>JAYRBT010000082.1:128189118-128294073 GCA_036023395.1 Myiotriccus ornatus | reverse complement strand
TGGGTTTTGTCCGGAAATCTACTTGGACAAAACCATTCACAGCCCCAGGGACGGGCTGGTGGGCAAAACCACGACACAAGGCCTAAAAGACATGGTGGACCAGCTGTTAATAACAGCTACTACTTTTTTTTAATATTAAAAGTTTCTTATTGTACGAATGCAAAAAGGGATACCAGTTGTCACTTACGCTTGAAGTGTGGATCTTTATCTCTCCCAGACACAATGAGTTTTTGGGCACTGTGGTGTACACAGAATTAATGTTCATATTTTCTGCTATAGCAAAAGCCATCCTTCTGTGTGTTTTTAAAGCACTGCAATTATTTTGGTGCTTTCTTTTTGAAAGTATAGTAACAAATTGAGATGAGGACAAATACTAATTTAAAAAAAACAAACAAAAATACTAAGTTAAAGACTTTAGAAAATCAGATATGTTTACATGGATTTTAGAAATGATTGCCTACCTTAAATTAGAATCCAGGATATTTTTAAAAGGAAGAGACACCATTCAGACACTTTTAATGATCCAAATGGGTTTGCGTTGTTAATTCCTTTCTCTCTCTCCCCTTGGTGCTTCAGCATGGTGGGTGTGTCCGGCTGTCCCCCAGCTGATACAGTTTGGAAGCAACAAGGGCTGGCTCAGAGCAGTAAACTTTGTTCTTCCACCAAGATGTGTTTGCTGGTTGATGGAAGGGAGGAAGGCAGGCAATACAGCATTGGCAGCACAAAAATGAGTCCTCAGGATGTAATAACCTATTCAACAGGACTCCTTTACTCGTGTGTGAAGCAGGGTTTTCTTAATTTAAAAATATTAGATCAATTCTTAAATGAGGATTATTTGCATGAAAATATTTTTACCTGTATTTCTCCTAAAACAGCACTATTGTACAAATACAGTGTAAAACTCTATGTCAGATTTTGTTCACTGTGCAATTTTAGGAAACCTCAGAATCACTCAGAACCTCCTTTAGCATGTGGTTTTGGTGTAGGAGCATGTTTATTGTGTTGTGTGCATAATGCCACACTCCATTAAAAGCTCAGTCATGGGAAGAGTGAGGTAAGACATCATTAAAGGCAGTCACAACCTAAAGCAAAGAAAACCAGCTAAACCAGACAAAACCAGAGGTGAACACTGCCCCAGAAATGCAGAATTCCTTTGGAGAGAGGCTTACCATTTCTAGTCTAGCCTTTTATCTGTGAAACAGTTTAGGTGCTTTACCACATTAAGGTCTTCAGACCAGAGATTCCATTAGACCTTGAGGAGTGACTGCACAGAAGCCTCATCAGTTAGCACTTCACACTTCATGGTGACCTTCAGAGCCCTTAGTCCAACCTCTTCTCCATAAGGTGCAGTGAGCCTGGGACTTTGTATATCCCTTCACAGTGGCCTTGTGGAAATAAAGTGGAGACAGGATAAGAGCCCTCAGGTACTTGCTGGTGCCCACGTGGAAGATTAATGACTGCACTGCTGTTCAAAAGAAGCTTGAAATCACATCACTGAGTTCCTGCCAGCAGTGCCAAGCTGAACATCAAGTGCTGCCAGCCCTCAAGGAAGGCTTTTGGGTGTAGGGTGAATGAGCCCAGAGCACTCGCCAAGGCCCATGTTGGTCTGCCCATGTGGTCAAGCAGCTACAGGAGCAAATGCAGGGAATCACAGCTCCTGCCTCTTGGGGGCCTCTGGACCTCGGTTCTGCCTCTCACCCCTGTTTTACTACTGAAGAGAGATGCCTGGGGATAATAGTCCTGTTGTCCTAAGTGGCAATGATGCTCTAAAAGCTGCAGGAGTGAATGTGGTTCCTTAACGGTGTATTTTAAAGCTCCTTCCTCTGCTGTGGCTCCTTTCTCTTCTGTGAAGTGGGCTGAAGGATAAGGGTGGCTCCTTGTGCCTCCAAGTCCTTGCGTCCTCTTTCTAACCCTCCACAGCAAAGTGTTCCCCTCACAGGCTTATGCACAAGCTCTTCCTACTGCCTTTGAAGAGAACATTTTGTTGAATGTTTAAATTTTAACACCTTCTTTTCAGAGAAGGTATTTTCCTTCTCTGAAAAGAAGGTTGGCAAGACCAGGTTGGATGCGGCTTTAAGCAACCTGGTCTAGTGGAAAGTATCCTTGCCCATGACAGGACGGTTGGACCTCTAAGGTCCCTTCCAACCCAAACCATTCCATGATTCTGTGATTCTAAGTATGGCACATAAGATACAGCCACCTACTTGGTACGCATTTTTCTCCATTTCTTGAGATTTGTTTTATCATATCTGCTGGCTGGTCATCCTGAGTTAGGATATCCCCCTTCACACACTGCAGTGCCAGGCTGTCTGACATTCTCATTTCATGCTCTATTGTGAGGCAGCATGCTGTGGTGCTCGGAGCACAGGCTGGGGAACAGGGCACATGGGACCTCTTCCCAGTGCTCCCCATAGCCACAGGCTCATCCCTAAATGATACCAAGCGTCCCAGCCACAGCAGAAGGACAATGATATTTATTTACACAACTCGTTAAGCATGTGCAGTAGGCCTGGCAAGACTGTGCAAATTAATTCCTGCTAATGAAAGTTTGGGATTTTTAATATTTCACATATGCTGTAACTGTGCCCTTTCTGTCATCACATTTTATGGAGATGAATTTGTCATTATGCCAGCTCTAGGTCTTTGCTGCTGTTGGCCAGTTATTTGCACTGTGGTAATGACCAGAGGAATTAAGGCTCCACTGTGTCACACTCTCAGACTCTCTACAATATTCACTCACTCCCCAAACAGAAAGATGTTTTAAAAAGGAATTTACAACGTAAGACCTTTATTCTGCAAAGTGCACTAGACTAGCTTGGTAGATGAGAGCAGCTTCACCGATTTAAGAGTACAAAAGCTAAGCAAATGAGTATTTCTTTACAGAATCCAATTGTGGAGGACAAGAACACGATTTGAGAGACGAAGACCAAGTAATCAGATGCATTCAGATTTTCTGCTCAAAATTTAATTTATTTAGGCTGTGGTCCAGTGAAACCAATCTTCCTGTAGAATTGAGTAATGTTAATGTATATATTATGATTTTTGAGGTCTACACTCAAGAACCAGAGTCTTCTGCTTTGCCCACCATGAGGCACATGCAGTTTGAAGTATACAGTCCTACAAGACAGACAGCGTGGTTTAAAGGAGGGTAATGAACGTATTTGACTGTGATGGCAAATCTCAATGTTTAGTAATCTTGTTCACTTAAGAAGAACCAGGTGGATTAGCAGGAACAAAGATGAAAGGTTTAATTAGCCAGGTAGGAGCAGTGGAGAACTGCAGCGCATGGTACAAGGTACCTGTTTGGACTGGGTGGACAACCAGTTAATAGGTGGCTAATGACTGAAGATGGTAACGAAAGTGTTGATGAAATTTTTTTTCATGAGAAAATGTTTCTTTTTGCTGAACTGACAGTGTTTTGCAGACTCAGAAGAAACACAGACTGAATTTTGGCATTTCCATGCATCCGAGGAGCACATCCTGACAATCCACTTATTGGCTAGTCTCCAGGATCTTCATTTCCCTTTACAAAACCCCAAAAATTTTGACAGCTCACATTTTAATTCTGTTGTGGACCAAAATTACATTGTGAAACTTGAACATTTTTCACAAAATGGATTTTTTTACCAGTTAGGCCTATAAACAATATTTCTCAAAGCTGGGTTTGACAAGCATGATATTGCTAATATGGCTCCCACTGGTGTGTCTTCCATGGCCAGGTTTTCAGAGAGATGTCTACAAAGCAGAGCTATCGGAAAGCTGCAGATACCATTTCTTTTGGAAAACTCTCTGCTTGCAGGGCACTAGAGAATAGTGCCAAGTCAATGTTAAATCATCATATGGGAAATGGTTAACAAGACAGCTCTCCTTTCTACTTCCTATCTAATCTCTGCCAAATCAATCTACCACCCAAGACTGGAAGTGGAAAATCTAATAAACAGGTCTGCAGTGAAGAATACCTGTGCCTGGAGCAGTTCCCTCTTCGTCTCTGTTCACCACAAGCATACCCTCCTATTACCCAAGGGAAAAAATTAAATATTCAGATTGTTATTATTTATTTATAGGACACGAAAAAAATCAAACCAAGTCAATATTTATCCATCTGAAAAAAAGCCCAGTATATGACAGACGCTTTATTCAGGGTAAATTAGTAGACATATGACTCAGAGAAATGTTGTTGTTGTTGATTTATTCTTTTGTCCTTCTTTCAGTTAAGCTTTCCTCAGGTGTTTTTCAAACTGCAGAGCTTCTAAAGCTTCTGTAAAAAGTCTATTTTTGCTAAACCACATTAGCTCTTTAAAATATACAGGAAAGATGAACTCATCTAATAACAACCTCTGAAAATAACTGCAGCTGAATATAAATAAAATTAAATTTGCACAGAGGAAAAAGCCATTTCAGACTATTTTTCCATATAATCCATACCACAGATACTCAATAATTCAGTGAGCTTTCAGGCAATATAAGTCAATGTTGATTCATTAAATGTATTAGCTATAAAATACATCTCTAGTAGGAAGAATGAGAAATGGTTTGCGTTCTTCCCTTTTCATCATTATTCCTCAGTGGCTTTAGTTTTAGGTTTTGGTTTATTTTTTTGTTTTTTCACATTTCACACTTTATAAAGAAAGCTTTACAGCAACCTTGGGATCTCCAGTACATTGTTAAAAAATAAACACGTTTTCTTCCTTAACAGAAACCTGACCAAGAGCAAAATTATCTTGGTTTAATTAAGATATTAAAATAATACTTAACTAATCCTTCAGAGATGGCCAGCCATACTAAAGAGTGGAAAACTAAACTGGTAGGGCCACGAGTGAGGAACTCTCCCAGACTGGTGGTCCATTTGTGTTAAACTTTAATAGGTATATGAGAAAAAGAACAAAGAATCTGAGTAAATAAAAAGTACCAACTGCATTAATTTGAAAACAAGATGGAGTTCATTTCTCCGACCAATGACTTTAATTAGCATCTTCCAACTGAAGAACTCACAAAACTTTATGGAAACGAATGACATGTCCCAGTATAGCTGTATAAATTAGGTGACAGCAAACTTGCCGATCAGAAATGTCATTGGAAGGAGTCTTCCCGGAGAAGCACCCCTGCACATAACTCAAGATAGCAGGATCCTGCTGCAAGGTCCCTTATCTCTGATGGACTTGGGAGTGTTGACCTGATACACCTGGATGGCATGTCTGATGGGGACTGACAGAAATGGATCTGCTTTTCTGAGGGAGGTTGAACCTCCCTCAAAAGTCTGGTTCTTGTCAACCCTGCAAGGCATTGCTCTTTCTACCAATCTTCTGGCTTTTCACCATGTATGATAATTAGGATTCTTCCATTTTATTTTGTGCTCATCTTTTCAAAGAAGGTCTTGCAAAGGAGAACGAGGTTTGTGCTGAAAAGTCTTACAATTGCTCTGGGAATTAATGCTATGAAAACATATGTAATAATAATAACTAGGGAAACATGGATGTTGACACTGGGAAATGCAAAAGAAGAGGAGGCAGGTAGTCGAAAGGAAGGTCTCCACTTGCTGGCTTTCTCTTCTGCCCTGAAGCCTTCCTTTCTCCACTGGTGTAGCTCTGCCTGAGCTCTCTACAGCAGCACTTTTACAGGAGAGTAACAGGCAGCTCACCAGTCCCGATAGGCTTTTGAAGCATTGGCAGAGGACATATTTCTATAAGAATATAACTTAGGACCAATCCTTTAAACCGATGCACGTAATTTTTTCTGCCTGTCCAAAGAGCATCACTGGGATCCATCATGCTCATGCTGTGACTGAAATTGGTACAGCTTATGGCACAGTGAAACCACAGGAACTGACTGTGACATTCTCACTGCCTGACTTTATGCAGACAAAACTGAAGAGGCAGTAGTATCCAAAATCCTGAAGAATGCATGAATCAAGCAATTTCAAAAGATTAGAGCTTTGAGATCCTCATGTAAAGTCAATTTCAGCAGAGATGTTAATGTCCCTCGTCTGTGAAAGGGCTGTGATTTGCAGAAATCCTGTGGCATCATAGTGCCAAGTTTTCCCTTTGTGATCTGGATTTCTGGCACTGACCAGCTATATCTTGTTAGTATGTTTGAAATTAATGGATTCCAGCTCCTGTATGTGGAAAACTGAACGTTATCCTCTAGTGTGACAGTTGTGATCCATGTGTGTAGTTTCAGGTGGGATGATATAAGAGAAGATTGACATCAAAAGTTAGATGATGTAGGAAATTATGTAAGTCGCAACTATTGAATAAGTAAATAGTTAAATAAATAAAAGGAAAACAACCCTAAGGCAATATATTTGAGTCTTAGCATATTACTCAGTGAAAAGAAACTGGATAACATCAGCCCCCGATGAACTTTCTTGCTTATCCACACATTTCTCTTCAATGTCACCTGTGGAACAAGTAAATAATATAATTTTGTCTGGTTAAGTTAGGTGAGTTGGCTTAGATAGGAATCTGGGATGCCATTACAAGTGCATTGGGTTGGTTAGCCACTCAAAAAGGATTTAAAAAATCAGCTCTCTAATGCCCCTTTGTTTAGTCCCCAGCTCCAAGAAGCCATTTATTTCTTCCTCTAATGCCTAAAGAATTATTTTCACATTCTCGTAGATTAGTACTTCAGTGTGAAACCATTGTCTGCAATATGAGTTCAGCTGTTATCTACTCCCTAAAAAAAAATTATTTCCACATTTGCTATGTAACAGCCTGACAAACAAATAACACCTGCAGAGGATCACGCTCAGTAAAGAAAGGGAAGAAAAATAGGTGGAAAGCATGAGAATTCCACTAATGCTCAGTGATTGATCTTGTTAGTACACATAGCCTGTCAGAGCACATTGCCCCAGCGCAAGCACACAGCACTGAAGAACCAGCAGCACGGGAAAGAAATGCATTTCTATATAGATCACAGTCAGACACCCTCCCCCAGCTTTCTGAGTGGAGCTTGATTGTCAGCATTATACACACGCTCAGACAATGCTTTCAATAGACGCCTTTTTGGAAGACAATTGCAGAAAGAATGATAACGGGATTTGTCACCCTGATGTGGCTGCTGCTTCAGCAGGCATTATAATAATGAAAGGAAGTTTTACTAATTGAAAATGTGAATGAAATTCAGCTGTCTTTTTATTTTAATTCTTTTGGATGAAAGCCAATTAAAATCGTCTGTCTAATGCATCTATTCACCCCTACTTCAACAATGTGTCAATTATAATGGATGTCTAACAAACTCAGACTTCCCAGGACAGATAGCTGAGCATACAAAATAACTAGTCAGAAACATTGACAGATACCTGCAAAATATTTTGGAGGGATTTGCCATACCCTGCAAATGGCTGAGCTTGTTTTCCACACCACGCCTAAGGGGAGTTAACCTGCACATCCTCCGCAGCGGGTGGTCTGGGCACATCTGTGTCCTCCCACCGCTATTCTGCACTAGTGGTCTTCTCCAGGTACGTCATGGAACCTCATGAACAATATTCAAGGCTATTAGATATCTATTAATTTAAATAGTACACAGTGTTTTTAGGGCAAATAAGTCTGAGTGTGACATCACCTGTGTGTTAGATAAACATTGGAAATGTTTATGTAAAAACACTGCCTCTATAAGGTGCACTTTCTCATTATGTATAAGCCACTTTAAAATTAAAGTCCGTGTTAAACATTAAAGCTTGTCCATTGCTGTCACCAGTGCTTCTTCTGTGTGCATCTCTGCCACTGCTTTTGATGCTTCCACTGTAGCCGTGGAACACTGGTCTCAATACCACAAACCTGATTAAATCATCTTGCAAGAGTGGAGAGTAAAAATATGCAGCATTTTTTGGAAATTTTCGTAAAAATAGCTTCACTGCAATGCTTTTGTATCTATTTTTCTGCAGATATTCTTCTCTATGATATTAGTGGAAGAAACTCTTGCCTGAAAAAAGACACAAACTGTGTGTGAAGACTATAGCATGCACATGAACTTCTAACTCATCCATGGCAAGAGTTTGTTACAAAACAAATTTACTTAAAGCTTAAACTCATGCAGGCAGGCAACAAAAACCCTCCCTGCACCTCCCTGTTCAACTAGAACAGACCAGACATGAAGAATTAAGATCTTATTCTTGAGTGTAGAAAAATCAACTCCAAGTCGAGCATTAATTTGGAAATTATTATTCCACAGAAATGGGACACCATGAATTGAATCGACTCCGATAATGAAATTACATGACCAGCTGTGGGTCCATCAGAAAGTGTTTTTCCTGCAGAGAGCACCTGTGAGAGTAGAAGGAGCTTTAGGAATGAGAAGCTCAGAGAGAGGAGCAAAAAGGCCAATAACAGCCACAGTATCTCTAGGTTTAGTACCGTACTTATTAGGGAGGTTCTTACTTCAGTCCTTCATGTTATTATTAGACTTACAACAGTAATGTGAGTTTAAATATTTCTCCTTTCTACACTTGTGCATATACTCCCATTGACCTTTCTGTTCTGTTCTGCAATTTAAATTAATTCTTTATTAAAACCACTATAAAGATGAAATATGTGGTTTCACAGATGAACTTCATATTTGCTGATGTGGTGAAAAACTTAGTTTGGAAATCATCAGCTACTTCCAATCTCACCTGAATTGTTAGGGATCTATATTTGTACTCCTTTTCTAGGTTTATAGCATCAGACACCTCTTTAATAGTGATATTCCTTAGCTTTTTCTGTTAAAACTGTTTTATCTGCATGACCCTACTAAATATTCATTAGATCCCAGATAAGTGAAGTTTAAATTTTTACAGAAAAAAAGTTTGTTTACTTAGATTATCTTAGGTGGAGAGCAACTTTGACCCTGAGTCTTCTGCTTCTGAAGTTCATTGGCTATGCTTTTTGGTTCAAAGAAAGCAAACTACCACCAGCTTCTCTTTCCAGTTTGTGATGTCACAGCACTTCAGACTTTGCAGGTCCAACAGGCAGGAGCATCCCAATTAATTCTGGCATGAAGAACACCCAGGTGTTCAGCTCTGCTGTGATAGTACAGCCTATGCATGCTCAGGGGGGGAAATTTCCCCAGGCTCCTGTGGAATAGCTTTATAGAGCAAAGTCAAAATTCTGGGAAATTCTGGAGCTTCTAGAGTTAAAGGAAAATTTTTAATGATCCACATTTTGCATGTAAGTCCCTAAGAAGATGAGGCAGGTCGTTAGCTTGTGAGCTTAGACCCAGCACCTTCTCATGGTAAGTATTTTTTGGTAGAAGCGTTGCAAGATGAGATTTTGAAGAACAATGTACATATCTAGTGCTTACTAGAGAGATAACCCTCACCTTTCCCTGCCTCCCAAAAAAAACCCAACTTTGGCATCATAAAAAGTTTAGAGTATCTGTTTGATATGCAATAAGTGCACAGTGTAGGCTGACATTACCTGCTAATCAGAAAGGGAGATGCAGAAAGAGAGGTGAGGGCATTGGGATGAGAAGATAATATTGCAGAATCATTTTGGCTTAATGTAATATTACATTTCTCAAGTTCAGTGAAAATACCAGAAGCTTTATTATGATCTGGACAATGGCTTCAGAAATTTGTTGGGATTACTACAATTCTGTCTGAAGGATGTTCTACAGTGAGACTCTGTAGGCCTTAAATATAGCCCAGATCTTGGTGTCTAGAGAAAAGCTGAAACAAACAGCAGAATTGGATTATGCCTGTGAATGACTGATGAGATAGAGAAAGAAGGCTGTAAGGAGGATTTGGGACAGGGGAAATGAAAACCTGTGTTTTATCTTACTTGATCAGGACTCCTCACAAGGATGCATCACAGAAACTTTATAGAAATTACAGCCAGGACTATAATTTTTACAGATGGTAGGATCTCTGAATAGAAAGGCAAAGAAAAAGAAGTGAGTTTAGAGGAAAAAGAGAAGAAAACATGGTCTGAGTGTGACTCATCACCTGTCTCTGCTGCTCTGAAACCTGGAAGGAAATAACACAGAGCTTCTAAAGAGTATGTTTTATGAGGAGATCTGAAAAAATTAAAGAAAGAAAAGATTTCAAGACCTTTAAAGCCACCATGTACAAATGGTTCAAATCTTCACTATGTCTGCTGGCAGGCCTTATCAGCTCAGGCCCCACTGCATGAAAGGACATGTGCTTTTGGGTAATTTCTGAGTGTGGACACATTATTCTGGAAAAGATCTCATTCACAAGGTGATTAAGAAAGAGGATAAGAGTGGTTTGGAAAAGATTGTTCAAGATTTTGACTGGGAATTGTTCACCAAGAACAGACAGTATAAGCCAGTGAAGAGAGATGACTTTGAAAACAGAGGAGAGGCTCTCTGGAGAGCAATAGCACACTGCGCACCAAATAAGTTAAGAGAGGTAAATGGAGTGGTGATGAAGGGGTCAAATGTGTGTGTTTTTAGTAAAAGAGAAAAAGAAAATCATTATCCTGTAAACATGCAAGATGGAAGAGACAAAAGAGGCACCAGATGGAAAGTTTAAGTTTTCACAAGAAAATGAAAGATCAAATGGGTAACAGGTAATGGAGAGAAGGTGAGGAGATGCTGTTATTCCAGCAACTAAAAGGTTTGAAGGAGAAACTGTAGGTAAGAGAGAAGCTTGCATATGTTGTGAAAGAAAAGAAGAAGAAGAAAGGAGAGGGAAAGTCACACCATCTTACTTATAGGATTGTCCCCAGTAAGAAGCTGATGCAGTACAGTGTGGACAGAGTGCGTGCTGTACAGTGTGTAGCTGCAGTGGAGTGTTGGTGTGGCTTTAGGCACAGGAGTCAAGAGAATGGTATGGAGCTGAGGAGGTAAAAGAGCTGAAGGAGTATAGCAATAAATTTGTAAATATCAGTAAAAATAAACAGATGTGGGGTTCAACCCAAGAAATTAATGTTCATATCATCTCTGAAAACTCTGATACTTATCCTCACTCAAAATGAAGATTTCAAACCCTGTAACTGACTGCTAAACACAGCTTTCTAAGTCTAGAAAATTACCTGGCTATGGGAATAAGTGCTTAGGAGGCAGTTTGCTTCTTCTTGCTCAGCAAAGCATATTCCACCAAGTGAAAGGCAATTTAGTCACTTTCTGGTTTTCCTAAAATAACAAGTTTGACCACGTGAACCTGTGCATATATCTGTGATTTACTTAGTATTTATTATCTATTACATATGTAAAGTGAAGCCATATGTAGTGGTAATGCTTGGTGCAAATAAATAGTACTAAGCATAACACTTCAGGAAAGGTGAGGCATTACATGCTATCATGCCAGTAGCAGTTTTAGGCTTTATATTAGGATTCAATTTGAGGAGATTTTGCTGAACATCCAAAAATGTTGAATTTCACTTCTTGAGAAGGGAATTTATCACTTTGTATAATCACTGACCAATATATTACTATTACTGTACAGAATAGAGAAGTCTTTATTTTGCCTTCAATTTTCCCATCTTATGAAAATACTGTGAAGAGGAAACAGTGTGCAGTGCATTGTTAGGACCCTTGTCCAGCTGTGGGGCATTCACTTACCTTGTTTGCAAATGCTATTTCAAATCATCTAAAAGATTTGTCTCTGCTGTTCTCCTCTTCACACTGGTTCTAACTTCCATGTCTGTTGCCCACAGAAATGCCCTCTGACTGCGTTGTGAAACACTGTGCAGTAAACATGATAATATTTTAATCTGTGCTGCCATGCCAGTGGATTTCCAGCCTCTTTTTCAGTAAGATAACGTGTATGGTGCAAACATTTCAGCAACTCTCAAAAAACGGGGAAGGACTGTGCCACCTTCCTCTTGTATTTGGAAACAGCAATTCTGAAGCTCAAACCACCTGCAAATCCTGGCAGTACAGTCTGGCCTGGGAATTTTGTGGCACAAATCCATTCCAGACAACCCAGACCTTTTTTGCCAATTAAACTATTGTTCATGACAGAGTACAGAGTCCAACTCAGTACATGTCTGCAGCATATTGGCTCATTTCTGCTGGGAGATCAATGCATGAGATCAAGTCCTGCAGCAGCTTGCTCTCCTACAGAGGCACCAGTGCTCTCAAACCACTGTTACCACAGATGGGGCAAATCTGAAACAGTGACTTTTCCACTCCTATTGAAGAAGGAGGACAGGTTTCTAAGCAGATGTTTGTGCATTTTCTTTATCATTCAAGTGTTTCCATCATCAAAGAGAAATAAATGTTCCTGGATCCCTCAGTGATCGCAGCACTAGACATCTACATTGCTAGAGGAGGCCCACAGGCTTAGGTTACATAGGAACACATTGGAGAACTCTTTCCCTACATCAGAGGAACTGGCTGTGCAGCAGACCTTTTCCCTAAGACTGCAGAACATGGGCTCTGCCCTCTGCATCATGCTCACGCCAGACATCACCAAAGGGTAAAGTCACTTGCTGTTCCCAGGCCCTGCTCCCTGCTTCTGAGCAGTATGTCTGAAGACATTGGTTCTGCATCGTCTTCCATTTCTGCAATGGATAGACCAGTGCAGGAGCTCTTTCAGGAATACAGAGGCTTCATCCCCTCTCTATTTTCACCAAATACAGCTGAATGTGGCAAATGGGTTTAGAAATGCTAGCCAAGAAAAGGAGGAAAACACATGCAGAGATGGATACAGATGCACGTGGCAGCTGCAAAAACTTCACGTCTGTTAAAAAACAGATGGGAAATTACTTGGTCTCTGCTAAGGGAAGATGCGTCTTCTCCTTCAGATAGCTCAGTTCCTGAAATGCAGAGGATCAAGAGAGGGAAAGAACACATCTTCAAAACAGGGACAAGACAAGGCCATGCTGGAAACACAGGAGGAGTGAGATGTGTTGCAGGGCTGATGGCAGTGTGGCTGCTTAACGCCCTGGCTGGGCTGGGGACAGTTTTGCATCCTCTGTTTCCCAGCCAGGCTGACATAGAGGAATAATAGGAAAGATATGGTGGAGTAAGTCTGTACAAGCCCTCTTCTTGCTGAGCCACATTCCTGAGTGACTGTGGGAGCCAAATAGGGTCAGAAGGTCTGCTTTCTAGTCCTAGCTCTTCCCCTCCACATCATAGATTCTTCTTCTTCGACTTGCTAGGTCATTTAAGCTAGAGTTTCTGCAATACCTAAATTAGAGATACCCTCATCTTATCCAGCACCTCTAGATGACACTGTAATACAGATGAAAAATAGAAATTAAATCTCAACAAAGCACATGTCCCCTTCATATTTATTAATAATTAATATCAGATTTTCTTTTTATTATTTTAGTGGCTTTGTGAAAATAGAAATAATTGTTGCTGATTATTATTTATTTAAGTGATGACAACATGATTAATAATACTTCAGGATGGGAAGGATTCACACTGAACAACTTAGAATGGGGAGATATTATCTCTGTTGGTGGCAAAGCTCATAATACACAGGCAATGGAAAAATGATAACACACCTGTAGAGGAAGAACGATTAAAGACAAAGATGGTTATGGCAACACACAGATAAAGGAGATCAATATTTAGGATATAAAACAACTTAAGAACCTGGACCCATGAAATTGTGCAGTCCTTGCCAAAATGAGGCTGACATACCTGTTACCTACTGCCCATCAAGGTGAGTTCAGGATCTTCCTGTGGAGATCCGTGTACCTAACCCCCATGGAAAAATTCTTCCCTTGTAGACTCCCACTGTCATACATAGCTTTACCAAAGTTAAATTCAAACAGTGATTTCTGTATTTAAAGTTACTGAATTTCTGAATACTTATAGCAAAGCTTAAGCCTGTTGCCCCCATACATTTTTCCCATTATAGCAAACACCTTCCAGTGGCCTGCTTTCTGGTCACAGCAGCTGATGATAAAAGTCCAATATCTGTGCTCAGTCCTACAGTCTGATGCTGTTCTGCTTCCTGCATCACATCTCCATGTTGTAATAGGAACAGAAGATTGTAGAGCTGATCATTATGTTTCCTTGTGAAAAGTTGTTACATTTTTTTAATTAAAAACATTGAATTTCCTAAGAATTTGTTTATGAAAAAAATTCACTGTGATTCCTTGTACAGCCAGCTCTTTGGCTACCTCGTGCTTGTACTCTGACATCACTTTTAATAGCACTTAATATCTCACCTCCTTTTGAGGAGAGTACATGGTTGAGGCAAGTTCAGCTGCAAGCCTGGCAGATACAGAAGAGCAGAATCATAAAGGGGACATGTATCCACATTTTCCCCAAACATTTGTTGTTTTTTGTCTTTTTTTCAGTTGTGACATTCACAAATTTTGACTACTTTGCTTCTTTGTTTGTCAGAAGGTAAACATTTTACAAGTGCAGTTTTACATATCTGCAAGAAACACTTTAAATGAGACGTTTTCTATCTTTTCTATCAAACTGCTGTTGTGCAGCCTGGGATCCTTGGGAGTGCCTTTGGATAACTCTGCTGTTGAAGCACAGTCACCTCTCTTGCATCATTTCTACTTTTCTTCTCTTGTCCCTTTACCAGAAACTGCTAAATGGGTCTCCCACTATCCTGGGGCTGAAGCTGATGTTAAATAAGATGCTGGGTTGCTGTCTGGTGAGTTTTTGGTTCAGTACATGCTCAGTTGTTAAAAACAAAGTGCCTATGAAGATCTTAAGAGAGAGAAAATTTCTACACAGACAAAACTCTTTCTCTGTTTCTTTTAATTTAATTACATGAGAAAACTGTTGAGGTTGTGTTTGCTTTCTGGTTATGAATGTATGGATTAGAATTACAGTTTACAACTGTGGTCATGCTAAAGAGTATTTCCCTGCCTTCTCTTTGTGTTTCATTTGCAAAAGATTTCTGTATGTTTCTTCCAGAGATTTTTCACGGTAATTAGACCTAATTCTTTAATTGCCTCCCCCTCCATCCCTAAAAATGCTGCTGCATCCTAGTGATTCTGTATATAATATATGTTGCCGGATATAAACAGGGGGGCCTATTAACACGGTAATAAATTTGCATGCTCTATAAATTCTTGCATCATTCATGATCTAAAATAAAAGATGAGAAAAAAATGCTTTGATTTGTTGCCTTTGGACTGACCTTCAACATGTAGATTTATATGGCAGAAAACAGTGTTTTGAACCTCTAAATTTCCCTTGGCTGGGGAGAAAAATATAGCCTTTTTATAATTTTTTTAATGGAGTACAGTTGGTTCATCAAGTTTCAGTTTCATTTTGAAATGTGCCCTGAGAGAATGCGCCATAAATGCCAACATATTCAGCATCATGAACTCAAGATGATATCAGCTTGTAATGGTGTTCTGTTGACAGTGACTCCTACCAGTACCATTTTTTAAAAAATGGTTTAGAATTTTGTTTATCATCCCTTCCCTTAGAGGAGTAGAATACAAACTATTATCTTCCTTCCTCATTTTTGGTGCTGCCTTTATTGAAAATTCTCAGTCAGGTATTCTCCTGGTGCATTTACTGTTGACCTCAGACAGCAGTAACATGATTTCCTTGCTGACTAGAGAAAATACAGTGCTGCAAAGGACATGTATTTTGATTGACAAGCAATAGGTACATCTGTCTTCAGACTTACAGATTCTTTAAGATACTGCTGAATAAATCTTGCAGTTGCCATCTTGCAATACACGTAATTCACTCCTGCCAGAAACACATTCAATTTTAGAAGGAGCTTTGTGTAAAACAACAGCACTAATAAAATGATGACACATATTATGGGGCAGATTTGTAGGCAATGTAAATCAGTACAAATCAGCTGAAAACAATGGCTACATTTATGTCAGCTAAAATATATCCTTTTTATCTTAGTTATATTAGGCAATTTGTTAGAATATGTGATAAAATATGTCTAAATAGTACAGGTAGGATATGAACATGATAGCTATTTGACAAAGCAGCCATTGAGAGAAAGTGCATTTTTCACATCAGAAGTTAGTTCCCTTGATGAAGATAACAAAGAGGTTTGCTCTATATAATCCTGTACATAATTATCTTCCAAATGAAAACCCTACCTAATTTCTTTCTGTTGCTATGCATTATTATCTTAAATATTTTTGTAACCATTTCATTACCATTTCCATCCCATTGCTCGTTCCTTTATCTCAATTGTTTTGTCTGACATCATCAAAATGAATATTTATCTTGTGCTCTCTATAGCCTTTAGTAACTACCTTGGTGTCACAAACCATATCTGTAACAAATACACCTGACTTGATGTATTCTTCTTGTTGAGAAGCTGCCCTGGTGCCTGCAGCTTGTGCAGAGAAGAAGAGGAGCCTGCGTTGTTCTGAAGAAGCACCTCTAAGAACCAGCTATGAGGTTTACTTGCTGACATTTAAAAATAATGGAGTTGTTTACTCAGTGTCTTTTTTTTTTTTTCTCCTGAGCAAATAAGCATAAAAGATTCTTTTAGGGGTTTGTTTCCAATATGGCATTCTGGGACTTTTTTTTCCCCCTTTCTATTTTTTTTTTCTTTTCCAAAAGTAAGAATTTATAGTTTTTATTGTTTGGCCAGTTAGAAAAACTAGTGGCTGCTTACCTGTTAGAATGGAAAGATTTGAATACAGATCCTCAGGAATAAGCCCTGGCTGAGTCATGAGGAGACATGAAAGGGTACAGTGGCAGTTAAGTCTCCTGGCACATGAAGGAGCGTAAACCATTGATCACAATGCGAAATGCTGAAAACTGAAAAGGAATCCAATTTATTCTAAATAAAACTACTCTGTTCTCCAGTGACAGATTCCAGAGTCAGACACCAGAGAGGAACTGACAGCAGATGTTTTAGAGCCAAGACATAGAGAGGCTGAGTAATAGTATAGAAAAGAAATTGCTTTGAACTTCACCCCTGCTTTAAATACTTCAAATCAATAGGGTCACAGAGCTCTTTAATAGAGTGATGAGGTCTTGCCCCAGCAGATCTTCATAGTGACAAGTTGATGTGCTTCCTAGCAGCAGGGTCATAAAAATTTCAGGCTTCCCTCTGAAAGGGGGCTTTGTATTAGCGAGGTCCATTTGGAGTAACTCCCTTGTATGGCCGCTCTCAAAAGCTGAGCCCTAATAGTCTACATCTAAATGGGACTGACCTCATGAATTACCTCAAGAAACTTAATCTATAAACTGGCTTCTTCTTATGCAGACTGATGAATTCTTGTTTATTCCTAAATGGCTGTCACAAAACCTATTCATCAAACTCTTAACGGGGAAGAGAGTCTCACATAATCCTGCTTCAAGTGCGGCACCATTAAATAATCATTAGACTTCATTGCTGGTCTTGAGACCCACTCCAAATCCACAAAGCAAGCTTTTTACCATTCATCAGAACTGCATTTAGATGAGATTTTGACCTGATAAAAAAGGGTGTTTTTTGTCACTATCAGTTTCATGGCTGTGCTCTTTCTCCTTTCAGAGGCTGTGGTGGGATTTACTTTTTTTCCCTTTCCTTAACAAAAGTAAAAGAAAATAAAGGCAGATGGCCAACTCTTTCCAATATCCGTTTGCTTTATTTGAGCAGTTTAATGTAGTGAAACAGAGTGAAATGTTGCTACTTGCTAAATGGTAAACAACACCATTACCCAGAATTCAGCAGCAGACTGATACAAAACAGGGTGCTGGTGATTAATTAAACTGTTGTTGTAATTGTAATGCATGATACATAATAGATAGTGTGCTGTGTATTTTAAAAGCTGCAAATTAGCAAAGAATAACTTTCTTACATAGCACATCTCCATCCCATGCTGTTAATGCACAAATAATCAAAAATAAAAGGTCATTACTGCTAACTAATAAAAGGAATGTCTTTTGATTTTCTTTACCCTGTAACCAGGTGCTGGAAAAGTTGAATATTGTGGGGCAGCAGATCACAAATCCCTGCAGACAAGATGTGGGCCTTTTTCTCCTGTCCCTCTTGGGTACAAAGGCATCATATTCATCATTAATCAATAACAATTTGATCAGCTTGAGTGGCAAAATTTCAAGATCTGCTTCTGAGCTCTTATAATTCCAGTTATCATCACTTCCCTCAAAAGAGCAAAGTTCATCTTCTGCGAATAACTATGATGAACACTCTTACTCGTGGCAAATTCAAGTGTGGCTCCCGTGGAGAGGTGGGTTGAGGTTACTTTCCCTATTCTCTGGGATACTGAAGCACGCACCTTACTTCAAGACTGATATTGTCCCTTGTTGTGACTGGACAATGCCTGTCTTTAAGTTCAAACATGTCCTGAATGCCTAGACATACTCAGCCTAAATCCCTGTCATGTATCAGATTTGAGCTGATAATAAAACAAGCTTAGCCCGCTAATTTTTTTATTCTGTTTACTCAGTATCTGTCAACCTGGGCAGGATCTCTGACTTTGAAGGTTTTCTCACTCAGCACCAAAGACTTGAGACCTAATCTCTCAGAGAGTGTGTCTGTGCTGGGGACTCTGAGCTGGCTGCTGCAGCCTTTCCTCCATGAACTGCATTTGTGGTACCAGTCTTCCGTATGCAACATGAACACCAATGTAAATGACTGGCAATTGCAAAATTTACTTTTCTTTTCAAACTCTGATTGCTCCTCTGCCTGGGCTGCTCAGGTTTACCTGTGGGGTTGCAGAGGTTGCTCTGGACTATGTTGCACCTGCCACTGGGAATCATCCAAGGTCAGAATTGTCCTGCACTGGTGATACGGTTGTTGACAGGTTGACTGTGAAGGGTGGTTAATCAAACCGAATATTTCGCCATTTCATTTTAATACCACTGATAAAATAATTATAAATAAAATTATTATTTAAAAAATTCTTAAAAATAGAAAACACTCAAGCCGCATAGGGCCTCTTATGCTGCTTTCAGTCTTCTGCATTCATTTTTAATACTCAGATACCTTCATGTAACTGGTAAGTGTTCAATGCACTGTATTTACTCTCTGATCAAGATTTTCTCCTTTACCTAACACATCTTCAGGTACCCTATCCACATATTTATGTGGGTGTTTAGATCCTGCTCAGTTCGCAGTTAGTGACTAGGAGGGAGGAGATGGTTGAGGGGAGATTGTGAAGCATGGAGGAGAGAAATTAAGTACAACTACTGCCTCTGTTTACAGAATGAGGTTTACAGGATTATGTGTCTCAGAGAAATTTAATAAGGTTCTGTGGGTACGTGATGTACTCTACTGTCTTGTGTGCATAAGAGATGCACACAGGTCTTGACATTCATATTTATTCATAAAGGGTTCTGAAATTGCATGATTTTAAATATAGCCTAAAATCCAAGGATAGTAATAAGGATGGAGGAGGATGATAGTGGAGCCCGATGCTTTAATTAATGCAAAGGCTAACCCTGGGTTTTGAGAAACAGCCTACACCCATGCTGATGCCATCCTCTGCCGTGCAGAGAGGTGTGAATCCTTGGCCAGAATGCCAAGAAACAGTGCAGCCTTAGAGGGAAGAATAAATATCCATCTGCTACTTTTTTATATCCTCCCTGCCATTTCCATGATCTAAGGATGTGTTGTTTATACATGCTGCTTAGTTTCCTTCTCCTTCAACTCTTTCTTTGATTCCCTCTGTGAGGGATGTGGGAATGTCTGTAATAACTTCTATGAATATTATATGTTCCATCTGCATTTTGGAGTGCTGTTGCATTGCTTACAGTATTACAAGGGGTTAATTCCAGAGAGGTCTCATAGCTCCTAGGAAAGGAAACAACAAGTTGGGATAGTAGAAATGGTGATCAATTTGCTGAACAGGTAAGACAGGCAATGCCTTCATGTTTTACCTCCCTTGACTCAGAAGCTTTTTTGGGTCTGGAGCATGGTGAAAAACAAAGCTGTGGAACAGGAGAAATAAAAATTCTGTGAGCAGGAAAGCAGAAGAAAGCCAAATTTCAGTTTGAGGACTCAGGGACAACAGTTATCATGATCCCAGTCTGCCTCTGTCTCCTTCAGTGCAAGGAGCCACCTGAGATGTAGCCCATCGTTATTTGTAGGTCTTTAACTTTCAGTAAAAATCAGAACATCCCCTCATCATCCCATACTTCTCTCTCCTTTGGTTACTTGGCACCCTTCTGTTTCTCTTCCTAACATACTGAGTTTTTCGTGTTTCCAGCACTTCCTACTTTCTCACCTGGCTTCATACTGCCCCTTTAAACCAACACCATCCAGAAATATTACTTCAATATTTGCCCAGTTTCTTGCCTTATCTCCCTCTTTCTGTCTGAGTCTTGTATCTTAGTTTAGGTTACACAGTACTTCATGGAGGAATTGCATTAGCCCTGAATTTAGCTTGTCATAAGCTTAGCTTAGTCAGTGTTTCCTCAGCATTTTTTTTTCTCAGTTATGGTTTTGACTGTTAGCTTTCAGTTTAGCTTTTACATGTATGGATATATGGATATATTCATGCCTATAGATGGCAAGTTTACTGCTTGGTTTACAATGTAGCAGCAGCAGTAACAGTCTGGTTTTGCTGAATGAGTGCTGAACAGTAATTAGTATGCAACTACAATATTGTTATTTCTTGGTGGCTAAAACCTACTGACAGTCTCTTGCAAACACCTTCTATATACCACATCTTAAAGATGTGCAGAACGTATCTTGAGACACCTATCAAACTGCATCATGCTTGCTGTGATTAAGTGACTAAGGGAGTGGATAATAAGACACATCATTTTACCACTGATTTGTTCAGGCATTTGTGACAGATACAGGAGTGCAGTTTGACTGTGAGTATGGAAATCAAAATAACGTTGACCCCACAAGGCACTGTCTGTGCAGGAATGCACAAGTTCTGCTTTGTAGGTGGGAACGAGAGTAAACATATGTTTTCTGGTCCATGAAAAGCATTTGTGAAAATACCTGACTGAACTAATATTTACTGTACAGGAAAAAAACATGGAAAATGAACACCAAGCTTTGGTTTTAACCCCCCAAAAAAGCTATTGAGAACTGCTTATGCTTCTTTTGATCTTTTTTAATGTACTTTAGTTAATGTACCTTTGCTAAGGTACTTTCAAGGCCATATAGGCCTCTCCAATCTAGTAGCTTCATAGCTCTTGATGGATTCCTCACTCCCCTATATAGTGGCATCTCCAGTTTCTCTTACTACATCTTCTCTCCCTCTCTTTGTTCTATCTTTTAATTAAGAATTGTATTGCTCTTTATTTATTTTTTTTTAATAGGCTATTCCCAGTGGCATTAACACTTGCTTTCCCTGATTTCTTTGATTTTTTTTTTCTTCATAACTGTATTAAGTATGGTCAAGTTTCAGGAAGATATTACTGCCTATCCCAGGAATAATCTTGAATTCTACACCCAGAACAATAGATTTGTCTTGGGGATTCTCAGCATCACTTATCCAAGTATAACATCCTTCTTGCAACAGGATGTCAGTTCCACTCTGTGTGAAGGTCTGGTGAATTTTTAATGGACATCTCAATCTCACATCACCTCATAGGGGTGGGCAGGAAAAAGTGTCTGAAGGTAAGTATTCATGTTAAATGTAAGAGATTTTGGGGAGGGCTGGTAAAATGCCTATTAAATCATTGTCTATCAGGCATTTTGTTGTGTGAATAAAGTTTGCATGTGTTTATGAAGACTTTCTCTAATGTCACATATTACTTATCAGATAGCAATTGTAAGAAAAGATAGACAACAGATGGACTTTTGTTCTATAACAGTGAGAAAAGAAAAAGGAGTTTTATTCATCTTGTTTAGCACCTGACAGTCATGTTGAGATCATACAAGAAGTCCATGAAAAAAATTTATTAAAGCATGAAAGAAATAATTAAGTGAAAAATTGTATATTAAATCCCTAGCCAATCTGAACCAACTAAATGCCCAGATGATACCAGGCTTACTCAAAGTGTCATGAGAAACAGCTGTTTGACCATGCTGATTTCATACTGAGAATTCCTGAGATTCTTGCAGGATTAGAGATTTGCACATGGTATGATAGCTTGAGAAGCATAGTACTTTATTAACCATCTCAGTAGTTTTCTGATATGGTTGTTATGTTGGGATAAATTTAATTCTTTTGTTTCCATCATACCTGGTACCTTGCTGTCTTTATAACATGCAGCAGAGGCATAAGTGCCCTAAAAAGCTGGTATCCTGAAGGAGAAGTGGATGGTCATCAATTTCTCTGTGGAGAACCTGGTGGGTAATTATGGAGATATTTTCTCCCTCACTGTTGACACAAGGGCTTTTAAAGGTCTTTTGCCCTGATTTTGCTCAGCTGTCATGCTGCTTTATAGATGAGTCACAAATGATGTCACAGGAGGAAGGAAACTAAAATTCCTGGCATAAACATCTTATGGCAAAGTTTAACCATCTAAGGAGCAACAAAGTTATAAAGTCGTAGTTTAAGGATGTGTGGAGAAAATTGGTGTGTGTGTGGGGAAATGACCTATTAGTATATTGGCAAAGTCAAACCCAGCACAAAAATTTTTTGAAAAAAATAGTTTAGATCATAAGATCTGACAACAGCACAAGTAAAACTGAGTTTTTTTCCTGCTGTGAATACTCTGCTTCACCAGTCAAATGGCTTCATCGTTTGCATTTGGACACCACATATACGTCTTCAGGGAGATGGCAGCAACATCTTGATGTGAAGTCTGGAGTTTGACTCTTCCTGGATGGTTTCATGTCACAGCTTTTGTGTTGGTGCTGGGAGTTGCCACTGTCCCTAGAGGCAGGGAGACAAGTGGACTCACAGAGGGTCTGGTGAGGCCTCCGCTCACATTGCTGAATGTTGATAGTCACAATCTAAATAGCTGTTGTCAATAGATCTCTTTTCTGGGACACAGGATAGAGATTAATGGGGAATTACATGTCTGGACAGGAATCAAAAACTGCATCTCTATTGTCAGTCAGGGAGCTCTACATAACACTGAGTGAAAAGATGGGTAAAACACGTCCAACATGTTTTACTGGAAATGTCAGACTTAGCTGATCTGAAAGTATTTTTGACAAGCCAGTGGTTCTTTATAGTACTAACTGGAACTTGCTTTGAAGTGGCTTTGTTGCTCTTTTATACTGCATAAGCTCAAAGGTCAGTAGATTTATCCATTCGAAGGTCTCTGAGGAGAGGTCAGCTCAAAGCTTCACTGTGTTTCACTCATTCAAACGAACACAGGGAGACTGCAGAGGTTAGTTAGGAGATAGGATTACAGCATCTGCAGTGTGGAGAAGGTGCACATCTCAATGTCCCTATTATGACTAATTCCATGTGAACAAACAACCCAATTCATAAACAACAAACCTTTGGTGAGATTGCCATCATCTGCACAGAATCTCTAGAAATTTATCTGCATTATTAATCAGTAGTATAAAATTATTATCTATGATCAGATTTTTGGGACTTGAGGGGTCTGCAGGCATCCAGGTTAGACCTGTAGTATCTGTGAAACTGGATGCCTGAGGAAGTATTTGTGCTGAAAATTGTATTTTTTTTTTGTCTCTGTGCTTTTTTATGTGTGCATAAAGGGTGGGCTCAGTTCCACGCACACTGTAACTCACCTAAAAAATCCAATGCACAGGCTGGAAGGTGTAAAAGACCTTCCCCGGTTCTTCGTTCGCGAAGACTGGCCATTATCATTATCAACCTTCTGTTTCAGGTGCTCATCCACTTCTGCTTGTCCATGCTACCCTGAGATCAGACAACTGCAATGCATTCTACTTGTGGCTATTCCTGAAGGGAATTTAAAAGAGCAAACTATCCCACTTATCAAAGGCAGGGAACATTTAACACCAATGTGTCACAAACCAGCAATTCCCAGTGGTCTCTTGGGTAGGATTCAAGGTGATGGCATTGACCTTTATAAATGAAATGGTCTGGCCAGCCTATTAGTGCCTTCTCTCCACGCAATACTCCACAGCTATAATTGAGAAAGGTTCAAGCTGAAAGTGTTTTGGGATATTGCTTTGATTGTATAAAAGCTAGAGCTATTTTTTGCAAATTTTTCCAAGTGTATCGGGTTTTGGGAGAGATTATGAAAAGGGTTGTAACAAGAGGTTGATGGATTGTTCATCAGTATGGAATAGCACATTGTGAAAACACATTTTTTCATGACTTTGCCTGGTGCTGGCAAGACATTTCATTTGACATTGATTGAGTTCGGATCATTAGCGCTCTGACTCAGCAATTCATTCAGGAGTGCATAATTTAATTGCAATCCTGGAAGAGCAACTATGTAAGCACTATCCTGCTATCCTAAAACCCAGACTGTAAGGGTGACCAGCCTCCAAACCTCTGCTTAGTTCCTAAGACAGGACCTATTTTCCAGACTTTGTGGTGGTGTTAGTTTGCCTGGGGCAATGGGTTATGAAGGTAAACTCAGCTGATGAGATGGACTGATCTTCCCCAGGAATCCTACTTATTAAAGAAACTTCTGATCTCTGTGCCTCAGTGGGGACAGGATGCATAAATTCAGGGCAACAGAGAAAAAAAGACCATTTTATGACTGTTGTAGAAGCAAGTAATTCAATTGATTAAAAACAGGCATTTAAAAAAATAAAATTAATTTTTCCACTTCATTGGCTTTAGCACCTTTCACATGAGGACTCTGTGTGAGTTTGAAAGTAGCAAAAGATGGCAATGGGAAAGCTTGGGAAGTATTTATCTGACACTTGGAAACCCGGTTAAGAAGTTTTGCTCTGTATGAGCAGGGTCTATCAGAGTTTGAGGCATGTCCAGTGTGTTCTGTGGTAGTGTTTTGTAGAGCAGACTATCATGACTTAGAAAAGGGAGGGAAAAGGTAAAAGTATTATCTGAACAAAACCGCTAATCCCAGAGGATTCCTGTTTTGCTGCTGGATATTACAGGTCTTTGGCCCACATAGTAAGAGCCCATATACTTAGACAAAAGCAAAAATGCACAGAGCTTTCAAGTTACTCAAGCTTTTCTGAGTAACAACAGCTCCTGAAGGAATGACAGAAATGTTTTATCCTTCCTCCCTTCCCTGTTTATAGCTCTGACCTGCACTTCTTCAGCACTTCAAACAAAAACAGAAACTCTGTATTTGCTCTGCCTGGGTTTTGTTATTCCAGGTTCTTTGTGTGACAGCAGAGTCTTCTCCGACTGCTCTTATCTGCGTTGGCTGGTGGAGATGTTAAACCTCAGAGCCCTAAGATCCCACGCACCATCAGAGCAACTACCATAGCACACATTGGCCTCCCAAGATATAAACAAGTCTTCCAGTATCAAAGGCAATAAAACACAGAAAACTTTAATCTTTTGATAGTTTTATAGCAAATAGCTTCTCTGTGAAGTGTCCTAGATGGTGTTTCTCTGAAAGGCATGAGATTGAGAATGTAGGATAATATGACAATCCCTAAACTTGTTTTTACTCCCATTCTAACAGTCCATATAATTTCTAGAGTAACTTCTCTTGTGTATTAAAATAGACATACCTGTAAATATGTCCTAATATATTAAGCACAGAACTGTTTTACAGCATCAGTGGGTATACAAAAAGTGAAGATTTTAAGTCAGGAGATAGAGTTAATTTAGGAAAAAATATACCATGAAGATGATATCTTTCTGTCTTTTCTGAGCATCCAGGGGCCCTCTTACACAGATGAGCTCAAGGCTCAAGTCATGCAAAGATCTATTTCCTCTGCTATGATTCTCCTCCTCACCTAGTAAGCTGTCAACACTGTTAACGTAGAGGCCTGGATTCAATCTGTCATTAAGCACCTAACATGCAGATCATACTCCTCTGTAGTTCCTCTGCAGTCAAAGAAGCAGCTCCAAGGTCATTTCAGTCCATTTAAACATTGAATCACCCTTTTGAACTTCCTGGCCCCCTTAAGACCGGAGAGGAAATCTAGGAAGACTATACACATATACCCATCCTGCTGGATGCATTTTTACCTCCAGGGACTGCATCTCCACCAGATGCAAGCCTTTCTTAACCCTCCTCTCCATCCTCCAGCTTTCATTTTGTGCAATTGCCACAAAATGTAGCCCATGAGATGTACAGGTGAAAACCACATGGACATCATGCTAGGAAAGAGTACGTGCAGAATTCTGTGTAGACAGTGGAGTGGAGAACATGCCAAGGGCATGGGTCGAGAATGCGCTTTCCCACAGGAGGTGGATGCTCCTCCCTATCGTGTGTGATACTCACTCACATAGAAATCAGTCGTCTTTGCCACCCTGGCCCTGCTGTGCCAGCCACTGGAAAGGAAAGATGCAAAACCAGAATTGCCAGTGGTTGCTTTGCTCTTTGAACAAGAGACACAAAGGTTGCACTGACCTTTAATGAAAGCTAGTGTTCCCCACAGGACAAAGCTTTAGTCTTAAGCTGCTCTAAACTATTCATTTCAGTAATTTGGCCCAGCAAAGCAGGCAACCACTAGCCAGTGGGTTAGAGACTACCCTTATTCTGAGCTCTGGTGGTCCTGACTCACTGCCACAGCTGAGGTCCCTCTGCCTGCACAGCTGGGGTGTCAAAAATGCTGCCTCCTTACACTGACCAGTTAGATCTCAGACTTCTTGGGCTGTGTCACCAACTCTATCTCCACCTCTGTAGTAGCACTGCTATAGAAAGGAATCCTAATTAAGTATACGGTGCCTACAGTTTTAGATAAAAGCACCCACCCCCGTACAGTCCTTGCTCCACTACTTTAAATCAAGGAGGGAAACCCTCCAAACAAGTACATTATGTGCTTGGGATAGGGAAGCAATAGTCCCTATGACCAGTAGGTTTCCTGACACGGAATGTGTTTCCTGACATGCATGTTGACTCAGACTTCCCTGTATAAGCACAGACACAGAAGGGTCTTATATACAAAGAAGATTGTCTCACTTTCCCCTTTGAATTTTTGCTCAGGTTTGTTCAGTTCCCTGATTACCTGAAACCCAGCCTGCTGAAATGCCACCAGTTGCTGCAGCTAGTACATAATCATCAGCCCATTTTTAGGAATGACTGATTTGGACCCTGCAGGTCCAAGGCTAGAGACAGGCTTTAATGCATTATTCCACTGGAAAGGTGGCAGCCCTTCATGCTGTGATGAGTGGCCCACCATGCAATCCCACCTAGCTCCTAGCCTAACTCCCAGCACTGGGAGCCATGCAGAAGCTCCCACTAGGCAGCACATCCCCAACACCACAGGAGACTTCTTTGCCTCTGCCATGTCCTCATAGCATATTGGTTCCAGAGACTTTCCTTTCCCGGTTGCCTCTTGTGAGGGTCTCTGTCCTGCAAGAAAGCTTAGGGAAATGGGTTGATGTTTTTTAAGAGTGACTGTGGGATTGAAATGTGAGTGCCCCTCCCTTCTTTCCTTGTCTGCTCCAAGAGTTACCTGCAAAACAGATTTCTGTAGATACTGGGTAAAGCTCTGTTTCCTTTTTCACTGATGGAGCTGCATTAGGATCAGTCAGGCCCACCATTTTTTTTTAGAAGAAAGAAATATATATTTGTCCTTCATCATGAAACTTCTTTGAGGAGATTTTGTTATGTTATGATCCAAGTCCTGCTATTTGGCACAGCAAGTAATTATTGTACAGTTACTGATTTTCTGACTCACTCCTTTACAGATCAGTTCTGCTTCTTCGGATTCATTATAAGCCTCAAGGAGCAAAGCAGAAAAACAGCATGTCCCACCTTCACATGTCAGATAGTAAAGCTTAGTCATGCAGCTTAAAATAAAGTAAGCAAGGGGCAGATGGCAAAAAGGACAAAATGTGGCTTATTTAATCTGCCTGTGTTTGCAAGGAAGTAATTGTCTTTTAGGCTCCAAAAAACAATGCTACCAGAAGACAAACAATGAAGTCTCTCTTTCCAGGGCACATATGACACTATTTGTATAGCTTCAACAGGAGTCTGCAGTTAATTCAGGGCTTTCAATAAAATTTACATTCGCCATATGTAGGGGATCAAACACCTTCCTTGAATTTGGAAGCTGAACTGACCTGCTTCCCCTCCCTCATGTGATCAGTTTGCCCAGAGAAACTGTAATCCTCTTTCGAGCCCATACAGTAAAAATGTCTTTAACAAAACAGACCTTCCAACATAAAACTATTACGTGAGGAAACAAGGCACTAAGTGGTACAATAACTTGGAACACATAATACTGTCAGAAACAATGACTACTGGCTTGACAGTTTCCATCAAATGGCACCAATTTAAAGCTTTTAGAAAGTGCAATCATTAATGTATGCAGAGCTGTTAAGTAGTGAGTCAGAGTAACTTAGCTACATTTTGTTTTGTACTGACAAACCATGAAGAAACAGTTCAAATACTGAAAGTACAGTTGCTGATTACGTATTTAGTTTTGCAAGTATCTTTGGAGTTTTATTCAGTTATTTTCAGCAAGTGTGTACAGTGCAGTTCTGCACAGGCTGAAAGGATCATTTTCTTCCCTCAGATAAATAGGACACATTTTAAACCTACCATGTTACTGTTGAGAGGACCAGCCCTGAGCAAAAACAGGGAGAGGGATAAGAGGGATAGCCTGAATCAAACTGTGTGTATGAAAAACTCATACTTTCCAAATGCTCTGAATAGTTTTAGCTTTTAGATGTTTTTGAGTAGGGAGCACCTCCTGAAGATCCCAAAGCCATCAATGTGTTATGTGTTAACACCCTTTGGAGGACCTGGCTAACTCTAGAGGGTGCTGTATATACCTGATTGACCACTGACAGCTGGGAGGCACACACAACTGGAGAAAACAGAACAGGAAATGTGCTGATGCCTACAAATTTCCAAATTTGAGGTCCAGTAATTTCTAGGGTTCTTTATAAACCAGAGAAGGAGGTATAGGGAAGACAGATGCAACCACTAGGGAGAAGGAGTGTCAGCCATTGTGAGGAGATACTTTAATCTTTTGATAGTTGAAACTCTTGGAGAGGAAAAGGTTGGTAAGAGGGGCAGGTGTTTCACAAATGTAAAATCATGGGGATGGCAGATACATTATTGCAGCTCTTTCATCCATCAGTTGTCCAGGCCTCAGTAACACTAGTAGGAGACTGCTTTAAAACAGACAGAGGAAAATCCTGGACAACCTTGTAAAGGCAGATGATTTCAGTTGCTTCAAAGAAAAGGACACATTCACAGACCAACAGTATAACAATAAAGTTAATAACTGAATGTAAGCTCTGGCATCTCTAATCTAGATACTACAGTGAATGGAATAGAGGGGTGGGCCAGGTGTTTCCCTCTGCTGCTGTTTGGGGTAGAACACTGCCAAAAGGCCTGCTGCTTTGGGGCCAGCTGGGCATTCTTGCTTCCTATTCTTGATTCCTGGAGTCTAGAGGTAGACAAAACTGGGTGTTCCTGAGTGCTAGGCATAAATATTGGCATTTTTATATGCAGAATTTTAGTCCTGGATCTCACTTAGTTGCCATCAAAAGCCTATACTGGCTTCTGATTTTGATGACGAAGTTCATCCAGTGTTTAAAGATCTACTTCTGGGCTTGTCTAGAGGCACAAATATTTTGAAAATGAAGAAGAGCTTAGCACCACCTTCATCATTACCCTCAGGAAACAGGATTTTTTTACCTTTTTCAAGTAAACAAGCTTGGTTTACTTCTCCACTTACCTGTTTTCTTAAAGAAAGGCAGACATAAAAGAAAGAGCAGATATGCTTACCTACAGGATAACATCAGAGTTGATAGTCCTGAGAAAATGGAGCTGCCTTCATTTCACTCACCATGTTGAGGCCAAACATCAGAAAAGAGACCTAAGACACACTCCCTTCCTCTTCACATTTAAAAGATTCCTTTACTTCTGCATTAGCAAAACAAAGTAGAATTTCTGGGGGTTGGTTGGCATCCAGGGTGGTGAGTCTGCATCTGTGCCCTGTCCTAGGAATCGGGTATTTTCTCTGCAGTGTAGTTTTTCTTTGTATAAGGGTTTCTCTTAAAAGGGATGTGATTGGTTTTTGTCACCATCCCCCTTAGCTGGTCTTCCCATTGCTCCTGAATGCTGAATCTCCTGGACTAATTTTCCTACTATCTTTCTATCTCCCTCTCTAATGTACTGGGCTTATTTCTAACAATACTTTAAAGGTCTTCATAACATTAACAAAAATATTCTAGAGACATATGGAAATCTGCCTGTTCATTTTAGGTCGAAGACATTTACCTGCAGGTTGTCTGAATTTTCTCAGAACCTAGAAATCTTCCTGGAGTTCTAGAAAAATCAGAAACTACTACCTTAGTGTGTGACTACAGCAATGAAGTAGATGCAAAGGAATATACTAAGAGAAGAAAAATGCTGTTAATGTTTCCAAACCACCAGCAAAATGAAAATAAAATTAATTTGGGGCGAGCTCAGACACTCAGGGCAGTTCTGATTTTGTAAAATAAACTATTTCTTCCTTAAAAGGAACACAGCAGAAGTGCAAATGTGGCACGTCATGTCCTGCTGGAGCTCTCTGTACTTCACATTTCACACATTTTATTTCAAAAATGTTTTGTGCTTGCCAAGGTGTCACAAATTGTTGTGATTCTCCAAGCTGGCAAGTTCCTAAAGCACCATGTAATGCAGCAAATTCCCGCTATCTAACTTTTAAGTTACCTTGACTCAATTTCTCTCCTCTGTGGCTTTCCCAGGATTGAAAATAATAGTAAAAGAGTGGTTCAAAAAGCAGAAACAAAGCCAGGGAAGCATTTGGGCTTATCTTTTTTAATAGAGGCCTAGAGAAAAGGCAAGCTAACCCTTCTGATAAGGAAAAGTATGTTAATCTCACCTCAGACAGGTTTTCAGTATCTGCCATCCAACCCCTCCTCTCTAAATTCAGTCACCTCTGTTAGTAATGTGGTGTCTGATTAGCAAAAGTATTTAGTAAGCTAATGTTCACTGTCCACAGCAGGAGGCTCATACAGCTTGGCTGATGAGAAATGAACTGCCTGAAGCTAGCTTTTAATGGCAACTAATTTCCCATATTTGATACTCAGCTCAGCCAACTAATATCTAGCTCAACCGTGACAAGACAATCACAGTTCTTTTTGAAAATCCTTTAATCTGGGATGCAAACCAGTGTGCTCAAGGCTATAATGAACTTCTGAGATTATGTACTGGCTATTTTATAGGAGGTTTATTTTCTCTTTCCTCTTTTCTGTCTCAGAAAGGCTTAAGAACACATAGTTTCATACTTTTGTGCTTTTATGCAATTTGTCTAGTGCACAGAGATAATTTCTGCCTGAAAGTCAGTGGCAAAAAAAGTTTTAAAAAGGACAAGTAAACAGCTTTGCTTTCAGATAACCCATAGGATGTGGCAGTTCACAACGGCACAACATCGTAAGTGGCTTTTAAATCAATTGATCTTGTTATTCTGAATGTGTTTTAAATATCTAACATGTTTTATACTACACTAGCTTGGGCTTTGACAAATCCCATTACTCTGTTACTCTATCTCATTACACAGTGAATTATTAAATAGAACACTTAACCTAATTAGATATTATTGTCATGATACATACAGACATCCTGAAACGAGTCATTCCTTATTGTTTTTCTGACTAGTCCCTCAGTTGTTTTTTATCTCTTCTTCTGTGTTGGTGCTAGGGTTTTTTTCTTCCTTAAGAAGCATCAAATCTCCGGTAAAAGAAATGTGTGGGGTTTTCCTGTTTCTTTTTAAAATTATTTACATAGATACACACAAAAACAAACAACTAAAAATTATTCTGGACCACAAACAAGAGTTTTTTCTCCTCTAGTAGTGTGCATACTCATTCACTTCTGTGGAGCTAGTAAGATATGCTTAGCAATATTTTGGTTTTAGACTAGACTAGAAATTTTCCTTCAAAGACACTCATTCCAGGAGAAAGGAAAGTCTTCAACTCTTCTATAAATTGGTTGACACCCCCAGTCTGTACCACACTGTATGCCCAGTACATTGCAGGACCATACAGCCTCCTGTCAAGCCCTCACTGATGGCCAAATCATGCACCTGTAAAGATGCATGGGATAATTACTGGCTATTAATTTCAGAGAATTATCAGATCAACAAAACCAGGCTAGTATATTTTCTCAGTTTTTTCAAAATACGGTGCCGTCACGGCTGGCTAATTGGAAAAGATGCTTCCTATCATATAATATACTTTTAAATTAACAGACTGTCACTTGCAGATCTGTTTTGGATCATTTCATTATTATTCCAGAAAACTTTAAAAATACAATATTTATTTTTCTCACTCATAATGTGCAAATCCGGTCAAAAATATTACTTTATATAGGCATAACTTGTAAGAGTTGCTTTGGCTATTTACCAAGCTGTCATGTTTATCTTTTCAGTGGCATGTCTCATATTGGGAAACATGACAAATTGTGTAGATAGTGTTATTGTTGTGGGAGGCAGTTTTCCCACGTTCAATGATGCTAACTATAGAATACTCATTTTTCAGAAATGGCCCATATGCATGTACCATTCAAGTAAAACCCTCCAAAATGTATTAACTCACAGCTAATTCCTGCCACCTGAATACATCTCTGTGTTGAGGATGTCCTGGGAGTGATGCAGTTTATGGGAGAATGTCCCCATTGTCATTTGCTTTGTATGACACCACTGGCTTCTCTGTGTGTCCCTTTTTTTCTTGTGCAAAAGCAATAGCCCAGTGTGTCAAGTCCTTCCTACATTCATTCTATGTTCTTTTTTGCTAAGTGTTACATAATTTTACCTTTCTTGTTGTTTTACTCCCATATCTCTCCTTCTACATCTATTTCTTTATTTTTAAGTCAAAATGATGGAAATCCAACCCTGCAGTCAAGATAACCTTCATTTTTCCAAGTCAACATATGAGTTAAATACTTTTGCTATTCACAACGCGTGTGTTAGCAATCATAATTCTGTGTGTTGTGAATATTCACAGCAATATTTCACTCTATTTCGTGGTGAAAGTGAGGGAGACACTCAAACATGCATCAAACGAGAAGAGAAAATGCAAAATGGTGGCTACTGTCTGAGTCAAAAAGCATCTCATGTTCTTATCTGTATGTATAAAAGTGAGATTACTGAATTTCTTTAGCTCTTTCATGAGTTAAATTAGAAACTGATGTGCCTGACATTAAGACTCTTACTAGACACTTACTTGATGCTGCTTGGCAAATATCATCTCTGCGTGGATGAGCTAGTTTCAAAAAGACCAGGCATAAGTATTGCCACTTCCACAATCTGGAAAGCTTGTACATTTTAAAAATGTCTGGCTCAGTCAGTATCAGAAAACAACCTTCAAAAAAGGTGGGATGGATAGGATGGATTTTTTTGATGTACCACTGAACATCTGTGATGCAGAAGAATGCCCCCCCAGAACTTGCTGAAATGAGCTGTTTTATAATACTGTCAATATCCACAGAAAATCAAGCCCAAAAATTTACTAGGAATTCAAGATAAATATCAGTGGTATCACTAGTTGAAATTACATATTTCTGAAATAAAAAGGGATTCCTATTGCTTGTTTTGACAGTACTTATGAAATTGCAATATTTTGGGGGAAACTGTTTCTAGAGGACTTTCTGATTGCAAAGCCAAGAGTTACAAAATTAGAAAAAAGATTAGGAGATCAAGATTTTGGAGAGAGGGATGAGAAAAATGGGTGGCCACCTGTGAAATTTTAATCAGAGTCCTTGTGAAAGAGTATAATCTGTACTCACAGTGATCCCTACTGCTTTCCAAAGAACTCTTGGCTCATTCAGTTCATGGAAGGGAGGATGCAGAAATAATGTATTATGTCTGTGTGGGAAAAAGTTTATTACCTGCAAGGCCCTGGACAGTGACCGTTGTTAGGATACACTCAGTGCTTGAGTCAGGATGTCATGAAAAAAAGAGTGATAATTTCATGGGCAGTTTCACAGAAATGTTGGAAAACTGGATTCTCTTCCTCATTCCACCACCAGATTCTGGTGTGATGCTGGACAGTAATTTGGACTGGCTGTTTCACAGGTGGCCAATAACTACTTGTTCCTCTATTTGAAAGCGCTTTAGATGAGAGTTTCTGCATAAAAAGCTCCAAGCACTTATAACTGTAGTGAAATTCTTGAGTGTATACGGTTACATTATGCAAAGTACTCTAAGAGATTAATTCCTAGACATCTTAAAGTGGGCACCTAAAATTAATGGGCCTTTTTTTTTACTATTTTCATCTTAATCTCTTGAAGTTCCTCACTAGTCAAATGAGATAATTATACCTCTCTCCATCATCAGGTTGTTATGTAGATGAAGTCATAAAAGATTTTTAACCAGTTAGGTGCTACAGTGATGAGTGTTATGAAGAAGCCTTGAAGCAAAATGCCAGCTCTGTATTCAGCACCAGGATTGGATGGGGTGTATGGGCAGGGGCCTTCCCATAACAGGACTAGAACCCAAAGTGATCCAGCATATGGTGAGCACTCTCCTGCTTGCACAACTGGTGAAACCAGTGATGTGCCTCAGCACCAGAACCAGTGAAGACAAGGCTGCTGCAGCTTTGTATCCTCTGCATCTAAGCCAGGGTGAAGTCTCACTGGAGTTTTTTTCTCCTGTCTTAGTTGTCTGACATGTATTAATGAATGAGTTTGCAATAAAGATTTTCTTCTAAAGGAGGCATTAAAAGGGTATCCATCTTCCCACTTTCACAAAAAAAAAAAAAAAAAAATAGAAAAATAAAAGCACTAGTACAGGCTGTGAGATCTCACTCATCTTTGAGAAATTTTGGTTGAAACTAGTCAGTGCATTTAAAACATCATGGTCATCAAAGCCTTGATAATAAGGGAAGACAGGCTACAAATAATTTGTGGTGGTAGAGAGGTACATGAGCATTTATATTCAGGGTGACAATTGAACTGTGTTTCTCATGTTTCCTAGTGTTTTAAGGCTTCTTTCTGCTTTAATAGGCTGTTTCACATGCAACTATGTTTTAGAAAGAGAACTGAAATATCAACTATGTGAAATACCCTTAAAGACCCACTGCATGTATAAACAGCAAAGCTGAGATCTTAATATGAGTGTCACAGGTCTTCTCAGGCTTGAGCCTGAGACTTAACAGCGTCTCCTCTTCAGTGAGGAGAATAGGTTGTTACCCTTGCAGGTCCTCTCCTGCAAAAGGATGGTGCTGGGCTGTGGAACAAAAGGTTCACGACATGAAGTATCCTGGAAACACGATGGCAGATGGGAGAAACCCAATACCCCAGTCAGAGACATGAACTGCTGCCCCTGTTTTCAAATTAAGCTCTATTTTGAGCTCTTTTCCTGAGTAAGGAACATTTTGCATGCATAACTGTATATAAGGCCAGCAACTGGAGTTGTACCAGGGGACATAGGGGCCCAGATGCCTGGGGTTCCAGCAAGCAAAGAGACCAGAGCCCATGCACATTGCCTGGGTGCCCATGTCAGTGTGTGATTGCTTCCAAACATCAAGCTGGACTTGGTGACTGGGAAGCCAGATAGAGACTAGAGGTTCTCCCTGTTCTTCACCAGCAGCTGAACCCATGTGTCTGGATGTCAGCAGCTGGGGAGATAGGGGATCCAGAGACAGTTTTGGGGCAGACAAAATTCAGAGCCAGCTAGTAGAAGGACCCATATAATCCCTCTAAATATAGGTATATGGTCCCCTAAAATATATGTATATATTTTTCCAATTAACAGCTGTCATCCTGATCAGCTAGAGAGGAGAACAGGATGAGGCCATGGTGCTGTTTGTGCCTGTGAGTGCTGTTTTCTGCCTGTGTTGATCCATGTGGCCGGTCACAGGTATATGTGTGTGCATACATATGGTGTGTATGGGAGCCTATTGGGAATACATGCTCAGCCTCACTGCCGGCTGATCCGGAGGCTACAGAGCTGCAGCAGCCTCCCCTCTGTCGGGCTGCTGGGCATGACAAGCCCTAACAGATGGGCCCTTCTCTGCCAGAAGGTTTCAAACCCGTCTCCTAAACAACTAAGGAATGCTTCTCAGGAATACTATATTTGCTTCCAGGATATTAGGAATTATGGTCTAATGGCTACAGATCCGCTTGTATCTCTTCCTCTGAACCTGTCCCCTGTTGTACCCTTACCTGATGGATAGTCACTTCTCTCTTGGGAACAGCAGGTAGCACTCAGCAGCTCTGTTTCAATAACACATTTGCTACACGAAACAAAAAAGAACCTGGTGCATGGCTTCTTCCCTCTGTGATAACCTGCTCCATATTGTTCCTCCTCCTTACATTTTTGTAATACTGAATGCTTTGCTGGGAGTACAGTTAGTTGGAAGGAGAGATTGTTGCTAGGTTATCTTTCCAAGAGCAAGAGTTTCAAATGACTTCCATAGTCCTGAACAATAAGTCTTCTCCAGGCACTGATATTTCTCCTATTTTGTAGCATGCTTGAAGGAGGATGTTATGATAGTAGAGCAGTGTGGGGGTGGGTGAGAAAGGTGAACTGAAAGTAGAGGCACACAGATTTTAGGATAAAAATAGCATGAAAGGGAATGTTCTACCAGCTTGATAATAACTCTTCAGCTGGGGCTGATGAGGCTCACGTTTGCTGTAAAGTCTGGGATTGGGAGTTCAGTGCCTGTTGCCTGCAGTTTTCTGGTTTCCCCTCTGAATTCACATTCTTTCAAAGCACACAAAGGATATTCACACAGATTTTCACTCACTGAGTTACAATCTGATTTATCCCTACTTACTTCATGATTCAAGAAATTAATGATTTGTTAGTGTAGACATATCAAAACCGATGTCTTAGGTTCTGCTATGACTGGTCCTTGGAGCTTGTTTGGAGGATTGGACTCCCCTCGCATCACCTTCACTTCTTACAGAAGAGATTGAAAATGGAGCAAATCAGGTATGAAAAACTATGTAGAAACTATTCATTAGGATGAAAAAAAAAACCAGGCTTTTCACTGGAATGCAATTTTTAGAGAAAATCATCCAATTTAGAATTAGATGATACTTAGTTGATAAAAGTCTCCTTACAGGCACTTTGCCATACTCTGTTGTCAATTTTTCCTAATAAATTACTTGTTCCCAGCATTGCAAAACTCCGTGGTTTACTGTAAACATATTACTACTAATAACTGAACACAGAGGTCTCTCTTTTTTTGTTTGTTTGTTTGTTTTTGTTTTGTTTTTTGGGGGGGGGATTGGTTTTTAGGTTTTGGGTTTTTTTAAGCAGATGCAGTGCAGGTGTTGATCAATTTTGTGGCATAAAGGATGGTGATGTCATGACCTGGCAGGAACAAACACTGACCACAGGAGATGGAAGAGATTCAGACAAGGAAACAACCCACCAGTAACATAGTGTTAAGAAAAAAACTGCAGGGGCAAAAGGTGCAATTAAAGAAATCAGGGAGATATGAGGAAGAGGCAAATCTGGATTTTAAAATCCTGCACTTGAGAACTGAAACCTCACACCTCAAATTCCTATTTTCTTTTTCTGTCTTTCTTATATGGAACTGTTGATTTTGCTTTTTGATTCAGCAGGTTTTTTGCTGAATATAAGATAATTTGTCTCAGACTAGATAGCGGGGGCAGACTTCAGCTGGTGTAAATGGCTCTCACTTCATTGTCACTGAGAAGCTACTCCAACACTCTTTGTTCTCTGTATGTGAAGCAGAACTGCTGAAACATGTCAACTGCTCAGCACTTATTGCAGTGCTCTTGGTTAGACTCTCTTCCTCTTCTGCTTTTGCATCATATTGCTTTGTGCTGTTTTCTTACAGTTTTGTTAGAGAGGTAACTACATTTCACTGATGGTGTATGTGCAACTTGTAGTCTTTGGGAAAAATAATAAAGGAGCAAACTGACACTTATACTGTAAATGCCTAGAATTAGTTTGGCGAAAGAATAATCTCTCAAAGCAGAAACGCTATGTGGATGTCAAATTCTCAGCTCCTCACAGCTTCTTTTTATACTCACCCTTTCCCTAGATGCATTAATGCCACCACACATAACTACAAGTTCGCTGTTGCTGGATGCAGCAAAAATGTACTGCATTCCTGCAGGTGGATGTTGAAATATTACGCTGGGCTGGTGAATAGTAATTTTGCTAAACAGTAAATACCTAGTTTTACTTTAGCTTTTGTTCTCTTTCTCTGCTGTGAAAAATTTGCTGTCTCTCACACCCAGAAAACAGTGCTGGATTCTCTAACACCAAATTGCATTGTTGAAGCTCCACTGGCTTCAAACTGGATATTCCTGATTTACTGGCCTTCAGTGAGAGCAGAGGTGAGGCCACAGTCCTGAGTGTACTGCCTGTAAAGTGTTTCTGGTATAGTAGTGGTAGTTACAAAGGTAGTTTTCTAATGTCTGTGTCTTCTAAATAATTAATCTAGAAGACTGTATGCCCTGGCTCTAGTATTACCACTCTACTGGTGTTGACCATTATTTGTGATTTATTGTTAACTTTGTTCTTCAGTCAAATAAAGAAGCATGTATGCACCCAAGTCAGATGTTTCTGGGAGAATAGGGCCTTTGGTAACACTGAGGGAAAAATTTAATTTTACCCTCACCCCCACATCATTTACATAACTCAGATTGATGAGATAGGAAGGAAAATGTTTACAATGCAAGAAGATAGGAATTTGGGGATTTAAATAGGAAGCGAATCGAAATGAGCTGTCTGAGGTAATTATGGAACACATACTTCATATGTTTTCATTAGATATTGCTATTATACTACACAAGGCAAAGGAGTTTGATTAAACTACAGCTCAGTATATAAATTTATGCATAAATTACCAAGAAATCAGTCAGTTCATTATCTTTCAGGAACTCAGCAGGGAACTGAGCAAAAGTTTAGGTCCACTGGGATAAATAATTTGAACAAGAATAAAGCCTATATTAGGCAGAAAGAAAGAACACAGACAAGGTCCATGAGATGGAGCATGACAAAGGGTTAAATTAACTCCTGTGCAGAGCTCCAGGCAGGGAGAACAGCAGGGAGGGCAGGAAGGACTGAGCTCCTTCTCCGCCACTGGGAAGCCTCAGGGCACAGGTAGTGTTTGCCCACAGCTCCCATGGGGCCACACTAATGCCTGGAGAAGGAACATTTCACATAAATGTCTAGAGAAGAGACACTTCTCTCCTGCAGGCACCTGCAGTGCAGGTGACTGCTTTATCCTTTCCGCTTGGAAATGGTACTTCAGGCTGGTTTCGCCACTGGTTTGCTCATGCAAAGGGGCTCATCAAATAGCAGGTGGCTAAATTACTTTCTGATCTAACCTCCAGCCTCTGGCAGAGTGAGGAATTTACTTACATGAATGAAGAATTTTCTCAGATGTTGTTAGCCCTTACTTTTGACAATACATTAATTTTTAAAAACATTGTATACAGGCTGCCCTCAGCCTTGAGCCAGGTTTTGCCTGCTGCATGTTGCTGGGAAGGAACCACTGGATGAAAGGCGAGGCTACCAGGAAATCTGTGACAAGCAGTCAGAGCAGAGCATGATCTCCACAAACCCTTGAAGCAATAAAATTTGTGATAAATACTACTTAGCGTATTTTCAATTGACTCTTATTCTTCAGGCCAGACTCTGCCATTTAAGAAAATGAGTGTTCACAAGAACGTAATATCAGCGATTTGGTGAGAGAAGCCATCACAAAACACTCTGCATTAACCTTTCATGTAATTGTAGTGCGTCTACTCCAGGTCTGCACATCAGCATTTGACTGATAGAAACTGTGGCTCTCACAAGTACATATATGCTCTTTTTTGCATTTGTTGAAGCAGGCTGGATTAAATTTCTTCCGCTTCTGCTTACATAAAGTGATGCTGCATCATTTTCGTTGCTAATGAGGACACAGGATTAGTACCTATGTTCAGGTCTTGTGGAATGATCTCATTTGAAATGCATTTCAAGGATCTCTCTTCAAATCTATTTATATTTTTCTAATTTTTTTTTTTAAATCTGCAACGAACACTGTCAAAGGGCTTAGAGTTTAACTTACAGCTCTCTTTTAGTCTTCCCCCTACCTTCCCCTGTTCCTGCTGAGGGTGCTTGTTCCCTTTTAGTCCTTCATCTCTTTAAATTTCTTTACAATCAATTACAAGACACTGATCTGTCTCTCTTGCTGACTGTCTGTAGTATATCAGCACCAGTTTCAACTGTAATCCACTCTGCCTTGTTATTGACTGCCTCTCTCCAAGCCTGGTATCATCATCAAATACCACTACCTGACTAAACAACCTTTTAATAAATAAACGCAACAAACATTGGCCATAATAATAAAGCTTCTGACTCTCTGATAATCCCCTTTCCCATTAAATCACTCTGAAGTTCAATATTCTTCCTATATTCCCAGCCAGTATAATCTATTACATCAAGCATTTTTTGGGGGGAACTGTGTTACAAACACTGTTCCTTTTCCACCATGATCTTCTGACAGCAGATGACATGTGGTAAGCTTGTTAAGTCTTAGAATTTTGACTGATATGACATAGATTTATACATTTTTACACCAGAAGGGACATCTTGCTTGACACTCAGTACGACCTGAACTGCAGAGTTTTATCCAGCCATTCTTAGATAGGGGTAGACTACTTATTCTTGTGCTGCAATGTCTTTTAGAAAGACTTCCAGTCTTCAGTTCAAGTGGTAAGAGTCGTCCACAGCCACTGGTCATTTATTTTTGGTGGCTAATTAGTGTTGCTGTGAAAAATAGATACTTTTGAGTTTGCTGTTTGAATCCAGCTTGAATTTGATTGATGTTAGCCTCTAGCCACTACATCCTGTTTCTGTGTGCAAGAATTAACAACATTATGCCCCTAGAAATTTTTCCTTGCAGACTATGGAAAGTCCATTTCAGCTTCCAAATAGCTGCTCACTCCCTCACTCACTCCAGTAATGCCCTCCACCTTTCACAGCATTCTTGTGTTGGCAATGTTAAGACCTATCCAATCTTCTACTGCCCCCCACAAGTGTAGGTGAAGTAAGTAGAAACTGCATATTCCAATAATAATCTTTCCCCTACTAACCACGTAGGTAAATTAATATCCATAACCCTACCTTCTGTTTCCCAGTTCACCCATGAATGGTTCTTTCTAGGTCTTTTGGCCATGACATCCTGATGGGATGTTTGAGTCTACTGCCTTTACTGAGTTTGTGATGCTTGCTGCAACTGAAAGAAGAACTGTCACTATAGCTTTCTCTTGCAAGTTTTCCCCAATATTTTCTCTGACAGAACTTTCATCCAGTGTTATCTTCACCTGATTACTTTTCCTAGTGTTGTTTTGAATAAAAGGAATGGTTTCTTGCTGTCAGATCAAATCCCTTCTTAAAAGTAAATGCATTGAATATGTTATCTTCATTTTTTTCTTCATACTTTAAGTAGCATTTTAATGCAGTACATTTGCTAATATATCTGCATTTATTTTGCTGCATTTTTTTCTGAATAGGGCATGAGTCTTTGATATGGACAATTAATTTAAGATTTCTGATGTTCTTCTTTCATTGATTTCATCTTGGATGTAGCTTTGATTTATCATGGTATGTTTTCTTCTCGTGGAAAAGAAGTATCTGATTATTTCTCCATGACAGACTGCGAACATAGGAGTAAATAAATTATTTTATATTTTTTACTGTGTCAGCCCTTTCAACAATATATTGCCCCTTCTATCTCTCATTCCACCTCTAACGCCATCTCTTGTTCCTCTATGTATGCAGAATGAGTGTTCCCATTTGTCTTACATCTCATTCACACCTCTTTCCATTCTTCACCTTGCCTTTACTTACAATTTTTCCAGAGTCTCACAAACATTTCTATAACCTTCCTACTCCTCCTTTGTGTTGATGTTTTATACCTGGTGCTAACATTTATCTAATTCTTGATTACTTTTGGTACTTATGTATGGTACAGTGTATGAATTGTTACAAGCTTTGGGATTACCTGCTCCCATGGTGCTTAATGCTGTGGATATACTGAGGCACCTGGCTATAAGGAATCTCTGACTATTTGCCCTTTTTCTTCCCAAGTCCATTTCTCTGCCATTAATAATTTCCAAAATCTCAGCAGGCTGACTCCTCTGCCCAAGCTGTCTACAGCAAAGTTATGACTTGCCCTCTTCTTGTTTTTTTTTCTGGGCTAAAAGGGTTCTTTTGGTCAAACCTGGGAACAAACTTGACCTGAAATTATGAGTGAAGAAAGGGCAGAGTATTGCTGCCTGACAAACTGTATACCAGAACCAGTTGAAACTGGGATGGGAAGTACAAGATCTCTCTGTTGTCCCCTCTTACCCTCAAAAGCAATGTCCTCTTGCAAATGAGTGGGATGTCAGCAATGCAGTTCTGGTGCTGGAAACCCCTGAGCGGGAGAGGAATGTGCCAAAGACACCTTGGAGACAGTCACTGCTAAACCCACCACCGTCACCAGTGTGTCTCTAAGTCTTCATTCTCCTTTACTCCTTCCTTCTAAAAGTTCATACGTTCTCTAAACATACAAAAAGTTTGTCACAAACTGAGACCAGAAATCTGCAGGAAATAATGAAAAAGCTTCCATTCTGTTGAACAAGGCCAAAATGTCTTTCCAAGTAGCAAAGTGCATCAAGCTACTCAAAAAAAAAATAGCCCTGTATGTGGGACGCAAGGCAGCACTAGTGTAGAGAGAACACATGTACATCATGCAGTGGTGCCTGTTTTAGGACCTTCAAACCACTGCCCATCCAAGGTCTAAGGAGAATGTGCATCAACCTTCACTGCTGCTCGCAACCTAACAAGGTGTGCAGGATAGCTTCTCATAGGGATAACAGCATTAGGTTCACGTCTCCAAGGACTGATGTGGACCTGACTGGTCTGCCAGAAATCTCTCTATGGCTTGCTTTCGCTAACACTCATGTCTGGGAAACAGTGAACTACAGCGGAACCAAAAGCACAAGCACATGCGACTGAATTTCCGTGATTTAGTTCTGCTCCTACTTAGCATCCGAATGGGTCTGAGACAAATCAATTTTAATATTTTTTTCAGTGTAAAAACACAATAGTAATGTTATCCTTAGCCTTTTATGATATTGGGTTCCAGCTAGACAATTTTCTGCGTGTTTGCCTCCTTCCAGCTCTTTGTCCTTTTTACACCAGTCTCTGCCCAAGCACACAGTTGCTCCTGCACTGTGCATTGCACAAACACCATTTTCCACACTCGGTCTTCGTCGGATATAGATACACTGGGAAAACAATGAGAGGTTTCTTCCACATATGAGATTTTTTTTTTTCCCCTTGTGCTGCTTCTTAATAACAATCTGCAAGTCCCTTTATAAATTCTGATTATAATTTGACCTGCACTGTTCAGTTTGTGGATTAATTAATTTTTCTGTATTACTTTTCCCTTAAACTTTGTAGGCATATATATTCATGAAAAGAACAGAGGAGAAAAAAAATCCCAGAAATTACCACAAGAAAACCCCTGCTAAAAGCAATAAGTTTGCTGACAGATGGTAGAATCAGTTGAAAATCGAGTACCATATTTACAAAGTCTAACCCATTTAGTAAGCCAGAAAAGTGTTATCTAATTCTATCCCCTGTGTGTTTGTGTTTTGGAATAAACAGATGCCTAATGAGGAATGTGTCTACTATGGTTTTTGAAGAACCTGGATGGATCCTGGTTGTGATTCAAGACTTGATTTTGACAAAGCTGATAATGCTCACAGCAGAACCTATTGTTTTTGCTTTCTAAACCAAAAATATTCCAACACTAGCTGACCGGCAAAAAGTAGTTTCAAAGAAGGTGGCAGAACAGGGGACAAATCAGAAAAAAAAGAAGTGTTGAATGACTTAACCTGCATTTTACATTTCCTGTTCTATTTATATAACACCCAAAAATGCAGCAAAGGAAAGGGCAAACATGCTTGAATCACTTGCAGGCTTGACAGCTACCACAATCAATTCCTGTATGTTTTTCACTTGGCTTTATAAAATAATAGAGATTGGCTTAGAAAGACATATGCTTGTGTACTTTGTGACAGATCTGGGTGAGAAGCAAAAATTGAATAAACAGAGAAGGGTAATCTGAGCAACAAAGCTCTAGGGAAGATGGGCCTCTCACGGGCCGTGCTTGGCCAACAGGGCTATTGCACATGCAACGCCTGTAAAGTGAGGTTCCTAAAAGGCACTGTCCTAACACTGCCTGGATGGTTTCTAAATTCTCACCCTTAATAAGAGCCATGAGGAATTTTATCAAAGAGAATCAGCTATCTGTGAAGTCCACCACAGAAGTTACAGAACAAGATCTCTCCTGAGCTACAGAAAGCTTTTAAAATATGCTTTTCTCTGTCTGTTTTAAATGGATAAAGAACAGGATCTAGTCTTCTGTAAAAATAAACAAAATTACACCTTCACATAGAGCAGAATATTTCAAAGGATTATTTAATAGAAATGAGATATGTTATTTTCCCTGGTATTTAAAAATACAGTGATCAGTGATAAATTTCAATAAATTGATATTCACCCATTCCTACTCGTTGAAGTTGCTCAAGAGTTACTGAAGGCATTTTTATGAATTAATATTCTATTTTCAACTACATGAAACTGGTCAGCAGTGAGAGATTTTAGTTCTGGAATTATAAAATATGTTTCTCAAAATACTAGTAGGAGTCAATCATTGAAGCAGTGATCTGAATACTAGGATATACAGCCCTATGTCCAACATATGCTGTGTATCTGTTCTGTGAGCAAAAGTGAGCAGTTTTTGTTCTCTTTCTATATTGCCCTGTCCACCCTGGAGGTGCATATGGAAATACGATTCTAAACTCACATATGAATTATTTTAATGTGACCAATATTCTAATTTTGTTGAAGGAATATCTAAGATACATGTCAAGTCAGCATATTGTCATATTACTTCAGGAAATATCAACTGGCCCATCAAAGGAAAGCAGAGACTGGTGGTGGTAATACAGTGCTTTAACATGTGGATTCTTAAATATCATATGTGATTCTTAAATATTAATAGCAAGAATTGGATTTCACCTTTTATATAGGTGGTATCTGAAGATGGTTTTCTGTTCACTTTTTAGTGAAAGCAAGTTTTGGAGGAAGACCTGAGGGAAAAGAAAAAGTGCCAGCACCATGGTTTTCTTCCAAGGGCTTTATGTCCCTCAAAGCCAGAACAAACAAGATGCTTGAGGGAGATGTTTTACTATGGCATTGTTTGAAAAAATTTAGTATAGTTACAAATTTTGTTTGTATCTAGTTTTATGTGAATGAAGGAGGGAAATGAGAAAAGATTGTGGGTCCTGATTTTCAAGTTACAGGTTTTACTTTGCCCTTTCTTGGCTCTACTTTGTCGCATTTCCAAGGCATCAAAACAGAGACTCAGGGGCCTCGCTAGACATAATGGTATAAAGTTTCCAGTGCAGTAAGCTGTAACACTCTGTATGCTCTGAAAAGTTTACATTCAGCCTTTTAATAAGTGAAGACTCAACATAATGCTCCTGATAATTTTCAGCATGGACAGATGGTATACGAACAGCCTGGTGGGAGGAGAACCAGCCCAGCTTAGGGTAACAATGTTCGACTAGCTATCAGGGAGGAAACAGACTTCCTCTGCCATTGCCCAGTGCCAAGGAGCTTGTTTTATCTCCTGCTCACCACACTGATCATGCTTTGCTTTCTTCTGTTTTATAGGCATTGGCTTTATGCAGAAAGTGCAGTTCCTTTCTACTGCCAAAACGAAAGAGTATTTTAGATTATAACTAGGCTAGAAGTCATTTACAATTAATTCTGCTCCAAAACTCCTGTAGCTGGAAATGCAGATTACACCAATTTGCTGTGAGCTGTTGTAAGATGAAGAAGTCGTTCATTCACTGCTGCTGTTCCACAGTGAATTTTCTGACTCTTGTGCTAAAGCTGGAGGTGGCTGGGCCAGCAGCTCTAGCAGTGAAGCAGGCCATGTTAGCAGGAACAGGGATGGGTTCATCACCACTTCAGGAAGCTGCTCTGAGAGGTCATATCCAAATTACATTTTCCAGATGCTATGTATGTAATTCTGTCTATGCTGTTTCCTCTGCAAGATAATTCAGTAGCAATGGCAGCAGGAAGAGTCACACTGGAGACAGACAGCATGCCATGATGGCTAAGCATTGTTCTCCATTCTCTACATGAATGTGCTAATTGCATAGGGCAAAGCATTTCTTCAGCCTTGGAGGGCAGAACACAGTCAGAAAAATCTTGCCATGTTCTATCTTTGGACAGATGCTTCAGCTGTGCCTAAAAATTAGATGGGTAATAGTCAAGGAGATTGCGAGTGATGGGAGGATGGACTGAAGATGTTCATTTACTCCTAATTCTGCGTCTTGGCAGCTAGCAGAGACAAGTGTGTTCCATAAACAGTATTAATTTTAAAAAGGAAGTTAAGAAAAAAATGGCTTTTTCACTAGACTGTGTCTCTCTTGTGAGCAGGTGACAAAGAGTAAAAAAAAATTAAGGAAGAAAAAACATAATATTTCCCTCACTGTAACTGTCTTTAAAATGTTTGACCAGTTTTTTTGTTTTAATTTAATTTTCTTGCCTCTGCTCTTTTTTGTGTTTGTGGGATTTTTTTTTTTTTATTGTGCTTGAATACAGTACTACCAAAAATAGCACTAAAGAGTTACTGTAAATCTCTCTCCACTTTTTTCATCTCAGAGTGGACAGGAGTTTTTCATGTCATACATTATTGACCACAGGATAGAATGGTGATTCCACAAAGTGAGCAGAAGCTTTAAAAAGTTAATGAAGAGGGACTGCAAAGGGTTGTTTTTCTTGTTGTTGTTGTTACATTTTAATGTTCTGTAGCATTTAGGACTGGGCAACTGGGCACACTGGTTACTGACTGCCACTGCTGTCATTTTTTTTGCTCTGTGCTGCTGACAAAAGATGTTATCCCTTAACGGGCTCTGCCCTTGTGCAGTGATACCTGCTGCAGGCAGGGTGCTGCATCCCTCACCACACCTCACTGCACCTCACCAGCAAACAGGGAACACCCACCCTTGCACCCATGGAGCATGAGGAACTGACACATAACCTCTGAAGATAAACACTAATCTCAGCAAGAAAAAAAGAAAATGTAATGTATTTTTGATTTCCTAAGGAGTGAGGCATCTACCTTCCCTAAAGACATCCAGTGAATAAGCTTAGTATGTCCTCTGGCTAACATCTGTAGCAAACTTACCTCAAAGATACAAATACTGTGAGGGTTATTATAGTGGTACCTTTGGATATATTATTTTACATGGAGCTACCATCTGTTTCATACTGTAGCATGTATCTGAGCGCTCCAACAGCAGTTGCAAACACCTCTGTCAGGACACTTGGAAGCATATGGGACCAGTTGGTATGGTGCTGGGCAATATCACGGGGCTGAGAATATGCTGACATGTTCTGGGCTGGATTGTCTCTTACGCTGATGTTATTTTTATATAGCTCCATAGACTTCAGATGCACAAGTCCATATTTATACAAACATGAGGTCAGGATCTCATCCAAAGATTATTTAAGTCTTAAACATTTTAATCTACAATGAAAATAATGGAGAAATCTGTTTTCATAAGAGTGTCTAGTCTTTGTGAAAAGCTTGGCTCTTTAACTGTCTACATGAGAAATACTGAAAGCACAGCCTTTTATATGGCAGTCTGATGCCCTGGAATTTTAGCTGCAGTTTTTTTCTATGAAGAAATCCAAACCTCAAAAGGACTTGCACCATGTAACAAAAAATTTCAAACACTTCTTAGTTTTACACCTTTAGATGGTAGAAATTATCACAGCTTTGTTGACTTGAAATGGACCTGAAGATTTTTCTTGCTAGTCAAAGAACAAGGCCTGATGGTCTTACATTGCAAGAAGCAAGATGCCAGTTAAATGTGAGCACGTACTTAACAACTCTAACAGTAAGACTGAAATACTGGGATGGACTACCTAGAGAAAATGTGGCATCTCTGTCACCAGAAGTCCTCAAGACTCGCTCACGCAAATGTCTGTTATCAAGGACACAAGCACTGCTGATGGGTGGTAATGTGGAGAAGGGATGGACATCCCCCTTCACCAACCCCATAGTGCAAACTCTCTTGGGAATCCTGCTGGGAGCATCGCTGTGGCTGGGAACAGGAGCCTGGTTTCCCACCCCTAAAGGGATGTTGACTGCTCACTTATTCCCTGGAAAGAAGGTGCACTGGGTTTGCATAGCAAGGTTTTGGTACCAAGGGGGCTACAGGGGTGGCTTCTGTGAGAAGCTGCTAAAAACTTTTCCTGTAGCTAACAGAGCCAATGCCAATTGGCTCCAAGGTGGACCTGCCACTGAGTGAGGCTGAGCCCATCAGTGTCAACAGTAACACCTCTGAAATAACATATTAGACAAGGGCAAATTCTGTAAGCAATAACTATCTTTTACTGAAACACGTGGAGCATCTTACGCAAGGACGTTCATTGCCATTAAAAGCTCCTCAGACAACTACTAAAAACAATGCTTACTTTTCTTCCATGTGCATGTACCTAGATTTCTTATGCTCAACAAAAACAAAGAGTAACATCAGAACTGTCATTCTCCTTACTAGAATTCCTTTAAAACCCTCTGCCAGTCACTAACGTGGAGTTTGGGACATGAAGAACAGCAGTCTGTTTCTGAACACAGTATCAGTGCAGAAAATTAGCAGCTAAAACTTAGGGTTTGTGCTACTTAGTAGATTCAGACCTTCAAAACTACAGAGACAAATGCACACACAAAAACATATAAGTATACATACACACACACACACACATGTATGACTCTCAGATGTATCTCAGGAGTCCAGTATGATTTTGTAAGTTGACCCAGAATTTCTGAGGTCATATCTGCTGGCCATATTCATTACCAGTGATATAGATGTAGACATTGATTATTTCTTAAAATGTTTCTGTCTCACCTGTCTTTTTAAAGTAGCTGGTTTTATGTGCCTTCTTTTTTTTATTGCATCTTACAAATTGTTGCTGCTTAGGAGAGTTTCCTCTACAACCTTTCCAACTGAGTCCCCAAATTGTGGGAGGGTATCAAAGGAGTGATGTTCACTGCTTTTTGACTTTGAATCACTGGCAAATGTTTTATGTAACTCATTTTCTTCCACACAATTAGATTCTAAGGACACGGGGACTAGGAGCTTTTTTTTTTTTTTAATTCAAAGGTCTCAGTAAGTAAAGCATAATGTATTCTGCCCAAACTGTGAGAATAGAGCAATACAGAATAATTTACTTCACTAATGCCAAATTAAAATTCATAACACAATACTTTAATTACCATCTGAATCCAATTCTCAAAGAAGTTTGCCCTAATTGCATTGTTGATATGCATGGATGCAAATAAGATGTTGACTGTTTCCCTTGTAGCAAATGACTCTGTTTCTAATATGCAGACATCTAACAACATGGGGCCAAATTCATCCCTGGTAAAAAGCCATTAGAGTCAGCAGAGTTATACCAGGGATGAATCAACCACTCTTCTCAGCAAAGCTGGTGCAGTTATCAGCCACTAAAAATTGCCCCTCCAGTGCCTACGGACAGAGTTACTATTCCCACTATCCCTGAGCAAGACAGTGAAAAGCTCCCAGAACCCCCCCAGCAGGCTGGGAAGACAAAAGTGTGAAACAGGCAGGTGTGGAACAATGTTTGCCAGAAGATAGTGGGGACATATAAGCCCATAATTTCTTCTTTGTTTTTGTGACAATGCTGAATATGGAGTCTATTCTTAGCCCACAAGCAGAGGTGTTTCAGAGGAGAGAGAGAGAGAACATCGTATTAGAGATGCAGGAAATTAAATAAAATTCATCAAATAATGGAGACAATAGCATGGGCATCGAGACACTTCTGTAACTGCTGCATACTTCTCTCAGATGAGCTACTTAAGTGGAGGGACTTTGAAACATTCTTCTAGTTCCAGAAATAAAATAGGTTCAAAACTCCTTTTCAGATAAATATCTGGGGAAAAAGAAGTTGTCATTTCTTTGTTGTTGTTGAAAAATCCCCACCAAACCTCTTAGCTTTCTGAAGACTAGTTATGTTGGCCTTAGTTTCTACCTCATTTGAATGCATTTCTACTATATATACTTGAAATAAATTATTTTCTTAAGTAAAATCCACCCATTTTCCTCATAGCCACATAATAAGCAATAAATAACAATATAGGTGCCTGATGTAGTTCCTGGAATGGCTACAGAAGGCAGCAGTGCTGCCTCACAGTTAGGGAAGTAGGTGGGGGAATATCAAGGGATCTGTTTGCTGAATGTGTTTTTATTTCATTTTTGCCAGCTACGTAGGATGAGCTGAAGCCCTCCCACTCACTTTCATTAGAGGGCCTGTTCTAAGAGAAATAATGCTTGTAGTGTGTGTGTTCTGTTACCTGACTAAGCCATATTTTCTTAAAGGAGATCTGCAAAAGGTGAGGAAATGGGCTTGTTGCCCTTCGTTCTCTTTTTATAACGTTAAAAAAAAAAAAGTATGAAAGGTTTTCTTTTTCTCTAAATTACATTAGAAAATCAGTCTCACTCTACTGTTTCTGGAAAAGTCTTTGTACATTTACAGAATAAATTGTTGGAGACATTAGAAATACCAATATAAATAAAACTACCAAAAGGGGAATTCCTATTGCTCAGATATCTGGGTCTAGTTAATATCTGTGTATCTCAAGGGTCCAAATGGGGTCACTAAAACTCTCCTAAGTGCTCCATAGATCCTCTGTAGTTGTGGCATGGCCTGAAGGAAGGCAACTGTTTGTTGCTGTGGCCAAAGCCCAGCTGCCAGCACAGACCTCTGCATGGCTTAGGAGACTGGCTTTGTCTGGCTGCCCAGCCAAGGTGGGAGCCAGGTGAGGCTGCAGTGGCTGCTGTGACTGTGGGTCCCCTGGGAATCCTGGCCTGCTGGTGCTGGCCCTCAATGGAAAGATGTGAAATCACGCAGAAAGGCACTGGTCACAGGAGGAGAGCTCAGCTGAGTGATAGAAAGACAGAAAAAGCCAAGGATGAGCTGGTGAATGTGTGGGTAGCATAGAGCTGGAGATCTACAAATTTAATAAAGAGACCCAAATACAGGTGAAAATTCTGTTTAGCAAGGCTAAGGACACTGGAGGAACCATTTCAATCTGTAGTATTACAGGATTGTGGTCACTAGGCCTCACCACTGGGTATCTACAGCCAGCAGATCTCTGCTCAAAATCACTGTTCAACACTGCAGCTCTCATGCTTAGAGGCTCTGAGTTTTATTGACAATACACAGAAATTTTACAGAGATTTTGTCTTAATATTGAGAAGAGTTATAACTGAAAAATGAGCCCTCTGAGAGAGCAATTGCAAAGGTCTCAGAGGTCTTAAGAAGTCATATATAGAGAAGTTATCATGTTACGAGTCATTTTGAGTCATCCTGTGCTGTTCAATGCATTAATAAATAATCTGGATGTAAATACAAAATTAATACAAGCACATATATAAATTGCTTGTAATCTGTAAGAATATTTATTTAAACTTCAGTGCTCATTTTATACTCATCAAATGTCTCCTGGCAACTTTTCCAGATAACTGAAAAGTAGACCTAAAAAGAAACACTTATAAGGTCGACAAAGTCAAATGGAGTGTTACCTGAGGTTTGGCAAACTGGTCAAGGAAAAGAAACTGCATTTCAATGCAAACTAATGCAGAAAGATGAGCAGGGAATAAGAAGGGTGGCATAATTTCACAGCAGTGGATCTGGCAAGTGATGCCTCCAAAAGTAGTAGTGGTCTTATGGATAAATAGTTCGAAGTGAGCTCCAAATCTCAAGCTGTTGCAAACAGTTAACGTAATCACTGTACCACAGAGTAGGAAGTAGATACAGCACTGGCTTTATGATGGACACATCTATGTTTTAAAAATGATGTTCAAAGTTTCAAAGGAGAGTTAAATACATTTGTATATATGTGTGTATAATTTACATATTTCCCAAGATAGAGAGAAAATGCTTTGCATATGCAAGCTTCAACAGATCTAAATTATTCTGTTGAGAAGGAGACTGAAAAGTTACATGAGTGCTCTAGATTCACCTTCAGGCTGAGAAAATATGGATGCTAGTGGACTCATCAGGAAGGAATCTGGGATCTCTAAGTTGCAAGATGAAAAAGTAAGGAATAAAAAATTATCACTGGAAAAAACTAAAAATTGTGAATTTTCTGTGTCATTACCACTGTTCAGGAAAGCATCTGTGCAAAGCAATTCCCTGCTGTAATTCCAGGTAAATTACTGAAGTCAGAACAGGAGTAACAGGACAGGACAGGGGAAGCAAAGGGAGGTAAGACAGTATGACAGTCCAGCTTTCAGCAGAGCCTGTAGCAGAGATAAATGCAACAGAGGTTACTACTTCCTTGGGGGTAAAGTTTGGGCCTACAGAGGAAGGATAAAAAGAGGGAACAAGTATGCTGTTACCACCATTAACATGGATAAATGTAGTGCATGCAGTTGCTACTGCAGGGCCTCCATTTTTATCCCACTGGATTCGGGTCCACTAACCCAGCTGAAAAAGGATCAAGAGTTCTTAAAAAGAGGACAGGAGCATGTTCCTGTCATCTATACAGAAATAGCTGGATTGAAATGGGAAGGCACACCTCCTTAGCCCATAAACCCATGTGGGGGAAAAGGAACTACTTTCTACTTTATTCTTCCCCAGGTGTGAGAAGAGAGTTACATTTGAACAGAGCCTGGTTGTGGAAAATCATGCTGCCTGTAAGGCCAAAGAGTCTTACAGGCAGGCAAAGAGGAGGCAAGAGGAGACTCATAGAGGACTAGTACTAAAACCAAATTGCAGACAGTGAGCATGAATTCTGTTCAGAGTGGGGTGTGTAATACGCTCCCACAGGACCGCCTGGACGTATTGGGGTGGGGGCACCACACAATCCAAAGACGAGTACAGACAGTATTCAGCAAACACTGTGTCATGTTTCCTTCAATTTAAGTTTAAATTAGTTTGTCTCACTTCTTTTGATGTGTGAGTGTAACTGTCAAAGAAATCCCAGTGGTAAAGCTCACCGTGTGCTCCTACATGCTGTGTGTCTCTGAAACCACCTCAAAGCAGAGTTCAGAAGAGAGATCAAAGATGTCCCTACTTGAACTGAAGCAGGAGTGCTTTATTAGAACTCTTCTGATTTGGATTCTGTAAAGTTTACCACTCACCTTAAACAGATGTTTTCAATGGTAAATATTTGAGTTAGAAGTAGCTTTGTCCCTAAAATCACTAGAAAAATACCATCAAGGGTTTTGTTCGTAGGATATCAAACTCTATTTCATAGGGTGTTGTGGTATAACCCCTACTGGCAACTAAGCACCACACAGCTGCTCGCTCACTCAGTCTCCCCAGTGGGATGGGGGACAGAATTGGAAAAGTGAGAAAACTTGTGGGTCGAGATAAAGACAGTTTAATAGGCCAAGTAAAAGCCGCATGCACAAGCAAAGCAACAGAAGGAATTCATTCACTGCTTCTCATCGGGAGGCAGGTGTTCAGCCATCTCCAGGAAAGCAGGGCTGCCACGCCTGAAGGCTACTTGGGAAGACAAACTCCATAATTTCAAACATCCTCTCCTTCCCCCTTCTTCCCTCAGCTTTATATACTGAGCATGACACCATACATTACACAATATCCTTTTGGTCATTTGGGGTCAGCTGTCCCAGTTGAGTCTTCTCCCAACTCTTGGTGCAACCTCGACATCCTCTTTGCTGGGGTGATGTGAGCAGCAAAAAATGTCTTGACTTTCTATAAGCTCTGCTGAGCCGTAGCTAAAACATCCCTGTGTTGCCAACACTCTTTTCAGCACAAATCCAGAACACAGCCCCATACTCGCTGCTATGAAGAAAATTCACCAAATTAGCCAAAACCGGCACATAGGGAAAGTAAATAGTATGATATAAATAAATTATAGTTGGGAGAAAAATACGATCAAGGGTTTTGTTTTGGCATAGTGTGAAAACAAGTCACAAGCTTTCCCATTAACATTTGTCACACAGGAACAGGAACAAGTTATGAGGTCTGAGACAGAGAATACAAATTGCTACATACACCAACAGATTCCCTGACTTTATTTTAAACCATTTCTGGCTATTAAATTATCTAAAAGCTGTTTTACAAATCAAAGGCTATGGGATGTCTAGAGCAGGGCACCTTGACATTTGTTTAAACTTGCACTGGGAATGTTACATGTAATTCTTCAAGAAATACAGTTTAATGTTTTTAAATTCATTTTCTGTTCATTTAAGTGGAAGAACACTCACTGAATTTCTAGCATAATACTGTCTCATGTTAGCTCAGAAGCTTTAAACCATAAAGTCTTCAAAATGAAAGAATTTAAAACTGTCAGATATTTACTCTCACCTATGGAATGAATTAATTTTTGTATTCTCTTGTTTATTCTGTGAAATTTAGGCAGTCAGTTTCACTTTGATTTGGAATTATTTTCACGTCTTTATTTTAGCAAAGCTAGCAATATCAGTTTTCCTTACTGAGCTTTTCTTAAGCTGTTAAGCCCTAAACACACAATAGCTAGAAGGTCATCCTTGCATTAACATCACTTACTTAATATTGCCTCTGATATCTCTTTTTAGACGTGGAACCCTCATATGCTTTTACTTGATTATGTATAGTTTTCTCTTGAATAAGAAACAATCACAAGAGATGTTTTGACAGAATTGGGCACCTGGTTCCTTAGATTATAATTTAGCTCTTCAATCTGTCAGTGGAGGAGAAAGAGGTGTCTTCTGCCACTCCAGAGTCTGTGTCACACAGATAATAGCCCATTACAGCTACTAGTAAAATAATAGCTCAGTGAAAAGAGGTCTGTGTTATGGAGCTAACCTCAGCTGACAGAACATGTAGGAGCTGCCATTTAGGTAGAGGGGAAGGTTCTGTTTCTCCCTTTTAAAGAAAATAAGAAATTTCAGCCAAAGAAACCTATCCAAATTCTCACTGCCAAAAAAGACAAATAAATTCACCTTTTGACTGGCTCCGTGGGTCTGTTATTGTAGTGGAACCTTGTAATTACAATACATGATACCATTTTCACTAAGCTGTGGTTATGTTTTGGCTTGAGGTCCATACAGTTCCAGATTTAGCTGAAGACTATAATATAAGGTTGCTGTGGGGTTTTTTGTGCATGCGTGCGTGTTTTTGTTTTTTCTCAAGCAAGAAATTTCCTTTCTTTTAGCGGCCACCGTTGTGCTCTCATAAAAAATTCTTCATGGAAGTGCTGTGATTTGGCTCCCACTGCCTGCCCCAGCAACGAACGAGGGCATAGATATTTAGGATCACAAAGGCAAGTGGGAGGTATGCTGCTACACAGTAGATGGCATAGAAACTGGAGTAGGGCATTAAAACCAAAGGGGAAAAGTGTTGTTTTAAACCTTCCTAAGGGGAGCTCTTTGACCCTGCTAATTGATACTAATAAAGTGTGAGAGAAAGCAGACATCGGTTGTTGTAAAACATGCCTCTGCAAAGAAAGCTGGAAAAAAAAAAAAAAGTGTAAGTTTCAAAGCAACTGTTTACACCTATATTTGCAATGGGTTTGGTGTGCAGTGAAACCAATTAGTGCACTATAGCATTTGTGATTTATCACAGCATCATGAGGCAAGCATAAGTTGACAAAAGGCAAATGCTGCAGACTACATTAATCAGAGAGTTCTTTGCAAACAAAAGAATTTTTTTTTCAGAGGCTCATTAAATCACTGGGAGGTATTGGCCACTCATGAGTGATGCTACAAATTTCACAGTGGACCTGCAGCAGGAGCTGCTTTCGCAGATGCATACTGGCACTATTCTGCTCAGAGCCAAGGAAGTGCAACAAGTGTATCCTTATGAGTTCACAGTTCTGCAGAGACAAAAATTACCATCACATGATTAGGGGGTACTTGCTGCTTGAGACACCAACCAGTTTAAGAAGTGGACTATGTATCACAATTATATCAATATGATATTCAGCACTTAATGCCTCCTATGGTGGTGCAAGAGAGCAATGCATTCAAAAGTTTCAATATGTGCATCTGTGACGTCTGTTTAGCAGGTCCTAATGGACTTTATGTTTACCAGCCAAAGACCGTATTCAGGAAGTCATACACGTGGTAAGCAACCTGAGCTTTACTGTTCTGAGGCAGATTACTACTCTGATTTGTTTTAGATCACTTTGAAGCATCTACAACTGCTGAACAAGGTTTTGGGATGTACATCTGACAGAGGACAGTTTGCCATGAACGTTAGCCATGGTCAGAATCTCCCTAAATATATTTTTAAATTCTAAATTTAAAGATTTCATACCTTACACTGTGCAAGGGTGTAAAGTGTGTGCTAAGAAATAACTAAAGCAAGTACTGCAGCTGTGATTGTAAATGAAAATCACTGAATCATCTCAAGCTTGTTACTAATTGGAGTTACAGGAAGGGCATACTGCTTCATTTTCACTGAGAGATAGGGGAACATCCACAAGTCAGGAAAATTCACTCCATTGTAAATTAATGAGAAATTAGCCCACTGGCAGTATGTCTTTAAGCTAATGTTATTTAGTATTCACTTCGAAGCCTCCTGCAGTGACTCAGTCTGGGGGAGGCTTGCGGAGAAGCGTGAGCTGACATCATCAGATATGTTATAGATTTTATGTTTCGGGTTGGTTCCAGTTACTCTAAGCAAAGGTCATAAACTTCTTTCTTGAAGGCAAAATGAATGTGACTGAAAAGACTTAAATGCTGGGCAGCATAAGGCAGCTGCAGGAAACCAAAATGCCTTTTGTGGGTACCTGTTACTCTGTCATCTTTGAGGTTCTCATCTGGCTAGGTAGCATCAAGGGTGCCATCACCTAGCCAGATAATACCACTGTGGGGGTGGAAACACTGGAAAATCTGCCTAGCAGATCTGCATTCAGCAGGTTTCATGGCTTCCATATATGCCTTGCCAGATGAAGAAGGCCCTTGTTTACCAATGGAGTGATGTAAGGCAATTTCACAGTTTAATTTCACACCCTCCCTGAGGAAAGTGGAGACCAATCCTCCCATGGTTGATCGAGGGGCCATGGTTTGCCAAGACTGCCTTTCTACCGAGTTCAGGCAAGAGGCCAAGGGTGCCCTCTCCTTCACCTTGCAAGCTGCAGGGAGCAGTGCATGGCGGAAATCTCTCCCAGGAGCCTTCACAGCTACTCTGTTCCTTCTTGCTGCTTTTTGGCGTAAGTTGATTTTAATAAGGTAAACGCTGTTATATTTCCAGCAATGAATGTGCTCAGGGAGCTAGAAAGCATCAGGGGTTCCTGAGCAACATCACAGTAAAATCCAAGCCTGAGCAGAGCCTATCTCAAGCCCTCAGCCACAGTCACTTTCTTTCTGAAGAGTCCCTTTAAACACTTTAGCTGAAGTTTCTACCTCTTTGCTCTAGTGAGCTGGAACAGCAACAGTGATGTGCTGGGCAGAGGCAGGATAAGGTGACCAGGAGATGCCTCTTTGGTCAAGCTGCTCTTTCACAGATCACATCTTTCTCTTCTATAACTGGACTTCACTGGAGGTTGGTTCCCTCCCCTGATTCCTGGTCACACAGTCCTAGAACACATTTGCAATGCATTAGTTTTTTGTAAAGTAGGTAATTTCTCTTGGCAAGGATGTGACGAGTAATAGAATCCTTGGCCATGGGGAAGGAAGTCAACCTTGGGCTCTAGGGATGCAGCAAGTGCAGTGAGGTAGAGATTCTTTGGCAGTGGTGTGTGTTGATCTGGGACAAGCAACTACATCAAAGCTATACTGGAATAGATGACTTGGAGCAGCAGAAAGAGCTTGAGAAGGAAGGAGAATGAGGATGTCTTTTGGGCTGCTCACCTGCTACGTTTTTTTTAACAATGGCCACTTCCCACTCTCAAATGGCAATACAATCAAAATCAAGACAAGAGGGTTAGTGGAGAGGATAAGTCTTGGAACGGAACTCAGGAAATTAAGTCAGCAATCCAGCTTTAGGACAATATCTTAAGATTGCACAAGTGACAGAAAACTTATGTGAAATTCTGCCCTTTTCTAATTTAAAAAAAAAATAGATAAATCCTGGAAGAAAATTTAAAAGCTCAAAGATCTTTGGACTTTAAAACTGAGGCTTATTTTGCTATCTGAGAGTCTCTTAGAGGTTTTTCATTAGTGTTTGGATGCTCATATTTCCATAAGAGCTGGGTACTTCCAGGGTCCCTCCCTTATGGGGAGGCCTCCCACATGCTGGTCCTCCTCTCGCTGTGACAACGGGACCTTCTCCAAGCCACACTAGCTAACCTTGTCTTCCTCCACAGCAAACTCAGTCTCCTTGCAAATTCAAGTGGAGACTGAGTGATCTCCAAAGACTGAGAGGAGGTGTGTCTGTGGCTGTTAGGATGCATAGTGTCCTTGGAGATTCTTAGGTGCAATCCATACTACAGCCCAAGGCTGTGTTATGTTTCTCGTGTAGCCTCCCACTTTGGGGATTACACTGGCTGCTGTAGTTGGGGGGTGCCCCCAGAGTGTGTTTTGGCAAAGCCATGCTGCCAAGAATTGTGAGGGCAGTCCCAAAGGCTGTCTGCCAGCCACAGAGCCAGGCTGGAGATCCAGCTCCCAGAGTGAGAAAAGGAAAGATTTCTTAACAAATTAAGTACTTTTCTGATCAAAATAAAAAGTTTCTGCTTCCAAATTTTGTTTTTAAATCAATGCTTCTGATTTTAGGCCAGCATCCCTCACGATCCAAAGAGTCTAAAGGCTTACATTTTTCACTCACAACTACCCTATTCAGAGAGGTTTATTTTGCTAGCAATTAAAATTGGAAAATTATTTTGAACAAAGGGAAGCAGAGAGAAAATGAAACAATTTCAAACCTTTAGAGATGGAAATAATTTTTTTCTGCCAGAAGCTCTGTTTGGACTCCACCAGATGTGGGGGCTGGTCCCCAGTGGAGAACAAACCTTGGCCTTTGACGGGATCCACTGAGGCCTCGAGAAGGGACTACGGGATTTTCTGCCTCTGAGCCCCAGCTGTCACTTCTGCCACCGGGATGAGCTGAGCCAATGGCAGCTTTGCTTTTGCTGTGGATTTCATGTAGGGGGTGTTCCAAAAACCTGCTGATGGTAGCAGGTTTAAAATCCCTAGACTGATGGATGGAAATGACTGCTGGATCAAACTGAGCACATTACCCATCTCTTCCTTTCTTTCATAGGAGGAAGCACCTCACAGCAAAATAGTTCCCATTGTTGCCCTGATTATTTACTCAAGACACCATTTTGTTCTATTTTATGCCTTATGTTTCACAGTTCAGTACAGGGCATTTCCTTTCCTTCCTAAAATTCAAATCTTAGCATTCACATGCTTATTCTGTGACATACAAAGCCATATTTTCTTTTTGCAAAAAAATGTGTGTCTTTGAAAGTCCTGCTTGAAAACCCTTCTGCGGATTCAATGATTCTTTATTAATAGCAGAGAGGCAAATCTTTAGCATGCCAGTGTGGGAAAGGTAACATCCCCTTGAATTACAGTGCCTCTTCTCTAACTCTAAACACATGTGGGATGTCATCCAGGAAGTGAGAAAAAGGCGCTTTTTTTTTTTTTTTTTTTTTACTTTAGTGAGATAAGCAATTTGCAGTGGCACAGACAATCTGCTCTGTTAAGAATCTGGCACCATTTGCAGTGGCTGGAGCAAGAAACTCAGCAGTAGATTAGTGCTAATTTCTCTTCACACAAATAATGGCACTGATGACTCTTGACCATGTGACAGGTTTGTGAGTGATGAGCCTTGAGACTCCAGTAGTGACACTTTTCTTTCTCCACACTGGTAAATTATTCATTATTGGTGCAGCCCTGGGAAAACATAAAAAAGAGAGAGCGGGAGAGAGGAGGGATTATGTTGCTAATGATAGAAACTGCTGACAAGTCCATTGGGGTTGGGGCTAGGGTCGGAAGAAAAAGATTGTTGTATGTGGGCAGGTTGAGGCATTGTGTTGTACCCGTTTCAGAATATAACATCTCAAGTTCATTTCAATAATCTTCCTCAGAAATGCACACAAGGATAAGTGTAAACCTGGCAGTTTGCGGTCTGTGTGTGTGTGTGTTCACTTAAGAAAAATGTAGATGCTACTGTTTTGCACCTTGGTTTAATGCTGTTCATTCTAAGGTTTTTCACCCTATTTATGTGAAAATTACACTGTGCTTTAATTACATGCCTTATTTGGAGTGCCTCTGAATGAACATTGTTAAATATTTTCTTAATTCCAGACCAGGACTGGATTTATATCAAGCAGGACAAAGAATTTCCCAGATAGAGAATTTGTGAGAGACTGAGTTAGGGTTTGCTGAAACCTATCTGAATGAAAGAGCACTGTTTGTGTGAAATCCCATGGCTGCTCCTACTGTGCTGCTTGTGAGTCACCACAGGTTTGAAGTGTGTGTCATACCTTCACAGCTTAGCTGCTGAAGCACTGATTAAGCAATACCAGACTTGTTCAAGTAAGACAGTGTGGCATTTTACCTGTCATTAATACCTAGGTGCTAATTTTCCATATTCTTCCTTTTTTTCTTGAACAGTACACCGCTAAACGTCACTTTTCTCACCAGCCTGCATACAGCAGTGATTGCTTTTAACAAGACCCTATCTGAAGCATCTTTACTTCACCTAAGATTGCTCTTGGCTTCCTCTTTGCTCCCATGGGCACAAAAAAAACTAAACCAGGAGCAAAAAAGCAGTGGCAGCCCAAAACGTAGAGCTGCAAAGCTTTGTACGCTTGAAAAGAAAGGCTCACATTGAGAATAGAATGGGATGATATAACAGGAAGAAGATGCCTAATACTTCTGTGCAGAGTACCATGCTGGTGCTCAGTCCTGCAATACTGTTATTAAGTCAGCCCTGAACATCCATTTCAATAACTGATTTGTGCATAATTCCGGCAAGACATGTGAGGTGCTCCTTTCATTTCAACGAGTAGCAAAGTGGCTCCTTCACAGCAGTACCTGGGATTCCCTGAAGCATCAGTGAGGACTGCCCAAATCTGGATGTGGAAAAAGGATATCAAATTTCCAACTGCTTCAGCTGCTCCATGACAGCAAAGGAGTTGGCTAAGCAGCTTCATAGGTGCCCAGCCAGTAGAAGACACCTCTTTTGAGGATTTGCTAAAGATCTTTTCTGAAGGAAACAGAGTTTCTTCCACATTACCCACCCCCTCACGTTGAGCCACAGTGGTTTTTACCCACATCTCTGTGAAGTGTCCATCTCCAGTGCAGCTATCTGAATGTCAGGAGCTATTTCAGTCCTCTCTAGGAAGAATTCCTACATCTCCCATCTGTGTCTGCACCTGATGGCTGTCTGTCATGTTGAAGTCCTACCAAGAGAGTGCTTGGAGCCCAGAGAGCAGCCTCGCCAACCCTCCACACTGCATATAAATGCACAGCTTCACTCTCCTGCCTACAGGACTGTTCTCTGGGCATAAGAGCTTCTTGCAGATGAATTTATTCTGTTCATGTTCTGCATCCCATCCCCAGAAGGTGATTCAATGCCAGATCCCACACTGCAGGTGAAATAGTCCCCCTCCTTCTCTGAGCTTCCTCATGGCAAGATCAGAGGAGAAAAGGCAGTCATCTTCAGTACCTCTAGACCCTAATCTAAATCAAAGCACCCCGGGGGATATTGCAGTCTCTCAGTATCCCACAGGGTCATCGTGGGCTTTGCCCAGTTACACAGCCATGTTCAAGGCTAGCACAGCTGCTCTCAGACCTGGAAGGGCTCAAAAGCAGAAGCAAAGCAGGCAGTGGGCTGATGAAGGGAAAACCTCTGTGAAAACAAATTAGAACAGGAAGCCAGACACTAATAAACAAAAGCATCAGTGGGATGCTTTCCCTCCCTATATTCCCATCCTTTGTCTCCTCAGTAGTTTCTCTATTCTTGCTATGCTTGAAAGGGAAAAGAGGAAACAAAATCTCAGAATTAACTCTTTGTTGACTAAAGAACAGAAAATACCTCCATACTTGAACATACTTCGATGCTTTTTTTTTTTTTTTAATGCTCTCCTCTTTTTTCCCCCCCCCCCGGAATGAATTTTTTTCAGACTTACGTAATTCAATCTGGTTTGTTTGTTTAAATATTTGCTCTAAGATAGTCACTTCAGAAAAATAACCAAATCCCATTCCACCCATTGCTTTTTAAAGATAATAGATGGCTTACGACTCAAAATTAAACCTTCACCATTATTATTTCCCTAGTAAAAGAGAGGTAAAAACACAAGAGAACTTGAGTTGGCTGCATGTTCAAGGGAGTGAGACAGGCACACTGGAACCTCCTTTCTGCTGCAGGCTGCTTCTATCAGCAACGGTAGTATTATATAAACACACCAAACAGCCCAGAACATGATGGGGGCAGCTAAAAAGGAATCTTGTCCATCTACTCCAACTGAGTTATCTGTTTCTACCTGTTGCTTTGGGAAAAGAGGTCGTGGTACTGCCATACCCATCTGATTCCAGGAGGAGTGTGAAGCAATAGTCCCTGTATTTTCTCAGGGTCCTAGTTAGCAGCTTCACAGCTCTAAGCAATATTTTTTAATATACTTGAAAGATAAGCACTTGAAAAAGGAGGCAGATGAAACAAGTGCTTAGAGCTCCTTGCTCCTGTGTCATCAAACTATGCAAATCTGAAAAAGAATTGATTGCTAAGCAGAGTAAAGGACAACTTATAAGCATGTTGTTCTGTTTAATCGTGCAGGTGTTTTCGTATACAAATATTTGTCAGCCAAACACTGGGAAACGTTTATTCCTTAAGTCTTTAAACTAGAAGAAGAAGAAAAAGAAAACAATGAGACAGTTCTTAGGCAGTGGAAACCAAAAGGAACTCCATTTTTCATTTTTAGTACAACAGTAGAGGGTTTTTTCTTTTTCCTTTTTTTTTTTTAAAGAAGTTCTTCAAGGTGATTCATAGTGTTGGTACTTAAGGAGATATATGAGCCCAAGGCTGCCCATTTAAAAAGCCTGAGAAACTAACTTCAAGGAGAGATCTCAGAACAATCCATTTACACAGATACGCTGCTGAATCTGTGTGTGTTTGTCTATTTATTTATTTTATGGTCAAAGTGATATGAAAATGCTACAGGATTGACTAAGTGCTGCCTAAAGTTTGAGCTGATATCAAAAAGCGCCAGGCAAAATGACAGGAGAAAGTGCATCCCTTATTCATCTCATGCAATGATGGCTGTTTTGTTTGGAGCCACTGAAATGATGCAAATAGAGCTATTTTTTTTAATGTTTCACAGCAGTCTCTTCCCACGCTCTGTTGCTTGAAAGGGCACCCCACAGACAAAATTTGATTTACGCTATTTTTGATTTATCTATGTGTTTTTGTTTACTTAGCTTATGAAGCATTTTTTAATATCTTTGTGATTCCCTTACCCATGCAGTATCTTTGTGCTTTTAGTATGTATAACAGACAAATATTTATCTACTATATGAGCAGCCATTCTGTTCAATTTCTCAAATGTTTAAAATACATCCAAGTGGTTCAACACCAAAAGCATTTTAAGAAACAACATCAGCAAAACATCAAGTTGGTTTGACCAATAATTCAATAGTAGGTGTTTGCTTTGGAGTTTCTTTTTCTTTCTGTGTGTGTGCACCATCTCTCGTGTGCTTGGATCTCAAGGATATACCGAAGGATAACAGAGGAAGAAGAGGCATTTCTGTGGTTCCTTGGTTTTTTTTTCAAAACAAGATGTAGGAAAACAAAATGTGCTGATTTTTATGGACTTAGAAGTAAATCTTACACTCAAGTCAGTGTGAAGTGATTTGGTGAGAGTTGTATTCAGAAGGACATACAAACCAATGATCAGTCAATAATCTGCCCTGTCATATAACATCAGGTCAGCAGTGAAAAAACAGTGAGGGAAAAAACAATCCAAAAAGTGCTCGAATTGCCAAGCAGACCAGCAGTGCTTTGTCTGTAATCTGCCTTCTATAGGGAGGAGATATTTAAGGATGCACTTACAGGAAGGGAGCAAGATGGACCAAACTGTCTTCCAGGCAGACCCCAGGAAACAAAAAAGCAGAATGTGCTCCCCAAAACTTCACCTTTAGAATGACATTTCCATGGAGTGTGAAGCAAAAGATAAAATTTGTTCCTTTTCAACACTCTTCATGTCATTATCTGTGCAGATTTACTATTCTATGGCCACAACATATAGGAAACTTGGTGTGATCGATAAAGAAAGTGTTTCAGTTATTGCTCCTTATATGCTCCTATTATTTTTCTTTCCTTCTTGCCAGCTCGAGGTAATATCTCGACTGCCGTCAGTTTGTTTGATGTCAGGACCAGCACAGTGCTGGCTTGACATGTGCACTAAACATGCTGACAGCAGCTAGGAAGTTCATTGACACTGGTATGGCAAGAAATGAATGAACTCCAGAAGCAGTAAAATGCACTCTTAGTACCTCACAGTGGAGGCTTCACTTTCCCGTGAGATAGTGGGCTATTACTTGTCTGTGAGACACTCTTCAACACATCGTGTCAAACGGCAGAATCATGAGAAAACTTGCAAAGTATTCCCATTAAGGCTAATTGATTTTTAAATACTCTATTATCCAAAGTTGGCATCTAATTATTTCTTTTAGGATCCTGACACGTTCCTAGTAGTCACACGAAGCAATGATTGTTCGGGATGTAGCGCTGCGGTGGGCAGCAGAGCATCCATCTGAAAGGGAAAGACGAGGCTTTTTATATTTTTTTTTTACTGACATGTCTGAGGCTGCTGCAAGAAGAATTGTGGTGCAGTAAAAGATGTGTGAGATGGGATGCTTGGGGATGTAGTCAGGCTCCAGCTGGACTAAGACTTTTTTACAGAGATCAAACTGTTCTGGCAGATAATTTATTACCTTTCTCAAACAAATCAGGTTGGCCTTAGGGTCATTAATGTTTATAGTAAAGTCCTAATTAAGCAAATACAAACCTTATGCTCGGCAGAGATCACATTAAAAAAGAAAATAATCACAGACCCTTTCTTGTACTTACCTCTCCCTCTGATTTCGTGATGACAGTATTAATTGACTAACAACAACAGAAATTGGATCAAACGTTGGAGATGCATCCAGGCCAACCATGGTTGTCGTCTAGACAAGCACAGATTAAGTATGATAAGATGCCCAGCCTGACTCTCCTCTGGCTTGTATTTTGAGCAGTTGTTTCTGTCTGTGCAAGAATGGTGTGAAATGTCATTAAATCAAGAGGTTGCATTTCACATGTGCTGCAAATGACTTCCCAAGGTGGTAGTGCTGTGAGACCAGTGGCTGGGTGCTGCTCCTCCCTGCAGGAACCCACACTTGAATCCCAAGCAACTTGCCACTGAGAAGTCCTTTTGGCATTAAGGAAGTGGTAAAGGAAGAACAAAAGCAAGTAATCTGTGGGATGATTTGGCCCCCATATGACCATCTATGAAAACACCGTTCTAAAAAAGGACAGTGCATGTGTCCTCTATAAAGAGAAGGGAAGCAACATGTCAGATTTGTAGCAAAGGGAAGACTTCTTCCCATTAAAACACCGAAAAAATCAAAATGTGCTATCTACTTAGACTGTAAAGTATGGTTATGTAGCTCATATTTAATCGCAGAAAAAGACAAGCTGAAATTGCTCAGATTTTAACAATTTGTTCTTGGAGATAGAACAATTTCTTCTCAATATTCTGACTTGTAATTCTTGTTGCTTCATACTTAATGTTCACTCATGCAGGCCAGCCAAAAATAAAGTATTTCCATGGATTAAAACTCCTCAAACACATATGGGTTTGGTTTAAAAGAAATAGATGGAGTTTGAAACTACAACTGTATCAGGAAATGAAATACAGTTTTGCGTTTTTGTAAGGTCTTTAAATATTTTATGAAGTACCAATGTTTGCTTGTATTTTTTTGAAAAACCTGCCCTCTTATGTATTTTATTATGTACTTTAGTTGGAAAAACACCAAAAGGAGGGGGAGGAAGAATCTTACACCTATGTACAGAACTGAGTTACCAACCTGTATTACTATAACAGAAATATAAGGACCCAACAGGGCAAATACTCTTAATTTATTGTGTTTATTTGTTACACACATTTCTTTGATTAGAAATATACAAATAGTTCGTATGGGAATATGGCCTAGGATAAAATGAAGTAACTGTGTTGTCTAGATATGTAATAAATGTTCCGTAAGAGTGTCCTTTAATCTAATTGCCTAATTACCTTTGCTGTTTATCTGGAGAGACTCATAAGAAGGTCTTCAGGGCAAGTGACTTTGTTGCCTGATTAGGAGTCTTTTGTATCACTCAAAGGTAAGTAAAGAGGTTAGACCTGACCAGTTTTGGCATCCACATGCAGAGGCGCACACTGTAACTACAAAACAGCATGTTCCGAGTCTGTGTTTTCTCTGGGTAGTAGTAGCAAGAACACTGTGTTCATTTAAATTAAACCAGTTCCTTGGATAATAACAAAGTAATTAAAGAAGCCACCGAGGAAAAAGAGCCAATTTATTTGAATCATGTTCATAAAAACTACAACATGTGCCTGAAGGTAGAAAATAATGTAGTTAAGATGGCAGATTGATGATTTTTAAAAATGCATCTTGATATTAATTTAAATTATTGTCCCTAGTCCGAGAATAATAATGGATGTGAATATTTAATTTCATTATAGCGATGATTCCTTCACTTAAGTCAAATTCAGATAAAAAGCTGGCATGCTTGTTTTAAGTCCATTCAGTCTCCAAAACAATATAATAAAATCTGGTCATTTTAATGTATTCTTATTTCCATGACTCTCACTATTTTTGCAATAGATATAGACACTTCACTAGATGACTCCAAATTTATGTTTGATTCTGCAACATGTCAGATGGAGTGTAGGAAAAATTGCACTTGAAATCATCAGAACCTTCTATTCTGTATAAGGTCCCCTACACTGAACTTAAGGTTCTCATATCAGTCATAACTACACCAGGGAAAAAGGAAAGGTTTAACATTTTGTACTTTTCCACAGTTTCACTGCCACTCCTCTGGGTTTTTTTTGTTATTCACTCACTGAATCACAGATGATAAGACACTTTTGCTAACCATTTCTTAGCAGTTTACCTGAAGAATGGGCCATCCATAATAGCCGAACATCAAAATACAAATCAGGCTGAGTTATTTAATTGTCTGTCACCAGGACAAGGTGGTCTTACATGTCTGTTCCTTCTACCTGTGCTATCCAGCCTCTTAACGTGTGGGTGAGGTATTTTTTTTCAGGGAAAGCTCTTACTTTGGGAATACTGGGCTCCATCTCCACCAAAGCTTTATAGACTATGGTGAAATGTTTCTTTGCTATTGCTTGTTAATGGTGACATAAGATTTGAGGGAATGCTATGGTGCAAAAGAACCACAGTGACAACCATAACAAGTGTTGACCTACAAGTAACCCTGTAACCATCTCCTATACACTTCTCTGGGGCTCAGTCTGAATCACAACATGGAACTAGTTTTCACTGATTTTTTAAAATTTTGCTAACATGTTACAGGGGTCTCCTGCACTCCCATGCCTCTGCAGTAGCCCTCTATGGAGATTTCCCTGGCTTTTCCCAAGCTTGGTGGTGCAGTGCAACTGTGGGGATTTCCAGGCTCTGGCAAATTAGACAGCTTAATAATTTATACTAACACACCTATAGGACAAGGAGCCAAAGATCTAGGGATTCATGTTAGCATTGTCTCTCTGCTTTATCATTTAGGCAGAAATATGTAATGCTTAATTCAGTGAGGGAATCTCAGTTTTTCTAGCAGTACCAAACCTCAGTCATTTTTTCTCCTCAATAATCTGTTCTGAATACATCATTTCAGTTCATCTGCTACCTACCATCAAACATGGTATTCTAAGGCAAGCTCATATAGGGCCCACTTACAAGTTTATTCATGTTAGTTCAAGGTCACAGGCGGTACAGACACAGGCCAGGGCAGGATGCTGAATCTGTCTCACTGGCACTGATGGATGACTGGCACAGAAGGTCTGTTGCTGTCACGATACAGGGAAGAAATCCATTCTTATTCACCTTAATATCTTTGCAGTATTTGGTGCTGTTGACCTTATGTCAAGTCTGACAGGTGGCATGAATCCAAAGAAAGTCTTCAACTAGACAAAGACTCATTCTTTCTCAAGTCTCTTTCAATGTCTACATATATCCAGCTACTAAGTGAACTGGATTTAAAGCCCAGTGATACACAGATGGCACAGAACTGTACTTCACCTTCCCTACGTACAAATTCTTTGTTATCACTAAGGTTTCTGAGTGCTTGGATATGGTCCAATGCCTTGCTTTTCTAGAATAATGACGATCTCTGCAGCGAGAATAACATTGCAATGCGGAGACAAAGCGCATCCATGCAGCAGAAAGCCAGGCAGAAATAGTATTTTAGCTGTGGATAATTCTTTTAGGGTTCTGGTTATGAAAACAAAGAGAATAAAGTAGTTTTATATAAAATAGTACAAAGCAGTTATTGGAAGGATGCATGCGGTAATTGTTGAGGATGAAAGAAGACATAGCTCTACTGTCTTGGATATTTAGGACAGAAACGGATGCTTCACTATTGCATTTGGGTTTCCTTATGGACAGTGGGCAGAAATACCACACACTCTCAAACAGAGAATCTCTCACCCTATTGCAAATCATACTCTGATGAACTGCTTTATTACATTCCACCACTAAGCGTTGCATACTGATTGATGACAGATAAAAGCTGGCCCAAAAAGCTCATCTGGCTGCCCACAACAGTCAGTGAACATTTCATAATAAAGTGTTGCCTTGCATCACACAGGTTTTAATCCAAAACAGCAAGCAAAGGGGAATATGAAACCTGAGAAGTGCTCTGGGTCACTGCTGTTCCGTCTTTACCTCCCTGCCTTTTAAACCATTGGTGTCCCACACAGAGCAAAACACAGTGTCAGATTTGCTGTCTAACACTAACTTGGCTCTGTTCAACTCCAGGATTTGTTTTACAGTTGAAGTTAAACAGGTGAAGTTCTTTGTCCTTAACCATGGCGCTTGCTGAGTGTAAACAGTGTCTATGGAGCTTCTAGCATACAGCACAATGCATACTCCCGCAAAGTTTTGTTTTTGGTACGTAATTAATTCTGGGCTAATTTTGACCTATAAAGCCCACCCCACTTTGAATCCTGTATATATTCATCAGCTCATTATGTTTCAACTTGGCAGATACAGTATCTAAAGAGACAAGACTTGATGTGTACATCTGGCTGGGGGTGAATGCACACGGGATGGGCTTGCAACTGAGCAACTGCCAGTTAACCATCTGGTATGATCTGTAAGTGAGGGTGATGTCAAAGAGCACCCTCTTTGCCAGGTCCTCTGGAAATTTGCACCTGCGTCTCAGTACAGGACAACTTCAAGAAAAACAGTTTTATTATCTAGAACTACTTTCTTACCCTCTGCTTAACAGAGCCCAGGTCTGTTGTTTCTCAAGACCAGTTTTAAGATTAATTTTCTTTCCCTTTGGGTGTTATTTTTCTTTTTTTTTTTTTTTTTTTATTTTAAGTGGAGGTTTTTGTGATGGACAAAGGCTTTCTGGCATCAATGAAGCATGTTTGGCTACACTGCCTAGCACAGGATTAGCATCTGTCTAGCAACAGGGATTCTCTGTGACACGTCTCAAGGGCAGCTGTAGAAAGAGTACCTTGTACAGAGATTTTATACATCTTTGCTAAAGAGTGTAACCTTCTGTATGTGCAGTCCATATATACACAGGGTGAATAGGGTCCCTTTGTAAAGTATTTCTGTAACTCTCTTTCTCTCACCTCTGCTACCTAATGGTTCTGCTGATTTTCAGGCTCTCTATATCCATCCAAATGAGACAGGATTTCCTGTAAAACTAACACATCTGGAGTTGCCTATATTTTTTTTTTCAGTTTCAGTGGGGCAATATATTTAGTTATTTTAAAATATTCCCTTCATGAAGCTCTTACACAGGATCTATCATTAAAGTTCCTGCTACCTTTGGCAGGAGGTGGCTTTTGCAAGTATGAAGAGCACCATGAAAAGACAGTTTCTTTTCTAATAATTGCATCTAACTGCAGATTTCAAGTTTTGTGAAAGCCTTGCTGTTCCTTCACATTCTGTGAGACTTTTCTTCACTTCCAGTATCATTCATAGACTTCTAAGAAAATAAGGGTGACTATGCTAGTCAAGGTACTTGGGCCCTGGAGGCACCTGCAGCCCTCTCTGGTCCTGCCTCTCCTGGGGTCTTTTCCCCCACCTGACCATGGCTCAGGACCTCATTTCAGCCCAGCCCAGGGCTACCAGGCCCTGCCCTGTGTTGTGTGGTAGCTGTGCCCTCCCAACTCTGTCTCCCCTTGTTTTGCCTTACAGCTGATTTTTGCAAGATACTCCTTGGAAATCAATTCAGTTTTAACCTTGCTGATATGATGTCAAATGATCTCATTATTCATAAATATTTCCAGTTCTCTTCTAGAAAGAAAAAGCATGCTACTATATACTTGGCTTTGTTTTTCTTCTGGTTACAAGATTTGTAGACTAACTGTACTTTGTGATAGGTAAAATCAGGTAAAACATAATAAAGACTTAAATTTCACATGGAGTTATTATGATGTTCAAAACAGGATGGAGAATTATATGGATAATATACTGCAGTATAAACCAATGTTTCCTTCAGAGGGCTTCTTCCCTATATACGAGTTTCCTTTTCTTATATGGGGTGCAACAGGCCTAGCATAGAGACAGAAAAGACAGACAACACAGACAGCACAACTAGCTCAGTCTCCAGTATTAACAGCTTCCATGTTGTTCTGTTGCTGTACTTCTGAAAAAATGTCTCAGGCGTTGGTTTTAAGGTGTTGAGTAAGAGTTCTGCAGAATACAGTTTTGCATTCACCCTTTGCAGATATTTCTTCACCTTCATTGCCGTATGTGGGATACTGAACACAATCGTACACTTGATTCTGTACTTCTTCGCACTCACTGAAATCTCATTTCCAGAAATACATGTGTACTGATTTATTTTGTCTTTAGTAACAGAAGAACATGGCTTTTCAAGACGGAAGAAATAAACAACAAGCATGACAGGTGATCACAAGGAATACTAGCTTAAGCTTTGATTTGCAAGCCTTTACTAGTAGTATTATTTCCACTTGACTATTATCCAGCTCTTGTATTAATTTAAGAATGTTCAGATAATTTAGCTATATTACTTTATCATTTTAACCTAATAGGTCTTTTGGTTCCTAGGATTGCCTATGCTTTTGTCATCTTCCTTGCCATGATTCAGACTATTCAGATGACAAAACAGCCAGCAGTAACAGACAAAATAACTAATACAGCTTATGACCATTGCATGTAGTAAATAAATAATAGCTGATAACAACTAATAAAAATAATAATAAATTACTAGCCCAGGGTTTATGTGGGGAAAAGTCATATTACAGGTCCAAGAACTTTGAGTTTCTCTTTGATAGTTCAGCAACTTTATTTGCCAGTGATCACAATTAAAAATCAAGAATTGTAGTGGGCTGTGACTGTGTTGTGTCCGTGCTATGAAGCGCAGGCAGTGTCATGCAGTATTGAACTTTCTGGGACAAAGTAGTGGAGAGATGTAAAGAAACATCATCAGTAGGGGAGTGCCATGGGATTTAACCCTCCCACTGTTTCACACTCCAAGCTATTACCAATTCCATCTGAAAGTACAAAAATATACAATGCTTTCCCCTCTGCAAAGTCTCTCAGAAAACTGATAATTGTGTTTGGTAAAGTCTGAAACAGGGGTTAAGTGAGCATGGATGTGCTTTCCTGAGTCCTTCAGGAGTAAGTGCCTGGGACCCGAACCAATTGCTAGCATTGCAAATGTGTATGACTGAGAGACACACAAGTTATTTATAGATGCCAGAAAGCAGAATTCTAAGCTTGGAGGTAATTCTTACACTTCAAAGCATATTTCAGAACTAAATATTTAAATTCCCTTTTCCCTAGAGAAAAAGAAAAGAAACTCAATAAATTTTCCCTGTGGAAATTTGATTTTGCAGAAACTGCTTTTCTGTCACAAAAGGTTTTATTTAAAAAACTCTTGAACTGCTCTGGGTGCTCACATTAAAATAAGGAAGAGAATATGTATCTGTTCAAGTATTTCATATGAATGGACAGAAAGCTTTAGAGTATTTTTCAAGAACAGAACAATTCGCTTTCAAGGGCATTTATTTCTTTGCATCAAATTCAAACCCACTCTATGTTTTTTTTACAGAATATTATTTTTTTCAACCTTTAATGTTAAAGTTTCTTTTAAAAAGCAAACAGTCTAGTTGTAAAAAAAATGCTCAGCTTTGTTCTGTGTAGTAATGTGTGAATGAAAAACTACCAGGACACAGCTCACAGTCTGCTGTTGAATATTTTGCAGTAGGGAAAACATATCACATTTCCCTTCACATAGGGTTAACACCATATGAATGAATCTCTAGGATAAAGTGTAGCTGATTTCATTTATTGCAACATGTTTTAACTTTTGTCATCTGTTGATTTTTCCATTGGCCATGTGCAGTAAGTTTTTTCAGCTGTTTCAGCTCCTTCCCCAGAACAGGACTGAAAATAGTGACTTTATCCTGTGACAGTAAAATCCTCATTTATTAACCTACAGCAACTAAATCACTCTTTCAAAGAATGTGGCCAGAATTAAGTAACATAAGGAAGCTCTGCCAAGGAAAATTCAATGGCAGTAAAATTATTCTATCTGCTGTTAACAAATACAGACACTTTCACAGTACCACTTTATCTGTTTGGAGAGACTATGTAAGGCAACTGTCTGCCCAGAATTTACCATTGACCTGATGAACAACCTCGAACCAGGTGCCTTACTCTCTCTCCACCTTCATTTCCTCTGCCAATTTTTTCTGCTTGTTTTTTTTTTTAATGATGCACATTTTGTCTTATGTGTTTTTGCAGCATCTTTTACACTATCAAGTTCTGCTCATGCTCAGAGCTAACTGGTGAAATCAATCTTAATGAGGGTAAGAGTTGGTAAGAGACACCAAAAACATAGAACCTTAAAAATGGCAATTGCCATTACTAAAACATTAGTCTTCTTCTTGGGTGGGAAATTGTGCAGAGGAGAAACAACCTCGTGGCAATTGCTCAGAAGTCTACAGACATCATACCTTGTTGGTACTGTATGGGCTATGAATTTTGCCCTAATTTGAGTCTAACTTTGCCTCCTAATTCACCTACCATGCACATAATTGACCTCCTGAAGTTCAAAGTTGGCAGCCCTTTGCAGAAAGGCAAGTCTGAGGAGATGTAGTTCACCACTGTGCTCTCATTTGTTTGAATGGGATAGTGAGTAATAGCTGACTGGATGCTTATGAGTTTTACTGCAATGCCCTGTTGGCTACTCTTCTGTTTCTACAGAGCAGTCTAGGGTGCCTCCTACTTCTCAAGAGTCAAGGCAAGGCAGAGCACACAGGCAGCAGGCTTCTTTCTGCCTTTGGTAAGTTGTGGGGCTGTTCATTGCCACGTCCCTGTTGAGACCAGCACTGGCTGTGGAGTGCATTTCTTCCACTCCATCTGTATCTACTGTCAAAGAGGTTACTTTAGTGCACTGAAGAACGGAGCAGTGTCAGAGGAGCTCATCTTGACCAGCTCTGCCTGATCAAAGAGGCAATCACTGCCTTTCACTTTTACTACATCTTGCTTATGTGAGTCATTCTTCATATAAGATTGACTGACTGATAGCAGCAGTTTTAGTGGACGCCTGGTGACTGCTAGAGCACGATGGCTCTCAGAGGAGACCAGCAGAGCATGGAGATCCTGGGTTTGATTAAGGGGTGGCCCTTTTGAGTGGTTCCTGCTCTGGTGAGCCCCATGTTTTACAGACTGGAGAACTGCAGTGCAGCATATGCAAGAGGGCATGAACTCCTCCTGCTGTGGCCACAGACTTTCAGAGCATGGCTCAAGTTTTGCCAGTCTCATGTTCACAGACTCAAATTAAAGACTGACTCCTTGAGCCTTCTGTCAGTCCTGCTTTCTGACACAGCATACAGAATAAATTACCTCCATGCTCTGTGGCTTATTCACAATCTCAGCCTTTCTCCCATCTGAGATGGGTTCCTTGAATCCCTTTCCACAGCACATCACATTAGAATGCAATGGATTTTTTTTTTTTTTGGTCAAACCTTTTTTTTTAATTGGATGCTCTGGGAAGTGGATTTGTATTTGCTTTTGAATTATGGCTTTCTCAAGCCTAAGTATGTGAGAAGTCAAAACTTTGCTTATCAAAAAAGGAATAATTTCAATGCAATGTAAATACTCTGAGTTCATCTGCAATAGATCTGTGCAGCCAGAAAACTTGGGTGTCATTCTTACAGGCCCATAACCAGGCTCCAGGCTCAAGGTGACAGAAAATTTACTGATCAGCTGCACAGTGAGGCATGTTCTTTGCACTGTTTCCATGTGCCTGCTAGCACATATGAAAATTAGCTGGACCAAATGAGATGGGTTAGAGCAAGACTTATTGGGTATTTAGTGAGTCAATGTAACTCTTGGGAATGCTCTCTGTGAGACACCCAGGGCAGAAAATCCATTTGCAACTGTGCAGTTGCCCCGGAGTGATAGCAGGATATACACGATAACTGAGTTTGCCAACTTGTTACTGGGTGAAGCTTCAAGCTGCTCTCGAATCTGGCCTTCCCTTCAGTTTTGGTTACTCTGATGTCTGTGGGAAGTGTCACAGCTGACATCTGGAAGTGCTGAGTGAACAAACCGGGCTGGAGCAGCAGCAAAATGGGAGCAAAGAGAGGACTCTGTGTCCTGAACCAGCCTTCTAAGAGCTTCCTTTGACCTGATCAGGTATACAGTCTGGAGGGGCATTAAATCCCACTGGGTTTCCCAGTTAACAATGGTCTATTAACCTAGTTATGCTCTATTACCCAGTAACCCTTATACTGAGGGTTGACTATCGTTTATGAAAGGATGGCCAGTGAAGCATCTTCCAGGCATCCAGTGTTGTCTAAGCTTCCAAGAGGCAGAGGCTATACCTTGGTAATATGATCATTCACAGTGTTAAATTTAATTTATTTATATTAGCAATATGTGTTACTTCAGACATTATTTTCTGTCAGACTCAACAGAGACTTGAATGAGTTCTTTGGGATTCATCATCCAATCATCCCTCTAGTCTCCATGCCATTTGTCAGTTTGTCTTATTAAAGAATCTGTATGAGTCACATTATTTTCTCATGCATCTTCTCAAACCTTCAGATGAAGTTTAAGACTTTTTACAGACTCCAAATTTCCAATTTAAAACTGTGTGCACAGGACCTGAACATACTGTCCCATCATTAATCTTTTCAGGGTGCTGGGACACATCACCTCTTTGGCCTATCTAGTTACTGTGACTAGGTTTCTTCTGTCATTGCATTGGAAGATATTGGTTAGTTTCTCTTCATTTTCTAATCTTGAATCCTCTTCTGTGTCCATAGCATCCAAGGTGTTATCTCTCAATCCTGCAGATGTGTCCTTCCCACTTCTTAAATGTAAAGAAGATGTAAAACAGTGGATCCAAATAAGTAAGCAGTCCTGATCATTTTGAGTGACTTTTTCTGATAATCAAATTAACTATGTAAAAAAAGCCTTCTTCGGAGAATTAGAGAAGAGAAAAATCTTCATTGCATAATCACACTTGGAATCAAAACACTGAAACGAAAATATTTTTAGGTATTTGTAGATTCTCCTCTGGTATCTTACCTCTGGATTTCCAAGGAGTTGTGGAGGTAATTCATAAGTATGTGGAACACTGAAAAGCCCAAATAATTAGAAATTTAAAGGACTCTCTGACTAAAGCCATAACCTCTTGCATTCAATGCACAGTCCATGGATGAAAAATAGATAAGATTTTGCTGATTTTCAAGCTATATATTTTCTTCCCCCTTCTCTCCCTCTCTGATTTGATCAAATTTACTGAGGTGACACATGAACATTTCCCATTGTGACAGCCATGGTTGAAACATGCAAATTCAAGGAGTGGTTGCAGAGAAAGAGGAATGGAACATTACTTAAAAAAAATCCCAGACATCCCAGAAAGCAGTCAAATATTTATGCAAAATGAATGTAGCTTTATACACTGACACTGAACAACACAATGCTCTGTCTCACACAATACTGTCATTCATGTGCGTACATACTGCCACAGGCAAAAGTCCCACACAATGTATTTTTATATAATTGCTAGCATATTTCATTACAAGTTGTTTTTTTAATTCCCTTATGCAGGGGATTCTCATGATAGAGACATTCTGTCTCCCTGGAGTTTTCTACAAGTAAGAAGAGTTTCGGTGTAGAAACTAGAGAAAATTATGGAATAAAACATTAAATATCAGTTGTAAATAGCATTAGCAAAGAATATTATTATAGCAATAAAAAAAGACATGGAAATAAAATTTTTCTTCCCTTAACAGAATTCAGAACACACTGAGATCTATTTTGTGTTCTCAGGGCTATCATGTAAAAATACAAACATTAAAAATACAGTGCAAAGTAGAAGAATTGCAAATATTAAATGTATGATACACAGCACATTAAGACCTTGAAATCTGTTAATATAAATAAGAACTGGAGCAAACTTTTGCAAGTGAAACACAGAGCAGAATGACCTTTCTACCTCAAGAAGCAAATACCTGAAATCATTCTACCCACCTATGTAACAAGTGATATGAGGAGAGGAAATGGCCTCAAGTTCTGCCAGGGGAGGTGTACACTGAATATTAGGAAAAATTTCTTTGCCAAAAGTGTAGTCAAGCACTGGATCCAGCTACTCAGGGAACTGGTAAAGTCACCATCCCTAGGGGTATTTAAAAGATGTGTAGATGTCATGCTTAGGGACATGGTTTAGTGGTGGACTTGGCAGCGTTAGGTTAATGTTTGGACTTGATGATCTCAAGGGTCTTTTCCAACCTAAGTGATCCTGATTCACCTCAAAAGAATATCAGAAGGAAAATTTCCAAAGACTGAAAATTTGGGGAAGGCTAATGAAAACCATATGAAACTCTTCACTTTAGTTGTCTTGAATGTAGTTGTGATGCAGAAGCCACGGCTGAACACATATCAATTATATGAATGAATGAGTTGAATCCTGGACTGTGGGCTTTCTATGAAAGTGAAGCCCTGTGTATATCATGGGCAGCCTTTCCAGGGCAGTGGTAGTGCCTGGCCTCCATGTTTCTTGTTCCAGCACTTGGAAGGCCTGTGAATGAGGAAGGAGTCAGATACACCAGCAAATGATGTGGCTCTTTCCGTTCTACCACCCAAACTGGACTGCTCCTCTTCATTCAGCATGGATAAGAAATCAGAAGTATGGGAGAACTGTCTGGTTATTTCCTGTACATTTCCTGTATTATCCTGTATTCCCAGGATAACTTCCTGGGGGGGAAAAATCATCTATGGAAGCATGTAGAGAGGAACCAGCTGTTTGTTCTTCTCTGAGATAACAGAGACAATGAAATGATGAAATCTGAACAGAAGACAAAGTCTACATCATAAATGAATAAAACAATTATTTTTTTTTAATTCCTCTGTGGGGGCTTTTCTGTGAAATCCAAGTGTCCTTTCCATTGAAACTCTCAGAAGAGGAAAAAATTATGCTATTCATTATCAGAGGCACAGCATTAGCATATGTGAACACTTTTCACACTGTGGCTCTTGTCAAAATATCCCTTGCTCTGCAGCACTATGTACTACTTGTAGCACCTTGGCATGCGTTTCCTATCTCCACTACATTCCAGCATGCTAAACATCCTATACCATGCATCCTCTCCCCCTTTGCAGGATGATTAAGATTTTTCTTCCTTCCTCAGCCTAGCAGAGTAGCCATCTCATCCTGCTTAAAATACATAAATCTGTATGAAAACTTCAGGGCTCTGTTAGAAGGGGCGCTCTGGATGATTTGAACATGGACATCCTTTATAGGTTTTTTTTGGTCAGATTATTTTTCTCTGATACTTTTCCAGTGGTTCACAGATACTTGTTTTGGGAAGAGCCAGTTTATTTTGTTAAATTACAGGGCTTTCACGTAGATTTGAGCGTTATTATGAAGCATAGAATACACATTATTTTAAAAAGTGTGTTCCTGTAACTTCATGCCTCTTAAATGCACTACTCTTTTATATCCTCTTAAATCATTTATGATACATCACTACTGAACATACCATACTTTACATTCCTCATGTAGCGACACAGGATGATTACAACAATGTAAGCTAATTAGAGCTACAGGGTAAAACTCTAACCCCATTGAAGTCAAAGGAGTTTTGCATCTTACTTCAACAGAGTAAGTATTTCACCTCGAAGCCCCTGACCCCCTAAGTTCTCTCTGGATGTTTGTGTAAAAATTCCTGGAGAATATCAGCTTTCAGAGAGCCAGTTAGCCAGAGACAGCCACATAACAAAGCTTCCTCCTGCTGACGTGGAGTGGGCAGTCCTCTGCCTTCAGGAAACAGGCACAGCCTGGAAGAGGTCCAAGCTGGGATGGAACTGTGGCTCCAAGTGGCAGCCCCCACGGGCAGAAGGTAAAGGTGGAGGAGCTGCTCTGCCGATGCAAGGACGCAACTGGGCGCAAAGCTACATGAAAGTCACTGAAGGTAAGGGGAAAAGGCCTGAAGCTGTGTTGCAAGGGCAAGTGATCTGAGCACTTGAAAGCCAAATGTTTCCCTAACTGCTATTTTAAATGACTGCTCCTGACTAGGGATGCCAAATTTTCCTCACTGGGTGGGCCACACAACTCCCTTCAGTTGACAATGAGGGGCATCATGTGATGCCACATCCCCTGAGAAGGACCAGATGTCCTACACATGTAGAGGACACAGGATCTTTTGCTTTTATTTACTACTTTCCCAGGGGCTCCTCAACACAGGACAGAGAGTAGGTTGCTGGCTGGAGAAATTACTTCATCAGTGGCAACCCATTCCCAGTTGCTCTGTGTCCCATGGGGTCCCTTGGCCTCTCCAAGCTCATTTAACAGATGTGCGCTTTCCGTGTAACAGGAAACAAGGTCCCAGGGAGGGCTAGAATGGTGAGCTGCCCCATCTCCATCTCCATCTCTGCATGACAGAAATGAGATGCCACATGAGATCTCTAATCACCAACACCACTGGCCCATGGTCTGTGAAGCTTTAAAATATGACCTACAGAGACAGGTGCTCACATGTTCAAACTGTCCAAGGTGATCGCTTCTGGAGGGTTGTGGAGTGGTCTTAGTAACCAAGTGGGGTTAGTTGTTCCAAGTGTAAAGCTAGGTTTTGAAGAATGTAAGTCTATTCTTGGTCTGAAATAGTGAATGGAGACTATACTTCTGCTCAACATACATTGTTTCAACCGAAAAGATTTTGGCGTGATCTGGCCTTAATGTTGGACAGTACATTATAGATCATGGAGACACTGACAAAATGGAAGGATCATAAGACAATTACAAGCTGTTGAAAGGTGCTTGCTTGGTGAAGATATTGATACTCATAGAATAGAGCTCTGGGACTACTGTTCTTGGACTAGGGTTACACTTACTATGAGACTGAATCTAGAGAAGAGAAAGGATCTTTGAATTTGGAATTAGATCAAGGGGTTTTGGAGTCTTTTGAGGTTCTTAAGCCTTATGAAAATCTGAATCAGACAGTGTTCAACTTCCAAATGACTATGTCATTGCCTGAAGGTCTCCTAGGTGCCTGAAGTTCCTATTTTCATACTTCACTTTTCGCAGTGGGAATTGAATATGAACAGTGTTCATTTTGGGATTCTTGTGTTGCAAAAGGTCAGGTCCAATTCTCTAATTCTATATATTCATATTTACAAAGAAGTCTTTTGTTCAATCTGGACACAGAAAGAGAATGAAAGCTCTTTAAACTGGTTAAAGGCAAACATGGATTCATTTATCGAGTCAATTGTGTTGTTTTAAGAATAGTGAAGTACTGCTTTTGAAAAATCATTGCTAAATTGCCTTGAGGAACCTTAATGAAATCAAAATCAATATACTTGTAAATACTTAAAAAGCTGCCCATACCATGATGGCACAAACTTTTTTCGTCTCCATCCAGCAATCATTGGAAAGGATGACATAGAAGAAGAGCTCCACTGTATTCTTATCAAACATTTGGATTTTTCCTGAAATGCTTTATCAACATAGAATTGTTCATGTCAAAGTCACTCTTGATTACCTACTGGATTTCTCAGGCATCTGAGATGCAGAGCTCAGTGAACTTGCAATCTTCATCAGCAGCAACGGGTTCAACTGAGCGTAACTGTAGGTAGAAACTGTTAGGACATTTTTGGTGACTATCCACAAAAGATCACCACCATGCAATGTGCCTCATGGAATGGTCTTTATAGTAGCAAAGTATGACGCATTGAACTGCATGATTTCTTGCCAATGTTAGTTTTTGTCAGCTGCTCTGTTTTATGGGTGATGGAAGCAGTTATCAAGAAATACTAAGCTCCATAAGTCCAGGATCCTTCTAGGCACAAGCTCTGTTAAACTGAGTATCTTCTGAATTGCTGAAACCACAGCAGTCAATAAGCCCATGACATTCAGTGTAAATGTAGAACTTATTTTTCAGCAGCTCCAGCTAAGAGGAATTTGGAGTTGTTTGTGGATTTAGGAGTCACCAACTAGAGGTATTTTAGAAGCAGATGACTTAAAAGGAAGGAAGGAAGGAAGGAATAATAGATGAAGGAAGAAGACCTTTTACTGAAGTGCTCATACTGGGAGTGGGGCTTTCCTAAAGCCCCTTCTACTGTAATATGTTTCAGGTTTTATTCACCACCTTTTGAACAGAAAACTTGCTTGCAAGCAGTATGGCTTCCACTGTCAGTGGCATGGCAAGTATTTTCAGTCTGAAGCTGTTCTGTGATCCCCTGTGAAGGAGGTGTCTCACATGTTAAGTAGTGGGGAACTCAAGGATAGCAGCATGGACTGTGCTAAACAGATACCCACTAGTGTCTGCTGTACATTTGCAAGTCCTCAGGTAGGACGGATGGATGTGCTGATGTGCTGTATTGGTTAAAACTCTAGTCCTTTTATGAAGTTACTGGGAAGTCAGTGGGTCAGTTGACTGGAAGCACATGGTCAATGCAAACACTCATTGTTCATAGCCTGCAGTTGCTCTACGATCACTTTCCACATGGAAACTCACTACTACCAGTTATGTTCTACCCTTCCAAAAGTTGCCTTCAAAATAAAAGTTATTACACCATATTGCATTAAGGATTTGGCTTGTGGAATTGACAGTCATATTTCTCTATTCTTTGACTGCTGTGAAGTATTGATCTCTTAAGATTAGATATGATCATACTTCCTCCTTTATTCTAACATAAGCATGGAAAACCCTGTTGTTGCAAGGTTGTGAAGCCTTCAAACATGACTATATTTTGTTCTTGTAAGATGACAGTTATACCAATATGTGTTTTTTGATTAAGCAATACTAGCAGCATCTTATTTTGCATACCTTATTTGTAGCTTTTTTAATGAAAAGATGAAATATACTAGATAGAGTCATGTACTTGGAAATGTAAAATCGTATTTCCTTTCTCACATATTTTACACTTTTCTGATGAACACCACCTAAACCCTAGTCTCCTTAACTGTTGAAAGGATTGATTTGCATCACTCGATGGTTCTGCTGCCCAGAGAGCCAGCTCCAAAACACTTGTTCTTTCCACTCTTTCTAGGTATTATAATGAAGTGCTCTGGAGTAATCTAAATTATGTAAATGCTCTTTCCTATCAACTATGCTTCTCATATATTCCCTTAGAGCAAGATTGAAACAGTGTAGAAAGCATGCTTGATATTCCCTCTAAAATGCTATGCACTTAAACTGTACTTTTTTATGGCTTTTCTACAGGAATGAATTAGGCAAAGCAGAATTAACCTTGTCAGTCACCAAGTCAGTTTCCATGACACACAAGGCTGTAACTAAGAATACAGAAATAAAAAGAGAGCTCCAATGCAGTCACCCTCCACTGATTCCTGCATAAAGTATGTAAAGTGCTTTGGGGCTCTCTGAGGAGATAGACCCAATATAAATGTAAAGTAATAGTTAGCAAAGAAAAGTCTTTTTGCCTGGAAGCAAAGGGCAAGGGAAAGAATTCTCAGGCAAAAAAAAAAAAGGTTTATGTCCAAACCCATGGATGGTGGGGGAAGCTCAGCACACACCTCAGATACAGATGCAAAGCACTGAGCTCCTCACTAGAGTGTGTGGCCTGAGCAGGAGTCTGAAGGAAGGAAACAAGTTGCTTGAACACAAGGCAGAGGAAAAGTGGGAGACCAGAAAAAAGGAGTGAATTCAAATGGAGAGAGCATGTGCTGAGAGTTGTGAAAACTGAGCTCATGTGGTAGTAAACCAGACTGCACCCCAGAAAAGAGTTGCCAGATCTTCCTGTTCTGGTTAACTTAGACTGGTAAAGGCAGATGATAAATGGGATCAAGGAAACCATGTGTTTCTGAAAATATGGTGTCTGCCTTTCTGCTGATATAAGACCCTAGGAACACCTTCTGCATTAGAAAAGGAAATAATTCTAATTTTATAGGTACCTTACCTCTTTCTCTTTTGGCTGCCTTGAAGTCCTGACTATTTACTAGCCCTTCCAAGCCACAGTTGTTATTCTTGTTATTCTTGTTACTCCAGTGTCCTGTTCCCAAACAAAGGGCAGGATGGATGCAGAACACAGCACTTGGTATGCTTCTGATGATGCTCTTGAAGTGGTATGCTTCTGATGATGCTCTTGAAGTGGAAGAGGACTAACCTCTTCTCAGACTGGGAAAATGAAAACAAAGGGGAAGAATGAGGAGAAACACCAACTCTGAACTGTTGAATGATATTGTTGGATATGTGACAGATTGCAAGAGAGTGCAAGAGGGTGTCGGAGACACCCTCACAGCCTGACCCATGCTGCTGTTGAGCAGTCTGCACATATAGCAGTTGAGATAATAAATCAGAATTGCCATCCCATGGTTGGCTTGGGGCACACTGACATGGTCCCAGGCCTACTATTGCATCTGGCACTAGTTCAGGAACCTCTGCATCACACCTTGTTGCATGGTAAAGACAGGACCACGGCTCACTGGACACCAGCAGCTCTACCAGAAGCTCCACCAATATAGTTCAGTGATACATTTGCTTCAGAAACTCAGATTAGGTCCTCATTAGTCAGGCTGTTCCTGGAGTAACTTGCTGAAAACTATTCTTGCAGCAAGAAGCTGCAGAAGACAGATTCTCTGAAGCAAGACCTGAAATTTTTGCATTTTTTTAAAACAAGCAAGCAACAATTTCCAAAACTGTAGGGGTTTTAACATTATCAAACTTTCTTCTCCACCGCAAACTTTGTGTTTTGAATTGCCTGTGTTTCTACTTGGTAACTCTAAAAAGATGGTGCCCCTTAGGCTTTGCGAAATTCACAGGCTCATGTCAACTACTACACGGCTCTGTTGTGACAGGATGTTCCTCAAATTGGAGATAAAGTGTGACACTATAACCATTAAATTACCAGTAGTAACTAGCCATTTCAGGTTTGTGGTGTTGTTTCTGTGCCACATCAAGTTAATGGATAAAGGAAGTTCTGAATGCTCTGAATGGGAGCTAGGGGGACAACATCCCTTTTTTTTAGGAGCTTTTCCTTGTGAAAATTTCAGTGCAACTCAAATGAACATCTGTTAATGCATAGAACTGACTGGCATAAACAACAGTGCCTGTATTCAGATGGAGGGTACAATAAGTCTCCATGTATAATTGTTTCCAAAGAGAAAACAGAGGACCAGAAGATCTGTCCTATAATATTTATAAATTGAGTAGATATAATTTTTGTGTTAGAAACTAAGTACTCCCCATTAACAGTGGAACACATGATGAATCCAAATATTTCTGGCAAGCTTTTCTTAATTCTCTGTTTCTAAAAATGACTACAACAATGAAAGAATCCTACAGTAGTAGGAAAGGAGATAAACTTGAGCAAAGCAGAAGCTTGAAGGAGAATGTTTTATTTCAAAAGGGTTTTCCTTCCTGAGCTTTAGCAGAATAGCCCAGTTTTCATGATACAGTGTTGCCAAATTAGAAGAAAAACATATCTCAAAATACTCTTTGTTCTATGAATGCATGTCTGCGTAACAGCAGCAGCATTGTTATTCTGTGCCATCTCTTGTTGACAAGCCTGTTTGAGTTCCAATAATGGAAAACTATCATGTTGATTTGCTTCAGATTAACCTCATCTCCTTGTCATACTACAGGTATTTTCCATTACAAGAAACAAATATATGGTGATAGGTAAATGATTTTAATAAAGTCTGACAAATATTTTAAAACAGGCACATAGCTGCTTATTTTATTTTATTTTAGAAAAAACAATAGCATCACAAAGATGGCATCTGTCAGATGTCTTTGGTAATTTTATCATTAGGTGTTGTCATGACTTTCTACATCTGGCTACAAGCAACAAATGCATTTTTCTCTGTTATAAATATTATTTTAAATAGTGTACAGTTCTAAACCAATCAGTAAGAAGAACTGAAAATAGTGAAATTACCAGCAAAATTAACATTAAGAACTGTAAATAATTGCTCTAATCAATTATGGTATGTTAGCTTCAGGCTACAATAATTTCATATCCCAGGCACAGAACTGCTGATTGCTTCTTTTATATTTTTCCCTTCAGATGCATGGCCTGGGAAAAGTGAGATATTCTGATCCTATAATGACAGTACTAGTGTCACAATGCAGAAAGGATCAAAGCAGGCAGAGGTGCACACTTGTATGGTGTTTATAGTTAGCAATTACCAGAAGAGACACAAAGGCAGTAACATTTCTGGCTACAAGATTTACATCTTCAGTCCCTTCCAACAACAATAAGTTGTGCAATTGAAACTTCATAATTCTGTTCCAGAGCTGCAATTACTTAAAATGCGTAGATGTTGCAAGCCTCTATTTAACCACATACAGGTATTGTGGTGTGCACAGTAACTGCCTATTAGGCAAATAAAATATCATCCCCCTTGTATTAAATGCTACCAACACAGGGCTGCAACTTGAAGGCAGTCTGCTCTTTTTCTACAAATTTACCCTTTTAACACCTTTTGCTTATCAAGGGATAGGGAAGCTTGGCTGGTAACAAACTCTTTTGCTTTAACCCCTGTGGACTTCAGTGTGCAGCAGAATCCTGCATTGCTTGTCTATGTTGGAGTCAAGTCATTGGGGAGAGACCTTGAACAAAAATGAGACTATTGAAAAGTCTTGAGTTGTATTCTGCATTCCATAATAATTCTGACTTCAGAGGTGATTTTGGAACTACCAGGAAAACTTGTCAGTGGACCTGCAGATCTTGGTCTGGTGTGGAAAAAAACCCCCATGTTCCCAAAAGATAAACCAAATGATAAACCATGTTCTTGACTACAGACATAGAAGGAGCTAGTGGTTCTGTCTGGTGATTTAATGCAGAGCCTTTTAAACCTGAACCCCATTGCCATCTGATACCTAATTGGTCCATGTAAAAACATTCTCTGTTCTCTCTTCAACTATGATCAGAGAAATGGTGCAGCTACAAACCAGCATCATGTTTAGCTGGGCTATACCTGGAAGGCAGGAGAAGGGCTGAACACACAGCAAGGCAGAGCTGAGCCCTCTGACATGATACCTCTGAAATAGGATCTCCCTCCCTTGACAGTCCATAGGAAGAAAATTTAGCTTGTCTTCATCCTCTCCATAGTTATCACTATCTAGCAGTACCAAATTAACAGCTCACGGGATGTAGGACTCTGAAAGAGACCTGTTATAGACCATAGTAACTGAGAATGGGACTCCTCCTCTTGTGCCTGCTGTGTCTGCAAGCTCTGGGCACTGAACCGAGCTTGCTCCTTCAGCTCATGAATGTTCTCTCACACATCCACGATCCCACTTTACCATCTATTTCCCTTTCCTACTTGCGTGAGGGAAGCACTTGGAACCGAATGAGGGTTTCTATTATTTCCACCTAGGAAGATTTAGTGCACTTTTAGTGGCATTATCTGACAGTCCAGGCACGGAAGTAAGGTCAGATCTATTCCTAGGGTCCTGTTGGCATCCATAACTGCCAGAGTTGTGCTATAACCATATGTGACACCCACCGAGTGAATTCATTGTAGCAATCACTTTGAGCATATCTCAAGGATTTCATCATCATATTTTGCTGCTTGCTATGCCAGAGAGAGAACAACAGAATGAAATAAAGTGCACAGAACTTCGGCTCTTATGAAAGAGAAATGAAAGAACAGAAAACAGGCTGATTTTCTCCAGGGTAATTTTATGTAAAAGAAAGACCAGCAACATCCTTTAAGGCCTGAAATGTCAAGCTTGTAAAAATAGTATTCTTGGGAGTTGTATTTGATCATTTGTTAAATACTGTGATATAAAATGTAGAAATCCATGTGTAATGCTTCAAATCCCTAATCTGGTTTAAAAGGTCAGTTGAAGCCTAAAAGGACTTGACATTTTCCCTTTAAAAATCTGACTTTTTGACTCAGAGCTAACAACATTTGAGCCTGAATGACCTGAAGGATAAATACAAAAGCTGATTTCAATTGAACTATTTAGAAAGCAGGGGATCTTCTAATTTGTAAGATAGCATTCAGGGAGGTTTTTCCATTAAGAACTCAATCGACTGAAAAATGATTTCCTTGGGTATTCCACAATCTTTCAATGCTTGTGTAAATTTTACACAGGAGGGGGCAGCGAGTGAGGCTGAAGATGTATAACACAATGCCAGGAGAGCAGAAAGCTTGTTATGAAACAGAGGTAACTGGTATTTGCCTAAAAAAATGCACCCTTTTTCTTTCCTCCTTCATTTCCTTGGCAGACTGGGTCTGCTTCAAAATCTTTAGTGTCCAGCGCAGATGAAGCTTGCAAGTAAGTACCAGTGTCCTGATAAGCATGACTATAGTCCCTTCCAACAAACCTCCAACACCTTTTCACACCTCCGACTTCATTTGGCTCACAATGAGTGCTCCATCGGAGTTTGGTGGCTGCTTTCATGGTGGTGTGCACTGGTCACCTGCCTGGCTATGTGGATGTGGTTCCTTGCAGAGCCTCTGGCTCTTCTGTCTGGCCCCAGCTCCACCAGAGGCTGACTGTGGCAACTGAAAGCACAGTTCCTTTTTCCTCCCCAGGCCTCCCCTGTTCTCTGACTGCCTCCCTCCCTCATGCTTTTCAGTGCCAGACCTCCTTCTGGTTGCTTTGCACCCTCTCATCTGTTTTTACCAATGCCATGATGGAGAAACTAGGGATGCCTGAAGGCAGGACAGCCCTACCCCTCAGGCCACTCATGCTCAAGGGTGTTGGCCCTGCTATGCACAGTCTTCCCAGTGCCCTGTGAGGGTGATGGAGGAGTGACCTCTCACAAAGGCCACACAGAAACTTTCCTGTGTTTGGTCAGGGGTGGGCACTTGCTTTCCCTGGACAGTCACCACACACCTCCCCGAGGTGCACTGAGCAGAACTGCTGTGCCACACTGACACCCATCAGACACAGCACACCCATCAGTCACTCTCTGGAACAGAAATACCATTGGTTTAACAGAGTGTTGTCCCAGGATGAATGTCTTCCATCTTTCCTGGCATTTGTTTTTGATAAATGCCTCAGTTTCAGCTCACATCCACCCAGCAGCTGGGGACTATTATGCTGTGACAACCTTCTATTCCACTGTCACACTGTCAGATGCCTGAAAAGGATAATAGGTAGATATTTCTACTCTTTGGATGTTAAGAAATAAGTGGCATTTCTATTCCTTATTTAGTTATTTCTTAATTTTAATTAATGGCTTTAGTGATAATTACCAGATTCCTATACTGATAAAAACTGGCACATTCTGCATGTTAATAATAGCACAAATTTTATATTTATGAACTGCTGTTCTTTTGCAAATATAGACATTTGGTAATCATCATTATGATGATAAAATTCATTAGAATTTGAGAAAAAACCTATTATCCCTTCTGCCCATCATCTTTTAATTAAGTAACACAGAAGGTTTTTATAAGACTTTCCTAGTCACTCTGCAGAGTATTCTTTCTGTGACGGAGTCTCTACGTATCAAAATACCTTCATTTCAATTTTGATAGACTTAATGAGAAGACCATAAGAAGACTGACAGTAGATTTATTCCAGAATGTATTTCAGACATTTCAGAAATTTTAACCACTTTTAGTTTAGCACATACTTGAATCTTGTTTGGAAGAAGACTGGAGTTTGAGTGTAGACTGGAGAGTGTTAGAATCTATAATAGGATTTGGTAGTTTGCAATAGAATAAAACTTTTATGATAATTTATTCTTCAGAAATTTCTAGCAGTATGACTGCCAGAAAAGTTGTGAGGTCAGTTACTCACATTAAAAGTTTAATTGTATCTAAAGTCCCTTTTTTAATGTGGATTTGACAAAGAATCAAAAAAGTATGGGGATGGATTAGATTCAGACACATTCAAACAGTGCAGGCATTTGATGAGGTTCAGTCAGAGCTTTCAGTCCTCATTTACTCCTGATCTTTGTCATATTTAAAAATTTTAATCTGCATTTTGAATGGCAAAGATATAAACAGTATAAAAATAAATTTTTACTTGTGATCTCCTAGATATAAATATCTCTACAGAACAGATTTCTTAAGTAATAGGAGTGTTTTGCTGTTATGGCCATGACCTTTAGGACTACATCCACAATAGGTAAAGTTTGTATTATTTGATAGTATCCTAAATTGAAATCTCAGCTTGTCAACACACACTTCATATTGTTACATTTTTAATGCAAATATTTACCTGATTTAACCAAAGACTTATACTAACTTCCTTTGATGCTACCTTTTTAATCAGTAAAACTGTCAAAAATACTGCTTATTTTAGGAGTTTTTATGTATTTTCATCTTATTCATCTTATTTGATGCTGCATAATACTCATGAGAGTAGCACATACAGCACCAGCAAATGTTTCAGGGAAAGATGCAGCCTGTGATGATCCTATCTTTGCCTTTCAGTCTTAACTAGGGCCTAATATACTAACACATGGCAGCAGATTCTCATGCATACTGTGATACATCATCACTGTGTTCAGCCAAGAGTGAAGGAAGCAATTTTGTGAGGTCACAGGATGGTCAATGCTCTTCTATTTGAGTTTTTCTTGGGTTCATCCAGGCAATTTTAATCTCAAAAGGTTGTTCCCCTTCTTTACATAGTTAATTCCTTCCTCTAAAAATCTGACATAACTCATTTGAAGAAAGCTACATTGGAGTTTCTTCTTCCAGACACAGTCTGGTGTCATACAGAGGCTATGATGACACAATCACAGAGGAATTAATAAAAAAAAAACCCTCATGAAACAGAATAACAAAATATTTCCTCTTGCTTAGTCCAAAATTCACTCTCATGTTTGTATTTTGTTTTGTTTTAATTACTGCATCTATCTGGGTAAGTAAAATTCCCATTAGAAAAAAAAAAAAACCCAAACAAAACACAACCAACCAACCAACCAACCAAGAAAACAAAATAAACAAAAACCCAAACAACAAACACTCCCCACTATTTTAATTTAAAGAAAAACAAACCTCATAAACTGAAACACTTTGTCGTAAATGCAAGAATTTAAAGTTGAATATGATTCTGCACCTGGGATTTGCATCCCTTCTGTTCCCACCATTGTACGAGGGCTGACTTTCTCTAGCAAACTGAAGCATTCAGTGATGCATGAGAACCACTTCTATTCTTGAAGAGTGATGGTATTTCACGGAAAATACTACCCTGTCCACACAAACACCAGATGAGGCAACTAGACTGCAACATCCAAGATGTGCTACAGTTGTACTACAGAACTGAGAGGGAAAACAAAGGAAAACAGTTTGATCCCCAAATCGAGACCTTTTCTGTAATGTTTGCTTTAAAATCAAAGAACAGTTAGTTTTCTCAGCCTTTCTCTAAAACTCATATAGAGTTACAAATTTTAGATTAATTTTGTGATAATCTGCAAATCAGTAGAAACCTGCTGGGGTGGTGAAAGTATTTACCTTCCTAAGTTTCAGAGTCTAAAATGAAGTTACCTCTAATAATGTTTAATTTCTGCGAAAACAGTTTACACAATTTTTGTAAAATATACACTTTTGTTGCTTTGTAACGATAGAGAAAACAAGCTATTTTAGCACAGATAGATTGCCAGTCCTCTGCTTGAGTACTGTCTTTCACTAGTAATAATAAAAAAGTGAAGGAAAAATGATTTATATCTCCAGAAATTTCCAAGGGACTGCCAAATGTTGTCTTCAAGCACCCTGCTCTTAGGCAGCCGCTGTAGTGAAAATGTTCCAAACATCTTTCCAATGCAGCAAGCAGGAATAATGTAATACTCTTCCTCCAGATGCATTACATTGTTAAGCACTTAATCTCAAGGACCTTTTTGAAGTACAGATAGTCCTACTTTATTCATCATCTAGTGTTTAGTTTAAAGTAACAAATGATTGAGCTGAAAGTCTTTCAGGAACAAAATTCCTTTTTTCCCCATACATAAACAGAGTTGCAGCCTTTGCATTTTTTGCCATCTGGCCCGCAGTGTGAAATGACATTAGTAGCATGTCAGGTTTATTCCCTTTTCAAAGAAAGAAATAAAGAAAGAAAAAGAAAGAAAAAACATAATCCTAATCTATAGTATGAAGAGTATTAAAATGAAACATCTGCCTCCCTGAAATGAGTGGATGAACTCTGAAGTCTACAAGCTGCTGGAGTTTGTCAAGTACATGTTTACATTGCTGACTGTTGTAAATTTGCAGGATGATGACAAGAAGTCCACAAACTAAAATATCTTATTCAAATGTTTTTAAACATCTGTTTCAAACAGAAAAGGCCAGAACAATGAAGTGGCACAGTGATCACAGGCAGACTGGGGACGCAATAATATTATAACTTGGGTTACATAATAAAAGACGACGGAAACAGAGGCTTGTAACTGCGGTACTGGCTTGTGCTCGAAAATCAATTGACTGAAATGCTGAGAGGGTTGTGCTTGCTGTTGAACTATGTGACTCCATTCAGAGTAAGGACAAAATATGGTCAAATAATCCTTAAAAAGTTGGCTTTTGCTACAGCACCTGCTGATTAAAAAGCCACATAAATTCTGTGCTCTGGAGAACAGCTTTGAACACCTCCAGGAATAAAAGATGTCAGATTTCTCAAAAGCTTTGTACAACCAAGAAGTACTTGACCAGTGAAATTGTATTGTTTAGCAAATAGACTTTGTCTTTGCTACTGAAAGGTTTTTGCTTTGTAGAACTTCAGATTAAAGTCCTAGGATATAGGGTTTTTTATCACCATCATGAACTTGAGCTGTTGTCATGTACTGAATAGTAATCTTTATTCACACTAAAAAATACAGAGATGGTTAATAAGAAGGAGTTAGATTTTTTTTGCTTCTCACTGTTTTGAGGCAGCCAAGAATGAAACATAAAAACCCAATATCTTCCTGGTTCATGGTCAGTACTTGTTTAAAAAACAATTTAATTAAAAAAAATATTATTACTTCTTAATTTTCTTTGTGAGATGATATAACATTCTTCTGAAAATCACTGCAGTCTTTTGGAGACTGCTGAGACCTAAGCACTTCTGACACAAAGCAGGGACAAATCTGGGATTTATATAAGTCCTTAGCTCAAGCAAAATTAAAATATTCCACTGTCTTCAAGATACCTTTGAGCTGATGAAGCACAGTGACAGGAAGTTGGGCATGGCATAACTATGGCCAGGGCTGCCCATGCTATTTATTGTATTCCCCCATCCAGTTTTGGCATCTGTCAGTCAGCAGCTACTGGACAGGTGTGCTGAGGGACACTGAAAGAAATTAGGTTTGCTCCTAGATGGATTATGTAGGACAAAACTGTTTATCTTGTATTTTTGGGAAATAGAAGGCAATATGAATTAAATTTAATTATATGGATATGAGATGTTCCACTTGCTTTGAAAGTTAGAAAATAGTTCTTGGCCACTTTTATTTCCTAGTATCCTTATGATAATTTATTTCAACTAGCATTATTACAAGCAACAGAATTTAACTGTGTATTTGATTAATCAGAATGGAGCAATAGTACATTTGCACTACTGCTCCATCACATTATCTTGGGAGGATTAATTCCCAGTGACTTAATTTCATGTTTATGCACCTGGGTTAAGAACACAAATGAATGACAATATTACTGATTGCATCAGAAGGGAGCAGGGTGAACCATCTACCTGCAAGGGAAGCGTGTCCCGGGAGTACCATTCAGGCTGCTCCGCCAGAATGTCCAGCCAAGGTACTAATGCATAGATGTAGGTGGAGTTTCTCAGGGCAGTCACACAGCAACACGACCTAAATTAATGTTGGATATTCAAGGAGAGGAAGTAAGAAGAAGGCATGAAAGGGAAGAAGGGTGATTTATAAGCTAATGATAAAGGAAGGAATAAGGCCCCCTCATCCAGTGCCCACTATAGGGCAGTACGGGTCTTTGTTCCAGAAACATAATTCAAGATACAATTTATAACAAAGAATGCAGTTAAGCTTCATAGTTGAGCTCTTATTCATGTTTAACATAGTCATCTGATGGGTTTCAGATAGCTTTTAGCATCATCTTTTTAATGTTAGTACCTAATTTACTGTATCTCCACATTATCTCAAACTTGCTTAAACTTATAGTTAGCACTACCGACTACAAGTCTTATTCTATATTTTCAGGGTGCTTGCCCTAGAATTCCTGTAAAGGGGAGGATCCCAGTAGCAAGTCTTCATCAGACATTTATGTAAAATACATGATTTTCTCAGAGACTTTGTATGACTTAAACTCTAAGAGCTTGGCTACCCCTTTAAAGTATGTCTTGGTTTCTTTGTGCTTGCTCACAGTGGGATCCAAGACCAAGGATTTGACTTCTGTAGCATTTCACTTTGTCTTTCAGGGTCCCTACAAACCTGGACTATATCACATAAAGACAGCATAGAAAAGTAACAGCCCATACAGGAAAGAACACAAGCCTTAGGAGTGTGGTTTAGATAAGGTATATTTAAAGGAACTTAAATGAAGAAATTACACAAATAATAATAAATGCTTCTGTAAATAATTGTTTTGTCTTGGATGTTCTTTAAGTCTTCATAGACTTAACACCATTACATGTTCCTGTAAATACTTTTTTTATGCTAAGATTGAACACAGAGGTGGTGGCCATGCATTTTGATCTGTAGAAGGCAAGATAGGGTTTGACAGAGATACAGGAATGGGTTGTTAATAAAGATGTTAGGTCCAGCAGTCCATTAGGCAACTTGCTTAGAAGAGTCTTCAGAAGCACTAAGAACCATTGGTTAGTACTTACTGAAGTAAAGGACTGCCACTTGCAATACTTCTGATCAGCAGCCCCAGGCTCAACTCCTTTTCTGGTGAGATCATTGCTCTTGAGCACATGCTCCCAAGTTAATTTGTAAATAAATTTTCTCCATTGAGGTGAAATTTTCTCCATCTCTTTCTTATTAACGTTTTTAATTTCACCTGAACGTAACACCTTCTTGCATCTAATTGTTCATTTATTAGGAAAAAGATGGTTATCACAAACTTATGTACTGGATTTTCTGACTTCTTTGTTGTCAGTGAGTAGTGTTCCTAATTTAGCCCAGAGTTCAGTTCAGTTAAAAGCACTGGAGAGAAATCTTTGAGTCTGAAAATTTAAGGGCTTAAGGGGTATGTAGAGTCCTCATTCACTTAGTAAATCTATTCCTCCAGAAACCACAAAGCTTACACAGTTACCAAATGTGCAGGCATGCCTGATGATAGAAGCACATTTCTTAAACTTAGAAACAAATAATCATGCTTTAGTTAATGATTTAAATGATATTTCGAAGGTAAAGAGAAGCTAAATACCCACAGAATAAAACAGCCTCTACATGCAGACCACAACTTTCATATGTCTTTCGGGTTCTCAGCTCATCAGATTGAAGCTCAAACAGAAGTTCAGAACAATTCAGAAAGTGTAGAAAATTTACAATCACAGAATCCTCTTCTGTGACCGTAGTTCCAACCACTGGTAAAGAACTGCCTCATTCCATATAGAGGTATATGGATGTAATATGTATATGTAAATCCATCCTGTGGAGATATGTGCATATGTTGTGTGCAGAATAAGAAAAGGTCATTTGTGGGACTGTATTTATACTGAGCGCAAAATCCACATGGAAAGAACAAACAATCGACCTCACTAAAAATGTGCTTCCAGCACACTGCCTAGGAGAGGGTATGACAAGCCCCTGTGGTGCTGGTAGACTAAACTGCATTTCATGGAAGGGCTTTCTGTGAAGCTGCAGCAACACTAACAAAGATTTGTCATTCTGAGTACTCAGGAGCTGTGTCAGCTCCACACAAATGCAAGCATAGCACAAAGCCCACTGGATCCTCTGTTGAAGTCAGTGGAGTTACACAAATACATAATTTATTAAAATCTTTATCTAGACACAAGGTTTCTGTTGTAGTGAGGCTGCCAGAAGCATTGTTAGTTTCTCCAGTTCACTCTCAGATAAAATAAAAGGACCAGTGAAGTATATCACATGCATGGATTCACCTGCTATACTGCATGGCTACAAAAGAACAGAAAAAAAAACATTTCATGAGAAGATAATGTTGGAGAGTTTGCTCTTCCTCTGTGGACAGAAAATTATTCTTCATCAGTGCTAAAATAATTAAACTGATAGTTAATGTTAGAACTGCATTTTGTGTATGTGTTCAATAACCTTTGAATACAATTTGAATCAATAGCAGAAAATATTAACATTAACATTTTTTGCTGCAAACAGAAAAGCTTTTTATATGAACAAACAGAGGAAGAAATTGTGAACATTAAGATGAATTAAGTGAAGAAATCTTTCTTTCCTATTAATTGCTTTGGTTGGGAACAAGGAAGGTTGAGGAAGGTGTCTATGAAACCAAAACTCCAGACCGCAATTTAAAATCCACAGACTTTTAATCTGCTGAATTTTGATTGAAAGAAAGCAAGCTGGCAATTGAGCAGCCTTTCAAAAGCATGAATATCTGAAAAGAACCGGAAAAGTGGAGGGTTACGAAGGCTCCTATAAATTACAGATTCCTAAATGAACAAGAAATTTGTACAATGGAAAAAAATTTATAACAAAATATTAACAGTATAGTCAAAAGATTATAATTGTGTTATGGCTAAATATTTTGGCAAATTCTTCATTCTATATAAAAATATATCCAAAATTTTTAATAATATAATGTATATTATACATTACATTATCTGCATTGCTCTTGTTAAGGAAAATATCCAATTTACCAAGTATCCTTTACTGATAATAGAATCCTTCAGTTTGACTTTAACTTGATAAAATTCTGACTTATCCTACAAAGTGCTTAGTACTTCCCTCATGGATTCCTGAGGTCTTCTTGCACGCAAAATATTCCATGAAGGGCCAGGCTTTTCTAATTAAGGTGCTTCTGCTTTCTAGTTTATCTTAAAAATGCATTACTGAAAACCTTTTCCTTTCTCAGGAATTTGGTCTATTGTTTATATAGGTATCACAGAGAGATATGTTTGATACAAATTGTTTCAGTTGGAAAGAGCTCTGCCAAAGAAAACAGACAGGCAGCTGTTTGCATTGCATATAAAAATTTTGTTAAATATGGCTGCACCTGTGTAAACACAAATTTATTTCCAAGAAGTACCCCTGCAGCTGCAAAAGCTTTCAGACTTTGCCAGACAAGTTATTTTTATTAAACCATGTAACATACTAAATAGCTCTTTCAATGGTTGTCATGCTTTAAGAACATGTTACATAAAAAATCTTGGCCATTTTTAGGGAAGACATATTTTATTTTTATTTTTCAAAAGTTAACACAGCAACGGGGCCACTTTATAAGTTAGCATTATGCTATATCAGTATGAAAATTTAAGGCAATGCATAGATGTATATACTTTATGAAGTGTGTGCACACGTAGAATTTTATACTTTGTTAGGGCCTTAGTATCTGCCTGGTACAGGGTCTATCAGAGGTGATAGAGAGATTTTTATTGCCTGCAGCAGACTATGAATCAGAATTAACTTGAAATGCTTGTATCTGGAGTGGTATTGTATTTTCTGTGCTTCACCTCCAGAAAGCTTTAAACAAGACTATTTAAAGACTGGGACATGTCCAGATGCCCCATGGCAGGCAGAGGTGAAAGCAGGGGAAGGCACAGGGTCTCTACTTTCTGGCACCCACCAACACAGTCATTCTTAAGTGAGACAGGAGCAGAGAGGTAACAAGCCTTCTGGGTGCACTGGAAACCTTCTTGGATTGTTAGGAACTGGCAGCCAAATTAAATGGCGGAAGAAAGCAGCATGTCCATGCAGGATGAACTCAAGTGCTGTCTAATTATAAGGCAGAATTTCTTCCCCAGCTCTGGTTACCCTTGAAGACACAAGAACACCTTGCCAAATTGGGTACAAACGAGTCTCCAGGGATGGCCTGCATGACCAGGGGACACAGTCCATATTTACGAGTATGCATTCTCCAACCTTTAGTAGCCTCTGGGGTAGAATTTATGGACACACTGTGCTGAGGCTCTGGGTTTCCCTATGCAGATGCATATTATGTAATTTGTCTGGTGTATTTGCAGTCACTCTGAGGTCCACTCTGCTCCTGTGCCAGACTTGGCTGAAAATACATGTATCCTTATTTAAATCTATATGTATACACATTCAGTCTATGTGTAACGCATCAAGTGGTCTACCTCTTCTTAATAGGTTCACAGATCTCCCACTGACATTTATTTTAGTTATTTAAGGAGAATAGAAGCTCTTTTATACACTCTAGTCTGTATGAATGGCTTCTCTAGAAAGCCGAAATCAATAGTGCTTAGTGATTCAATCAGTGTTAGGTGCAGCACCAATTCAAGAGTTAGGGAACTTCACTGAATGGGGCAATATGGTGCCAAAGAACCCATCTGAGCTTAGCTCTCCTTCCTGTCTCTTCAGGGGGATGCAGAGGACTGGGTGCTATGGGCACTGCTTGAATTACAAGTGTAAACCAAAGTAACGACCAGTGTTTTAAGCTAGAAAGTGATCTAGTTGTACATAGTTCTTTTTTAAGGTGTATTTTTGGTAATTACTGTGTAAATGCAAACATACAGAGACAAACATATATAAATATACTTTAAAAATATATTTGTCAGTCATGTCTCTCTTGACCAGTGTTTCTCTGCTACCAATTCAAGTGCTAGAGAATGGATCTTCAATAAATGCCACAGAACCTTTTCTCAGCATCCTCAGTCCCAATATTCATGAAGAACTCAAGGGCAAAACTAATTGGTAGGTTGGATATCACGGAGCTGCCACAGCAGCATTCAGTGAAATATGTAAGCACCAGAGCAGGTTCTTAGGCACTTTAACACAAATGCAACCTGAATCAGCAGGAGGAACAAGCCTGAAACACTGAGAGAAGCAGACTAAATATAGGTGGTATGTACCTGCTTGACATAAAGCAGCCAGATTTCATATGTTGCTCCACTTCTGACCAGCAACTCTGGTTGAAGAGGTGATAGCAAGCCTAGTTGGGAGAGGGGAAAAAATGAAGCCTACAGATGTAGGAAAGAGAAATAAAGCAAAGGAAGCATGACAAAAAGGGGTCACCAATGTTTGCTTGAATTCCAAGGAGATGCTGTTTCTGTTCTTCAGAAGCAAGTTACCTTTGGCTCCCACAAACCTTTGGAGAATGATTTCTTTGAACCTGTCTACAGTGACAAGCACTTGGATCTGCCATACTAGATCAGACAACCACTGGCATGTAGCTTGTACCAGATACATGAGGAAAATGTTTATTGAACCTACAGGGGGTAAAGTTACAAGTAATTTGGCTTTCAGAAGATCTTAGGCAAGTCAGAAAGTAGGGATTCCCATAATTTCAAAGACTGAACTTTCAGGTGTCTGTAAGAATGAAGTAGTGAAGTACTGTGTGGAGAATCTTGCTAGTAAAGTGACTTGCACACATGCATAAGAACAAGTAAAATTTATTGTTCCCTACTGAGGAATTTTTTATTACTGTTTCCCAATTTCAAGTTTTTCAAAGAAAAGAAACTATGAAACAAGTAATAAGAACAAATGTCAAACAAATAAATGTTGAAATATGATTATGAATTCATCACAACTGAGTAACAAATATATAAAAATGATGAATCACACATTCACCAAGAAAAAGGAAATATCAAAACAAAAGACCAGTAGAGGACAGGAGAAGGAAATAAAAAGCCTGTGTCCAAAGAAACACGCTCCTAGATTCACATTTCTGCTGGTGGGGAAAAACATGAACCTCAGATTTTAAGCTCTCCTACCTTTTAACAGATGAGTTCATGCAGTAAGTGTCCATCCCAGAACCAGACTGTAAACAAACAAGTACGAGATTGAATTAAGTTGTGTCCATATCCCGTGACCATGACGAGCAAAGAGTAACTGCTTTCTCTCCTATTAGTGTATGAGTTCCATGTTCTGGAAGTGATTTACTCTATACCCATGCTGATGGCCATTCATGCTGATGGCTATAATTTGTGATGTGTGAACTTGACTTCTGTGAACAGCATATTCTTTATTAGTTTATATGAAGCTGGTTAGTTAGAAAACAACTCAAAGCCAACAGAAAAATAAAAAAGACAACATCAGCATGTCTCCAGTATTCTTGGTAAGTATGACTTCCACTTTCTTAACGAGGGAGGCTTGACTCCACTCTTTGGAAAAACATTCTCCTTCAGCAATAAGTTCTGTGTCAGGAGGCAGCAATAGAGTACAGTGCAGGACACACAGTTTCATCAGTGGGAGGCATGCTGGCATCTGCAATGGAAAAAACATGGCCATCAGTTTTCCTGCTGAATGGGTAAAGAAACTGATGACAGAAATCAGTTTGGGGTTTTTTCCATCCAGTCGAGAAAGATCATTTTCCGAACTGTCTGCTGTGTCCAGAACATACAAGAGTCATTTTGGGTTCCTTATTCCTGGGAGAAAGTGCAGCATGATTGCACTGCCAGCACTGTGCAAAGCCGTCATGAAATGTACTGTCCATGTGGTAATTCATATTTTATTGAAGGAAGCCCTAAAATATAAAGTGTTGGTTGATTATGAGTAACCAAATCATGCTAGATGTCCATAAGCAATTATAATAAAATATTAAAACAGTTATATAGTCTAGTAAAAAAAAAAAAGATAAAAATATAGAGCCACACACTTTTGATTTAGCTGCTTCAATTTCCTTTTTTGTACATTAAAAATGTATATAAGAACTGCCATTTCAGTTGCATAAGATATCAAGCCACTTTATTTTTTAAAAAACACCAATCTAAGTACAGTTGATTTGCCAAGTCACAAAGATTTGCCCCACTAAGCTGCACATAACTGAGTTATGCTCATGATCCCTCCTTAAATAATAAATTTCAAATCCTTATTAAAGAAAGTGTTGCTGTCTAGCAGGAGATAAACTATGCTACAGAAGTCTCTCGAAAAAGATAGAAATAAGTCGCTTAATAAAGTCTAAATCATTCCTTAGGTTAGCTAATAGAAGCACCCGTGGTTATAAAATTAATCAGTCTGTGCTATTACAGCAAATTGGTGAAGATTGTATTGACACATCTTCATCTGCATGTCTCATCAGAGGTGTCCATGCCATTTAGCTACAAAACCCTGGAGGCTTTACTCTGCACAGAATCTTATAATACTTCAATTAAGGGACACCAAGCTGCCAGCCAGACAGCAGAGCATTTATTTCTTGATGACTCCTTAAGTTGTGCCACAGGCCTATCATTAAGAGAATATTTTTCACAGCATGTTGCAAAGATCCTCATGCCATTAAAAGGAATTGAAAAAGCATCAATTTGTTGTTTCCACCTAACACAGATATTTTTCATTGCTGGAACAGCCATTAAAAACAATCTGTTTTATTGCGTTCTGAAAAGATCACAGGAAGTACACACTGTGATTTATTTTAAGTATGACATTAGTATTAAAGGTATAGAAAATCTGAAGTATTTGGTATATAATCTTAAGAAAACAAAGTATTAAATATGCCTTTTTAAAAATTTTGCTGTAAAATCCTTTGTCATGCTTTCATATGAGACCTTCAGAGATTCTTAAATGACCTTGAGGGGATATTTGCTTTTTGAGAATGAATAAGACTCTTTTGGCCATGTGACATTCAGAACTAATGAACACCACCATATAATGGATACAAAATTGAAAAGTGAATTTTTGTCCTCATACGCCTCTTATGGCTGTGACCTTTCCTCAGTGTGGGTTAATACAACCTCTAGGCCAAGGCACAAGGAAGCTTTACATAGAATATAATATATATATTAAATAAATTACACTTTCTCTAACAATTTAGGACAAATCTGCAAAGGGACTTGGGCATTGCTCAGCCACTTGAAGCGTTTAAGTTCAATAGCAGGAAAAACTGAGGTCCTCAAAAACAACTCAATCCCCAAGTGCCCACATTTCTTTAAATACCAAGGAATTTCCAATAAACCTGCTAGTGTGACAGTCCAATTTAACCTTACAGACCTGCTGTGTGCCCAACACCTGGGTAATCTGAAGACCAGCAAGTCCACACTGAGCACTCCTGTAAACTCTAATCTGGGGCTCATTCCCAGAACTATCTCCTCACTGGAGTCAGGATGTCCAGGGTCTACCTGAGTGATATGTACTGCATTCAGCTCTGGGGCCCCCAGCATAAGAAGTACTTGATCCTGCTGGAGCAAGTCCAGATGAGGGTCATGAAGATGCTCAAGGATGTGGAGCACCTCTCCTATGAAGACAGGCTGAGAGAGCTGGGGTTGTTCATCCTGGAGAAGAGAAGGCTTCAGAGAGAACTTATAGCACCTTCCAGGTCCTAAAGGGGGCTTAAAAGAAGGCTGGAGAGGGTCTTTTGACAAGGGCATATAGAGACAGGACAAGGGGTAAATGGCTTTAAACGGAAAGAGGGTAGGTTTAGATGAGATATTAAAAGAAATTTTTGTGAGGGTGGTGAGGCACTGGAACAGGTGCCCCAGAGAAGCTGTGGATGCCTCATCCCTTGAAATGTTCAAGACTGGGTTGGATGAGGCCCTGAGCAACCTGGTCTAGTGGAAGGTTCCCCCGTCCATGGTGGGGAGTGGGGCTGGAACAATATCACAGAATAGCAGAGGTACAGAATATGATGAGTTGGAAGAGACTCACAAGGATTATCCCCCCGCACAGGACGATCCTCAAGAGTCACACCATGAGCCTGAGAGTTCAAGAGTTCTTGAACTCTGTTGGGTTTGGTGCTGTAACACTTCCCTGGGGAGCCTGGGAATCCTCTGTGTGAAAAACCTTTTTCTAATACATAACCTAAACCTTCCCCGACACAACTTTGGGTCTTGTCACTGGTCACCACAGAGAAGACAACCTTTAAGATCCCAGTGTGCAGGCACCTCATATAAGGCTCAAAAAAAAATGAGGCCAATGCTCTAAATTAGGCAATATGGGGATCTGAAGGAAGGTTTGCATCCCCAGTGACTCTTTCAGCCATCGTGCTGTTGTGGTGGGTAGACCCTGTCTGACTGACAGGTGCCCACCAAAGCTTCTCCATCACTCTGCTCCTCAGATGGGGAGGGGAGAGAAAATAGAATGAAAGGCTTGTGGATTGAGATAAGAGCAGAGAGAACACTTACCAGTTACTGTTAAGGGCAAAACAGACTTGACTTTGGAAAGTTAACTGAATTTATAACCTATCAAATCAAAGTAGGATAAAGAGAAATAAACCCACAACTTATAAACATCTGCCCCCCACACCTCCCTCCTTTCTGGGCTTAACTTCCCTCTCAGTTTTGTCTCCCTCCTCTCCCTCGGCAGTGCAGGGGGATAGGGAATGGGGGTTGCATTCAGTTCATCCCAGGTTGTCTCTGCCACTCCTTCCTCCTCAGGGAGAGAACTCCTCAGTGCTTGCTGCACCACAGAATCCCTCCCGTGGGAGACAATCCTCCAGAAACTTCTCCAATGTGAATCCTTTCCACAGGCTGCAGTTCTTCACAAACTGCTCCAAAGTGGGTCCCTTCCATGGGGTGCTGTATTTTAGGAATAGAATGGGTCCCACCAGCCAACCTGCCCCACATGGACTCCTCTCTTCGAAAGTTCACAGGTTCTGCCAAGTGCTTGCTTCAGCACAGGCAAGGTTACAGTCTCCTTCAGGTATCCACCTGTTCCTGTGTGGGGTCCTCCAGGGGCTGCAGGTGGATCTCTGCTCCACCATGGACCTCCATGGGCTGCAGGGGCACAGCTGCCTCAGCGTGGTCTGCAGGGAAATCTCTGCTCCAGCACCTAAAGCACCATCTCTCTCTTCTCCCTCACTGACCTTGGTGTCTGCAGAGCTGTTGCTCTCACATATTCTCACCCTTTCTCTCTCCGGATGCAATTGTGCAGCAACTTTTCCCCCTTCCTAAATACTTTATCCCAGAAGTTCTGCCACTATTGCTGATGGGCTTGGCTTTGGTGAGTCCGTCTTGCATTGTCTCTGTCAGACATGGTGGGGGCTTCTGGAAGCTTGCACAGAAGCCACCTCTGTAGCCCCCTGCTACGAGAACCTTGCCAAAGTTCAAGAACCACACTGCATTTCTTTTTTTGATCTTCCCACTTTACCAGACAATTTCTTACATTTTATTCCTGACCGTCCTATGTATAGAGGAGTGGATAAGAGTCTCTCAAGAGCGCATACACACCTTAAATTGCCATTTTCTCCTGAATACCACCACTGCTACCTCTGTGTCCTGGAGCAACTTTCCAAGCCACCTCATTCTGCTTGTGCTTGAAGGAAAACCAACCCTCACTGAGTGTGAAGCCTTTCCAGTGCTTAGGTCCCTGGTGACCTCTGCCCTAACACTAATGCTGTAGTTTCATGGGAAATTTTGAAGGAAGTGGTTCCCCCATTTTACAGTTTAAGAGGAGCATAAGCCTCTCCCTGGTGCTGGCACAGCTATTTATACAGTCACAGACTTCAGCTGGACAAATAGTAGGGGTTAAAGCTAAACTGGCCAAAAAAATAGTTGGTTAGTCTTCAGCCAGATTGGTCCTTGACATGTTCAGTGTATGGCTCCACAATTTCTTGGGCTGACACAGGTCAGAATGGGCTGAGAAGGAAGGAACAAACAACGTGGAGCAGAACAGAGCAAGAATCCTTTCACAAGAAATAGTGTCAAATTGTATTATGCCCTCATGGAATTTTAATGCTGGTATGTTGTTCAGCTAGTTTAGCTGGTTAAGCAAAAAATAATATATCCCAAATCTTCTGAAAAGTTTCCTTCCTGAGCATCTCTAACATACAGAAATGAAAAGTAGAACTGAAAAATGTTTATCATCCAGATATGATTCGTCAAATTGCTGTTTCAGTGTAAAATGTTTGCTTAATATGGACCAAAGAGCAATCAACTATATTAGCCACCAGTTTATCTGGCCTTAATATTGATCCTCATATGAACAATCCCACTGAATGAAAAAAGATTTTTACCATTATTAAAACCTTCTTACTGAAGTAAATATTATTAGGATTAAGCCCCTTATTTGTAGTAAGTTGTTTTGGGATGAGCCATTAGCAAGACACATCATTTTAAATCAGTACTAAAGTATTATGGTAATATACCATATACAAAGAGATATTAAATTATCTGGCCTCTTACCGTTATTCATAAATGTAAATTTCTGAAAATATATTGAAATTAGTAGCATTTGCAACTTAATCTCCTCTCCAATTAATTTATTTAAAACTAACGTATGGAGAGTGACAATTTTGTGCAGAAAAAATACATTATATAATGGGGGCCAGACTATATAGCTCAAATTCATGTGAATAGTCTTGCTTGCGTGAATAGTCCCATTGGTTTCAATGGACTATTCACACCAGTTCAATGGGATTATTCACACACTATGGTATTTGGGATGAAAGGCGTTATATAAATGTAAACTGTTATAAAAATATTAATAATATGTATTTTTAGTTACAGTAAAATATGCGTTTATCCTGGTAGCTGTTATAGCTCATAAGGCAAATCATGTTTGAGCTAAGAAACTCCTACTACACATCGAAAACATTTATTTAACTGTGCTACTAATAAGTAGGTTTTTTGTAAAAAATACAAATACACATTTACATGAACAAAAATACTACATCTGTTTAGGAAAAGGCTTTTGAGAGCCTTTCAGGTAAATACTATGTATGTTTTCTCATTCCATTAGTGCAATATATTTTTTTTTTCTTTCTTTGAATAAACAAAATACAAAGGTCCAAATTCATCTCTGCAGTAGTTCTATTGACTTCAACTGAGTTATACTAAAACCAGGAAGGCAATTTCACACAAAGGGTATCACAAAAAAACTCTATTGCCAATGATTCAAAGGACCAATTTGCAATGTGTTGTGTGCAAGCAGTTCTTCCAAATCAGCATGCCACCCTTCAGCAGCTTCAGAGGAGTTGAATTGCACATTAGGCAATATTCACATTTTTAATGCTAAAACCTAGAAATCCATAGTTACTGTAGATCCACAGATATCATTCATAGATCGCAGTAATAATAATAATTAGAGAAAAACTGACAGTCAAGTAACATATGAAGAATCTTTCCTCAATAAAACAGTGTATTAAAAAACTGGGCACATCCACAGCCAGTGTGACTCTGTGGTCTTCAATTCAAAGTCAGCAACTCCTAAAGAATAAAAGAGGGGAGAGAACGCATGTGAGTGATGTACAGTTTTATGCCTCCCAAACTAATAGCTGTGCAGTGAATTAAAATCACATAGTCTAGGAAATCAGTCACTGTCATGGAAACAGTCTGCTAATTTATTTGTTTGTTATTAGTCTGTTTTATTATTTATTTAATTATTGCCAATTCTTCAGGATGCCCAAGTAATGCAGTGAGTGTAATGCAAATCCCAGCAGTATCCCTTTGTCCTGAGAATCAGACGTTTTTAGGTAACCAGCATGACAACCTAGTGTAATGAAACCCTATGTTTGGGCTAGATGAGGCAGCTTCCTAGCTCTTTTCCCACTCTTTATTCATTCTGCATAGGAGAGAAAATTGGTCAGAGATGTGTCGTGGTTTTCCCCACCAGCCCGTCCCTGGGGCTGTGAATGGTTTTGTCCAAGTAGATTTCTGGACAAAACCCAATCAAAACTCGTAGTGACGC
>JAYRBT010000082.1:128166819-128188985 GCA_036023395.1 Myiotriccus ornatus | reverse complement strand
TGCATAAACCTTCTCTCAACTAATAGTAATTGTGTGGGGGGTGTAAAAGCAAATTAGCCCAGGGCAAAACCACGACATTTTTTGGTGGAGAATGCGGGCAGAAACTGTCCAAAGAAGCAGTGGCCGAGTCAAACCCCGACAAGATGACAGCTGGAACTTGTTTTTCAGAGCTGAGCACTGTCACTTCCATCAGTGACCACTCGGTCTCAGCACTTCTACCAGTGTATTTCATCAAAGTGTTTTACCTGTCACTACTTTGTGTTCCAACCAGTGTGGATTTACAGGCATGAAAGAGAGGGAGCTGTGCTGTTCAGCATTGTGAAGAGACAACTGAGAGGGGATCTCATCAATATATATAAGTATTTGAAGTGGGGGTGTCAAGAGGATGGAGCCAGGCTCTTCTCAGTGATGCTAAGCAATAGGACAAGAGGCAACCGATAGAAACACGTGTAGACGCCCAGAAAGTTCCACCTGAACATGAGGAAGAACTTTACTGTGCAGGTGACCGTGCACTGGAACAGATTGTCCAGGGAGGGTATGGAGTCTCCCTCACTGAGATATTCCAGAAACATCTGGATGCAATCCTGTGCAATGTGCTCTGGGGTGACCTTGCTTGAGTAGGAAGGTTGGACCAGATGACCCACTGTGGGCCCTTCCAACCTTACTCATTCTGAGAGTCTGTGAATATCATACGTTGGTACGGCACAGAGTAGGAAGGACTGAGGTTTGATTTGCTGGGGCCTTGAGTGGTTCCAGTACTGTAAGTCCACATTATGGCTTCAGTGGTGAGGAGGTGTGGACAAGGTTACAGTCCCAGGAACACACCACCTGTGCACAGAGGACAAACTGTGCAGGATCCTGCAGCCATGCTGTAGGTGGACCACATAGATTTTGTCACTGTATGTCTTCAACTTCTTCTAGTAAAAAGGGAAACTTCAAGTGTAATAATGTGTCTGAATGCACGCTGCATTGGTCCATGTATAGTCATAACGCAAATTTACACCCAAATGAAGCCCTCCCATTTACTATATTGACAACTCAGTGGAGATTTTAACCTTCTCCTTTCTTTCTTCCCTACTCCTGGTGCTGGTGCAGGTATGGTTGTAGCACCAGACGATTTTCATGTGTTGTGCTGCCCTATTTCTTCCTTAAATCCTTCATCCCATGTGTGAGACTTGAGAAGACAGAGAGAAGCAATGCACAAGGGTGAGAACAAAAAAGCAGAAGCTTCTCCCTGACGGGAGCCTTGCCATGTAGATCAGCCCCCTTCACATACCTCTCTACATTTCACAGGTACCAATTTTCGAAGCTCATTCAAACTGTGCTTGAGTTTCTGAAGTGAATAATAAATTCTGATCTGAATGAGAACTGCAGTAGAATGACTTCAGTCACAGTTGAACTTGAACCAGAAGTATGCTGATCCATATCCCTCTGTTTGTCTCCTTTTCTTGGCTTGCCTTTGTTTTCTCCTTTCTCAGGTGAAGTATTTCATCACATCTCTACACATTTGTTTTCAGTTTTCCATCTCATTTCTTAATCTCAAAAAACCCACAACAAACCAAAACCCGAAAATAGTACATTATTCTAACAAGTCTGGTGATCTTAGTGGTCTTTTCCAACCTAATTGATTCTGTGATTCTGTATTCCACAACAAAATATACCGGTATCTGGGACTCTTCTTTCTTCCCCTTTTCCTTTTTGCAGTGGGGAAAGATGACTGATCAACTGAAACGTACAAAATTAACAGGAGGGCCAAAAATGAATGGAGATGACAACATGGAACTGCACAGGCCAGAGAAGAGAAAGCAGTTCTAATCCACTGATCTGAATCTCACACAGTTTCAGTCCTGAGCTTAGTGACTGGGGAAAGGCAGCTGGGTGCCTGAGCTCCATCAGGCCATGGGAAGACCTGAGAGGTTAAAAAGGAACTGTGCTTTGTCCTGTCACACACAGTTCAAAGTCTGGGCAGACTTCAGTCTCTCAGAAAGATCAGGCAGACACATTCCAGTGGTTTCGGAAGGGCCCTTGAAAGCCTGCTATTTTCATCAGCATTATAAGAAAGACTGGTATGTTCATCACCTGCAGTGACTCTTTTTGCACAGGACTCCTATCTGAAAACAAAGTAATAAGCAGGTGATAAGGAAAAAAATTAAAATCATCAATGTTTTATGACTGAAGGTTCTTTTGGGTCAGTCATGTTTAATAGGTACCAATGAACCAATCTGACATAAAAGTTTAATCTCTTCTGGAAAAAAAAAAAAAAAACACAAACAAAAATGCACCACTTTTTAATCTTCACAGTCTTGGAGGAATGAGTTCCACAGTTTAAATATGTCTTTTGTTTTAATTCTCTTGCTTGACTTGGGAGTCACTCTTACTCCCTGCTTTTGGTTAATCTTGCCCTCATCCTTGATCTCACTATAAACCCAAATATTTTTCCCATTTTAAAAAAGACTGCTCTTTAACTGTGACCCTATTTCTTTCCTGCCTCTTCCATTTCAAAAATCTAGAGTTTTTCCTGTTCAAAAATTTTTCTGCATCCTCTTCAATCTGACTTCCACACCACTAAGGCTGGAAAATTGCCCTTGAATCTCCCATGAGGGTATTCTGACCACTGAGGCACTGCATAAAACAGAAGCAGTGGCATGAATTCCTCTTCCAGATGTGCTTTCTGTGAGAACAGCAAATTTTCACAAAGCTGCACCTTATTATTCTCTGCACAGCCAGCCTAGAATTCTCCTTTTTTTTTTTTTTTTTTGTGAAACCTACAGCGAACAATGCTAAGACTGCAGCTTGTTTTAATGTTCCATTTAACTTCCTTACATCCATCTGCCACATGTTCTTTCATCCTCTGAAACTTGTCTCTGAAACATGTCTTTTTGTCCTGCACTTGAGCCTCTCCTCATACACAGATCTCTGCTGTGCAGATGAGACTCCCAGATGCTACCAAGCTGCGAGCAGCACTAATTGCTTCACATCCTGAAATCATTTTTTTGAATGTGCAACATGTACAGATTTCCTCTTCATATGCAATGTGAATACGCACTTAAAAAAAAAAAAAACAACAGGTATCTATTGGTAGGAAATTTAGTACAAATGCCAGCATTTTAAGAGAGCCAAACGCAAGGTGCTGCACCTGGATTAGGGGAATCCCCAGTATATACAGTCTGGGGAATGAGTTGATTGAGAGCAGCCTTGTGGAGAAGGACCTGGAGGCGCTGGTGGATGAGAGGCTGGACACAAGCCAGCAATGTGCGCTCACAGCCCAGAAAGCCAAATGTGTCCTGGGCTGCATCAAAAGCAGTGTGGCCAGTGGGCTGAAGGAGATGATTCTGTCCCTCTACTCTGTTTCATGAGATGCCACCTTGTGTCCTCAGAACAGGAACGACATCGACCTGTTTGAGCAAGTCCAAAGGAGACCTACCAAGCTGATCAGAGGGATGGAACACCGTTCCTGTGAGGAAAGGCTAAGAGAGCTGGGATTGCTCAGCCTGGAAAAGAGAAGGCTTAGAGGTGACCTGTTTGTGGCCTTTCAGTATCTGAAGGAGCCTACAAGAAAGATGGAAAGAAACTTACAAGGGCATGTAGTGACAGGACAAGGGGCAGTGGTTTCAAAATGAGAGAGACTAGGTTTAGGTTAGATATTAGGAAAAAATTCCTTACTGTGAGGGTGGTGCGGCACTGGAGCAGGTTTCCCAGAGAAGCTGCGAATGCCTCATCCCTTGAAGTGTTTAAGGTCAGCTTGGATGGGGCTATGAGCAAACTGGTCTAGTGAAAGGTGTTCCTGCCTATGGCAGGAGGGTTGGAACTAGATGATGTTTAAGGTCCCTTCCAAACAAACTTGTTCTATGATTTTATTTAATTCAATCAAAATATTGTAAAATATTTTAACAATATTTCAGCCCCTGTTCATGAAAGGGATGAAGCCGAGATATTTTCCTCCTCTAATAAGAATTTTGGTTAGAAATAAATCCACTTTTTATTCTTGTTGCAAGTTAAGGGCATGGTCATTGTGACTGCTTAACTGGGGCTACCACCAAACTAGAGACTGAATTAGGGCAAATTGAGATGCTCATCATTCAGCTAGTTGTTGTCTCTCTATCAAAGAACAGTTGTCCCTTACCATGTACCACTTCTACTCTAGTAAGACAGAAGAAAATCAGGGTACTTAAGACAACAGTGGGTCTCCAGTCCTTCAGAAACTCTCTGCCACTGTTCTGTGGGCTCTACTTAGTCTCTAAAATGTCTACGTTTCATTCTGCCTGATGCCTAATTTTGAGACAAATGGAGATCTGCTTATCTATCTGTCACTTGTGATTGTCACAGACCTTTCTACTTGTAATGTATTGTTTATTTTTCTATGAATTTTGGAAAGATTCAAACACAACAACCATAATCAGCTTTTCCTCCAAACATAGAAATAAATTTTATAAACTGTTAGGTGTTGGAACCACATTAATTACACACACAGAGTGAAATACGTATATTAATCTCTGAAGTTCAAATTCTACCTAAGCACAAAACAAGAGTAATAAAATAATATAATGAATAAATTGGGGAAAAGAAAGATGTAAATACAGGTGAGTGTGTGGGAATTTTTGACACTGAAATGAGAAAACACTATGAAGACTGACTCTGATTCTTCAGACATCGGTTTGAATAACTCAAGTCCTCTGTGCAAAGATTTGTTTCAGCATCCGAGGTTCTGAAGTCAGAAACATGAATTTTCAGCTGATTCCTTCCCTTTAAGAAGACACCATAATTAAGTAAAAAATGTGCTTGTAAGCAGAGTAATACCATAAGAATCAATGAATGCTCATTCATGTTGGACTTTTAGTAATAGACTTGCAAGTCACTGACAGATGATTTTTTTCCGTAAGATGTCTCATTTTTCTTACATAATTTAGGCAGCTCAAGGCATGAGCATTATCCCAATCTGAATGGAAAAAAAAAAATCTTCATATACAGAGTTTTGTTTAATTCTGGCAAAACTCCGCCATGAAAGAACTGATGTGTTTCAAACACCCCACTAATGGTACAGTAAATTACATTTTCACATTTGGAACATTGTAATAGATTTCTCTACAGAGTGATTTATCATGCAACAATTAGGAACCCTAGGGAATTAGATGACCATTTTAAATTTTATCAGCTTGTTTCAATAAACTGTTAATGTGACCCTAATGTTTGGGAAGCACTTTAATATAATCAGATTTCAGTTGTTCAATCTACTGACATTAATGGCTACCTCATTAATCATAGGATTCTCACTGAGACCTCAGAGGCTGTGCTAAGTTCAGTGGACCAGTTCTTACAATAATAAAAACAACAGGCAATTTTCAACGGGGAAAAAACCCCTCACTTTAACTGCAAAATATGGTTTTTGTTATCCTCCAGGAGTTCACAAGGTCATTTAATAACCCTGAAAGCTTGGAAAGACAACATTTTTGTGTAGTTCAGCTTTATTTGTAAATTGGTCAATTAAAAATTATACAGTCACAAGAACTGCAATCTCATGCCATAAACAAACAGTGCAGCCTAAGATGTAAAATATGGGAGGAAGACTGTGTAATAGCCTGTGTACAGCTGGGTGTTATGGGGCAGAATATCTACCCCATGTACCCAGGGACAGTGATGTTTCCTCCCTGAAACACTTATATTTCACAGTGATGGCTCTCACCTTACCAAATACACCACTAACTACTAATAAAGCTTAACAATGTAAGGTATTAACAGAATCCTGCAGAGGCTTCCCTGTCACCCCCATTAAAATATCTTGTTGTCCTGAGGAGCTTGAGGGAAGATCATACCAAAGGCTTTGTATCAGATAGGCTGTTAGAATTTGTGCCTCAAGGCCTAAGGAAATTTTTATGACTGTCCTTATAAAGGCCTTGGCTGCAGGTTGTCCTTATGGAATATGTTAGGAAACACAGAGTGATATTTCCGTGCAAAGCCTGAAGAGATATAGGCGTGGTCTGAAGCAAAGTTGAGTTCTTTGCGTGAACAGATAAACAACCCAATACTTGAATATTTATTTTCTCTCATTCAAAATGTTAGTAAGAAGAAAGGTGTGGGCAAGGGATGTGAGGGGTTATTAAAACAATTTCAGAGAAATTAAAAGAGCAGCAAAAATTACTAGTATAATAAAAACCTGTAAACTCAGTTCAATAGAAGGACCTTTTCCCTTCTAGTTGCACAAGCAACTTTAGCAGCTGATGACCCGCTTCTCAGCCTTTGATGGGTTGCAAAATGGTGGAAACTTCCACTGCCTCTGAAAGAAAATATTTTTCCTAATAAAGTATCTTCCGGAAATGCAGGAGCCAATAATTGCTCATAACTCTAAGTCACAGTCTGAGAATGTCAAACAGTAATCAGTAAGCACTGAAACAGTTAATTTTAAAAGCTGATTTTAATAGGTCTTGGTTTCTTTATTGATAATGCATTCTAACTCTAACTTAGGTATATATAATTGATAAGTTATTCACCTGACAGTCAATATGGTTAATGTGTCCTTGGTTTATTTGCTGAGTTAATCCATCCAAAACAGGAAAATGTTGCAAGCCAAGAGGATATGTACGGTATTGATGTATTTATCTAATAGTTTTTTGGAGCTTCACTTTAATTAGTTTTACCAAGTTAGAGTGTCGGTTCTTTAAGACATTAGCAAGGATCATGCACTTTGATTCCTACTTTGTTTAGTAATGAAGTTAAGACCACTAAATTAAGTCTGTTTTTCTAATGCATTTGAAATACAAAAATATGACTTTGATCTTATCAGATGGATGTGCTCAGAGCAGGAAATGCTACCAGCATTTTGAATAAACTGGAAGGCAGCAACGTAAAGTCATACAGCAGACATGATTGTTTATTTAGCACCCAAGAAAGAGATGTAGCTTTCCCAGAAATGTTTTCAAGGTCAGTGAAAAAAAAGCAAGGAATAGTAAAAATCCCATGATCACTAAGTCTACATCCTGGCTGTCACAAGGACCACACCAGGCCCTTTCCTTAATGTCTGTCTTAAATAGGGTTAGATTTCTTCCTGCAAATGCTTCCATCGAAAGCTGCTCCAGTTCTCCTGCTCTCAAATGATTAGAAATCTTCTTAATAATCAAATAAAAGTCATCTATGGTGAGTTTTATCATCGTATTACTCTTTCATAAAAGCATTACCATACTTTTTGCTATTTGACTAGCCTTATCATCTAGCTTAAATATTGTCCTACCAGGCATTCCCATTCCCTTCACATATATCCCACCAAACACCAGGTCTTCTGTTCCACTGCCATAAAAATATATTTCATTTACCTGAGCATCTTATGCTTTCCCTTGTCTATTCCAGATTCTAGAACACAGCTGACCAGTCTTGCAGAAGTGGTCTCATCAGAAGGGAACCTAATATTGGCGTGCAGAGAACTATGACAAACACATAATGGAGCGGTGGATTTATAACCAGTACAGAAAAGAGGACTCTGATATTAAAGACTGAGAACTGCTATTCTGAACTAGCCAGATGCACATACATGTGGCTATGGCAGAAATTGTACGAGGAAGACAATTAAGGAAAGTAAACTCATGAGGTGAGCTATTGTATGACAAGTTCTCAAAAGCTTATCTTCTAGTTCTGTAGGATTTTTTACTCAGGAAAAATCCTACCAAAAAAATCCTGATATAATTTAAAAGGGACAATGTGCAAGAGTCAGGATTAGTGAGGGTAGAAGCATGGCAGTGACAGGCAGCATTAGAAGCTAACTAAAAAAGCTTGAAAGCTTCTGTAACACAGGACCTCTATAATATGCAAATGCAAGAACAAAATGGAGGGAAAGAGCTTCATGGAGGAGACTGGGGAGGGAAAAAAGAACTAGCAGAGACCATAGCACAACTGGAGGCACAGGTGATCAGAATGAAGACAGTGGAAAATGAATGGCGCTACAAGATTTGGAGAGACTGAGTCATTTTAATTTTGATTAAAATTCTTACAAAAAATTTCAAGCCAAAACCTGTTAGTGATTATATATGTGGCTTTGGCTGATGGTCCAGTGGAGGAGCTACCTGATGTATGGCTTTAGCGTGAAATGTGACATTTTTAGTACATGTTATTGGCAGTGATCCATCACAGCATAATATGTAAGATTACCCCCTGGAACCCAGTCTTTTTTCTTCAGGTGATTTTATTTATAGTTTGTGCAGACACAGATGCGGCAGTGAATCTAGGCTAGCATTGGAAGAGTTGAACAAATGAAGCACCTTCCTTCTGGGTCATGCTTTGAGACAGAAGGGGTACTGTCAGTTGAGCACCTCATGTAGAAAAGCTACAGCAGGCTTTAAAAGGACACTTAACTCCAGGACACAGGTCTGGCTGTTTGGTCCAGGTTTTGTGTGGGAGGGAGAATAGTAAGGGTTGGTGTTTCAAGGCAGGATGGCATTGCTTGTATTTTGCTCTTTCTGAATGCTGTTTGGGAAGGAATGGCTTTGAACTCTGTATATTTTGTTTTTATCAGAGCACAGACCCATCCTGTCCTTTCTCACTCCCCTTTTCTTTCTCCTGCAGTCCTCACTTTACTGCTTTCTTCCTTTTCTCTTGCCTTTTATCTTCCACCCTGACAATAAACAGTCCGGAGCTGAATCCAGAGCACAGAAATGGCTCTGATTCTCTTCCCATCCAGTAGGGATCCCAATAAAACTTTAAAGTGGCATTCAAATCTTAGCTCAGGGTCTGCCTCTAGCATAGAAGAAAGCAACACATCATAATTAGCCAAAGAGGGAGATTTTCCTTGAGCAGTCTTCCACTAAAGAAGGTGCTCTCATGTTAGCAGGAATGTCTTTGCATGAGGAAATGAGCACTAGGAATGGAAGCAGCAGCAGCTTGAAAAGAGGTGGAGCCTGGGCAGAAAGGATGATGAAGATGCTAAGGATTAAGAGCCTGGATGCCTCATGATGCACCAGGTATTTATGTCAGCAATTCTCATTAGGTTTAATGCGAATAACAGTCACTAATCCCCTGGGGACAGAGAGAAGAACAGATTCCTTAATGTTTCCATAAGGAATACCTTGAAACCTTCATAAAACATTCATATTTGATGGAAAGGAAAACCTATTTTAATAAAACATGTTTACCACTATTATACAATCAGTAGTTGGTATTTTATCTAGTATTATCTTGAGTATAATGTATAACACACTTGCACTACCATTATATATTGTTGGGTTAAGATTGCTTCATACTATTGGTTTGTTTATCTAACATTACCAGCTCATTTTACTGTAACCCTCAAATGGACCATCTTAACTAAGCAAGCTAGAATGAACCCAAGTTTACACAAGAGTTTCTTTTTTCTTCCTCTAAGACCCTATTTCTGAATGTGGCTTCAAAGACATCTGCACCAGAGAATTGCTGAGTTCGAAGCTATTGTTGTTTAAGGTTTATTTTACTGCCTTAAAGAAGGTCAGAATTAGGTTGTGGTGTCTTGTTCTGGTCACTGAATAAATGCAGCAGACTTTCAGAGGACTAGTTTTCTGACTACAAACGTGTGTCCCAAGACACCTGATGTGCCCTAAGGTATTTCACTTGGCTGCTTCAGAAGGCAAAATATCCTACAGGTTCTCTTCCTTATGTGCCAGTCCTGGGGGGAGGCTCCTAATACACCACAGCATGAATTAGATGCCTATGTTCAGGCAACTTAATCCCCCACCTTTAAAATGTCTGCTGCTTCCAGAATACATCCAGAGACATTTTGCTTGTGACTGCACACCCTCAATGTCCTTTGACTGCAGAATGGCACAGGACATCCATAAAACAAGGCACAGAGCTACTGAAAATACTCAGGGTTGCATATATGATGGTATGGAAATAGATACAAACAACTCAGAGGAGAGCAAGAAAAGCAAGCTCTGCTCCATAAAACCTTTCCTGTCTCCCAATGCAATTATCTTCATACAATATTCCAAGTCAAACTCATGAGTATCTATTGTAGATGAAATATACTTAGCATAGGTTATTTTTAACTCGTGTGTACATTTTAGAAATCGAGGATAAAATCTGTTCAAGTTCCTGTGCAGCTGGGTAAGTACAGGTGTGTGATCCCCAGTGTTTTATATACCTTCTAATGATTGTTGGCATTTCAACCATTGTAAAAATAAGAGTAGTACGCACTTAAAGCTTACATATCATGAGTAAAATCTGCAACACTTCTTGAGGAAATGTTAAAATGTTCAACATCCATGTTCTCAACAAGTAAATACCACATTATAGGGCTACATTACGACCAGATTATATCTATTAGTTACTGCTGTGCACCATGTAAATCTCTAGATTCCCCTGGGAAATGAGAAAAATCATTTCAGACTTCAATAACTAACAATCAGTTATTGCTCTGGGCAATAATAAAGCTGAATGCAATTACCTAAAGTGAAGTTAGCAGTGTAACAAATGAAATACAGATTTCTTTCTCTCCTAAAATAAATGTAGCATCTCCTCATCACACACTACTGCATGGTATAATAGGGTCTTCTAAACAGTGTTTTGTCTGAACAGCCTATTTGAGATTTGAAATATATGTAAGTAAAACTTATAAAAGTTACTTTTTATGACATCACTTGCATCATTAGTGCTGGAAAAAGACTAACGGCTATGAAACCACAAAAGTAAAGCAGTCATTCTAGGAAAACAGATTTCAAAACAAGATTCTCTGCTCCCAGTAGTACTCCTCTTAGCACAGTAAAGACAATTTACCCCAAAAGGGAAATAGAAAATTTCTGTTCATAAAATGGCTTTGATCAGATTTTTCTCAAAACATGTTAGAGCTGTAAATGTACCATTTCGGTCTTCTTACTTACCCTACTTCCTGTCACATTAATTTATTATTTATTCTGCTAACATGAAAATGTTCAGTCTGTCAAGGAGGAAAAAGTGTTTTTATTTTAAGATGATTTTTAAAAGAAATGTTTGAGAAGTGAAGTCCCTAGAAGCTAACACTTCTCTCAACTTAGCACTGGATTGTATAATATAAAGGACATACATAAATGTTTGCAGGATGAGAGGTTTTGTATATAACTCTGTAACAAATATTTCTAGCAAGAATGGAGACACTGATACTGGACGAAAGAAAAATATGTACAAAAATATTAATAACTAAGAATAATACTGTTTACAGCTATACTACCTTTTGCCTTATTATGTAGGGTAACTATTAATTCTCTATGCTGAAGTATTGCTAATTAATTAATTGTATGTACTTTCTTTTTGTCACTAGAGAATTCAATTATCCTGGAAAAGATTTCCCAGTAGAAAGTTAATCCTAATTCCTGATCTTTTGAGAAGACATATTTTTATTTATAAATACAGATTGGGCTCGAACCAAGAACATTTCAGTTCTATCAAGCTACTCAAGACTTTTTTTTATACCTAATGTTGAAGAAATAGCTTCTTATTATGTAAATGGGTGATTTTTTTTTATACTTTACCCTAAACTGGTGCTGACATCTTTCAGCAGCTCCTTGGAAGCTCATAACCCCTCTTTCAAACTGTCCAATATTTTGTTGTTGCAAGGTAGTTCGCTGGTGTTACACGAAGCTCATTTTCGGACATTTTCAGGCAAGGAATATCTTTCTTGTTGTATATTTACATGGTGCATAGTTTGACATAGTATTATCAGTATTAGTAATACATTTACAAAATGTGTTGAAGCAATTCTAGTCAGATCTGGCTGTCCTTCATTTCAGTACATGCTCTATTGGAATTAAGCTATTGAAAAGATGGCTCACTATGGCTGTACTAATCATGAATACCCTTTTTAGGTAATTTAGCTTATATTTAGATCATTCTGATAATTCTGATACAAATCTCATTAAAAAAAAAAAAAATCCACACAGCCACTAAAGCAAGGCAGCATCAAGAAGAGCCCCGATATAGAGCAGCTGGGATAAAACACTACAGCATGAAGCTGCATCATTTCAGTTCAGTATTGTCTCAGTTAACTGGAACTGTGTTTGGCTATTGTAAGGTTTGAGAAGTTCCAGCTTCTTTCTACTCTAGTCTTACTCAACCCCTGCAAAACAAGGAGGAGAACAAGCATGCTCTCCATGAATGCCATCCACCATCACTCTCTACAACTACCTGAAGGGAGGTTATAGCCAGAGGGGGGTTGGTCTCTTCTCCCAGGCAACCAACAATAGCACAAGGGGACATGGGCTCAAGCTCTGCCAGGGGAGGTTTAGGTTAGATGTTAGGAAGAAATTCTTTACAGAGAGGGTAATCAGGCATTGGAACGGCCTGCCCAGAGAGGTGGTGGATTCACCATTCCTGGAGGTTTTTAAGCAGAGATTGGACGTGGCCCTTAGTGCCATGATATAGTAATTGGAGTTGGATCAGCGGTTGGACTCGATGATCTTGGAGGTCTTTTCCAACCCAATCTATTCTATGATTCTATGATCCTATGATTATGAGATTAAGATTCATTGTCCAAACTCTGGGTCTAGTAACATTTAGTTTCCCTAAGGGAGAGTGAAACTCACAGAGTCCTATTGCAGAGAAGGAGAATTAAGGAACTCCTTACCATACGCCTTTGGACTCTTGGCCAGCCAGGAAATATGGGTTATGTCTGTACTTACTTTAGTGGTTTGAAGTGCTGACAGAGAAAGCATCCACATTATTCTGGAATTCAGGCTGTGCAAAAAATGCCATCTGCTTTTCCTCACAGGTGATGCCAGGATCTTTCTGGGAAGGATCCTTCTGTCTTGTGTCAATCATTACCAAAGGGAAAAGGTGCTGGCATGGGCAGCCTTGCCAGGCACAGCATGCCAGCCACACAGAGAGGGAGCTGGTGCCCACGTGGCTGCAGTGCAATTGCCATCTTCCCTCCCAACAGCAAAAAAAGGACCAGCAGCAAACACGACCCAGAGGACAGTGCTGAGGTTGCTCCCACACTTCAGTGGCCTGTAGCCACAACGCATCACATCAATTAGGAAAAGGTTGTCAAACTAAAAGACCTGCTCTCTAATTGTCAATTTGTTATTAAAATTATTAGGGAATTTTGGCAGTCAACTTGTGATTGTGGGAAGAAATGGTAAAGCATAACTTTCTTAATAACAAAACAATAGAGCACACATTAAAGATATTAAGAAGTAGATGGTGAACCAAAAAAGAAGCTATTATTGAAGATACACTTTTAATGAGGTTTTGCAGGGAATAACAGCAGGCTACGTCCCTTAATATTTTTGCCAAAGCCTCAGCTAGGAATATAAGTTCATTTTTGACAAAAAATTAAAACAAAAAGGTTGGCATATAGCAAATAACACTGAGGATGGAATTAATACAGAGGTAACAATCTGTTGGCAATCTGGAACCATTAAACCATTTTTTAATGAAGCCAAACAAAGAATTACAACTGATACTTAGAAAGGTGGGAAACTTTATTCTGAAAAATAATCATTTGAAACTATTAAGGTCACTGCTTCCAAACGATTCAAGGCAGGTTGCCACAGCAAAGCTTTGACAAAGCACATACTTAGTTGTTGGATATAAAACAATGTAATAAAGTAATGGCCAAAGTTAATGATACACTTTAATTCTGAATTTGTCTGACTGGATAATTTTTTGAATAAGTTTGTCTTGTATCATTTGTATTTTGGAAATAATTTTGACAAATTAGACAAACTACAGCAGACAGTTGTAAAAATTACGTGAGAGCTGAAGGGAATGCCTAGTGGTAAGAAACCTCAGTAAAACTTCCCAAATCTCAGTAAGTATAGTTTATTAAGAGGGTTAGATTGTGGTCTAATAACATTGTATAAGCACCTTCACAGAGAAAAGATGAAGAAGAGCCAATGGCTGAAAGAGGAAATCAAATAGATTCAAATGAGATATTAAAACCAGCTTTCTTTGGCTGTTATTTATTGGTTTTTTGACCTTAATTACGAATGAGATTAATCATGGGAACAAACCACAGCAGAAAAATGTCTGATCCTCCATCTCTGGATTTCCATTGCTCCTTCCCAGAGTGTACAACACATTTTGTTCCGACTTGTGTTCCTGTGCTCAGCAACCCTCAGCACAACAGTGAGCTGGCAAGTTTTAATAGGACAGGATACACAGACTGTGAGATCAAATGACCTAACCAGACGCGGTTTTGCGCCACGGAGGGGAGCGGACCAGCTCGGGGTTCGCAGCTCTGCTGTATTTCCCAGTAGCAGCAAGAGTCTGCAGGCTAGCTGAGACCTACATGCGCCTGCGCAACCCCATATAAGAAGAAGCGAGACACAGGTGCAGGTCCAGCGTCAGCCACGGCTGATCCATTTATTAAACCAAGATGGGGCGTTTTTAAAGGGTAAGGGTGGAAGGGTCTGGGAGGTAGGAGGATAAAAAGGAGGAGCATGCAAATCCCCACACATTGATAGGGTAGAGAAACATACATAAACATAAGAGGGTGGAAACTGGGCGGTAATAAGTAACTGGAGCCCGCCAAACAGCCGGATTGGTCGGTACCTCAGGGTACACCAGCCAGTAGGGGATTGTTGCCATGCCTTAGCAGGCGAAGTCCATGAGGGGGGAGAAGAACTCAAAATGGGGGTTCAATCTACGTATAGATTTAATACCCCAAAAACTGTTAACACAAAGTCCCAGGTGGTTGATTATTCTTTGGTGACATCTTCCAGGCTGCATTCATCCACAAACTGTGCTTTCCAGCTTGCAAATGAGGTCTCCTCCTCTTCCTCAGGTTCATGTTGATCCCCAACACTAACCTTCTCTTTTCACTATAAACTATAAATATGGGGAATGTAGACACCACTGTATCCCTGTCTGTGATGAACTAAACTTTCTCTGGAATACATGTCATTTGCCATGATGAGTGAGACAAACCTTTGCAGGAGCAGTACTTACTTTGGTCTGAATCATTTAATCATTTAATTGAATGATCCTGTCAACTATCCATAAAATTTACTGATTATATAAAAGTCTAACATTGTCCACGTAAAATGAACATTAAGTGAGAAGAAATGTTTATAAGTAGCCTTAACCACTAACTATAATCTAAATGCTACTCTGATGGCAGTAACCTTAAAGTAACAGAAAATCTTTTGTAAAAAAGAGATGAATGTCATATTTATCGCCTCAAGGTCCAAATTTATACATGTACAGAGTATTACCATACACCAAGATACAGAATTTGGGGCAAAATTATAAATTACTGTCAGAGAAGAACTAAAGCAGGGCTCATCCAAAAGACACATCATCCAGGAGCTGGAGGAGGCTGCAGAGCAGGAATTGGCCTCACCAGCAGGACCCAAACCCACACCATCTGTCATGATGGGTGGAGCTGGGGAGATAACTGGGTCTACTGACCACCCCAGATAAGGCAAAGTAAGGAAGCAGGTCCACAGTCCAGAAAAGACTTCTGTTCTTAACCTGCTGCCTGATTATTTTTTTTACTTGGTGTCCTTTTTTAGTTTTGGGAAGCAGTAAACAATTTCTCCTTATTTACACTCTCTGCAAGCAATAACTTTGTTTCCCTCTCTCATGTTATCTCTTTTCCAGGATGAAGAGTGTTCATCAGTTTAATCTTCTCTTTTACAACAGCCAAACCTGATCATTCTTGTTACCCACCTCTGTAATGGTTTTAGGTTTTATGTGTCTTTCCTGAGACAGGGTTACAATATGTAGTATTCAAGATGCATACTGTTGTATAGTAAGGACTTCCGTTTTCTTCTGTTCTCTATTCCTTTCTAAGCAACTGATTCTTTTATTTTGATTTTTTGACCTGTGCTAAGCACTGCTCCAATACTTTTAGATAACTATCTACAGTGACTTCAGGGTTTCTTTCTTGACTGGTAATACAGACATAAAAATACAATGAACTCTGTCAAAGGCTGATTCTGGGCACTTGCATTTAATCATCTGTGCTGCTAAATAGCTACAGTGTCCCAAGCACAGTGTTGGCCTATGTGAGTCAGCTCCCTTCCAAGCTATTCTCAAGCATGGTTCAAGCTTCCTGAAGCACAAGTCATCATCTAACAATTACTAACAGTTAACTGGCATTGGTAGCTGGTAGCTGACACACTGTTTTAGAGGGTTAGAGGGAGTAGTATTATGGGCATGTGCCATGATCTCTTCTTTGAGTCCTGAGCAAAACTAATGTGCAAGTATGTTTAGGTGACAAAAGGAAGACTAGGGAAAATGTGGGCCCATGGCTCAGAGAGACAGACGCTCTGGTTACACAGGACACGGTAAAGGCTGAGGCACGGAGAGATGCCTTTGTCTCACTCTTTACTAGCAAAACGAGCCTTCAGTCCCAGAGACCAGGGGAAAAGGCTGGAGAAACAAAAGGCTGGAGCACTTCTTTTCCTCTTTCTACTTCATCAGAAACAAAAACTAGATTTCAGCTCCCACCCTTGCTAGGATAGGGCTCTAAGGATTCTGCTGTTGGATAACCGAGAATATGACAAACAGTTCTCTGTTTATCCTACTGATGTGTTCAAGTCGGTATTAGCTAATGGAACAGTAGTGAATAAAGCAGGACAGTGCATATTTCACTTAAGGCACACATCTGGGATGTGGGAAAATTAAGTTCAAGTTCAGACTTAACAGAATACTTAATTATTTGTACAGAATATGGGAGAATTCCGTGGGAAAGTGAGGAAAACTATCAGTCTAGTAATTTGGGGCGTTAACATGCAATATGGAGAATACAGATCCCAAATTATATTACAAATAATTTATAAAATTGTAAATATGTTTTTGTTTCCTGGATGACCACACTAATATTTGGAGGCAGAGCATTTGTTTGGTTAATTTTATTATCACAAACCTCATATTCATTGTTTGAAGCTGAGTTTGATCATATAATAGATAACTATTATGTTGATATCTTATGGGTTAGCTTTTTAAAAAATGAACCAAAATAGCATCACAGTAATTTTAAAAATATGTTATTTTTTTCCATAATGAAATACATCATTGTAATTACCCAATTAAATCAGTAAATATGAAAAACTTTTTCCACAACAGAGATGACAGTTGTTCAGATGTAAGAAGTGTATGTATTACACAGAATAATATTTTCAAGTACTGTCTCAGAAAAAATATCATATATTATAATGTTATCAATCTTCAGTTGGTATTGGGACATATCTATCTATCTGTCTATCTATCTCTATATCTATCTATATATAAAATTATCATTTAGGTGGATGGGGATGTCAAAGTGTCCAAATTCAGTTCATAAGAACAGAAAATCTCTACCATACAGGAAATCTGTTAATATTGTAGAATATAAATAAGGAGTTTTTCCTTTTTTAGTTCTGCAATGTCCCCAAACAAATTACAGCTTACCTCTGCCTTGTAATAGGGCCTGTTCCAGAGACCTTTAAAGTTTCCAATTGACTCAACAGGCTTTGGATCTGGCCCTAAAGTAGTAAAACCTTTGAGGAATGTTTATAGATAACCACTTAGTGCCAGCTTAAGAAAAGCAAAAGGAAATAAATTAAATGCATCTTCCAGTGACATAAGTCTCATGAAGAATTAACTAGGATAAGCACTTATTCTAGTTGGTGCACTGTCAATCTGAACAATGCAGACAAAAATAATAATTAAAACATAGCTTCATGCTGAGATGAAACTTTCAAGAGTGTCTACTGTGTTAAGCTTATGATTTTTCTGGTTTTGCATTTGCAAGCATAATTATGTCCCAGAGGCAACAGGAGCTAGTGCTTGTCACTCCCCATTTACCCTCTGATAGATTTATTTCTTTGCACAGAAATCCAAAAGTTGATGTCAGAGCAATAATAATAACGTAAACAAGTATTTTATTCTTTTTATCTGGAATGCATAATTTTATGGCATAGTTGTATAAATAATGAAAATATCACATCTACTTTAGACGATTAACGGTAAACTGAAGGTAACATTTAATGCAGTATTGATTGACCATACCAACAAAATGACGGCAGACATCTGTATGGATGACAGCAGTTAGGAAAATGCTACCAAATCTATCAATACAGATTAAGTAGGGGTGGGATGGAGCAGACGTGATGGCTCAGAGTCCTGCTAATGGAATATGGAGCCTTTCACCTCCAGCACACTGACTTGAGCCAGCCTAGGTCAGTCTGTTACTGAAAGTCATTACCATCAGATGGTTCAGTGAAATGAGTTTGTCCTAATGGCAGGCTGTCTGTGTCACAAAATACACCATCCATCATGACTGACACCACATTGAAATTTTCAGCTGGAAGACTGGAAGGAAAGAGTATGGGCTCCCCATTCCTTCTATCTCTGTGGGAAGCATGGGTAAGGACAGTTACCTAGGGCTTTAGAAATCTTGAGGTTTTAAAAACATTTGATTTTAGGGACAGTGGTGCCAACCACTAACCTGACAGAGAGTGAGAGGAAGGTACTTGTGCTGAACAAATTGCAACTGAAATGTAAGACAAGACATGAACTAACAGGCAGAAATAGCAAATATGGGAGAAGCATGATAGGAGTCGGCTCAGCACACTAGCAGCATGAGTTACAGTAGCTTTCCTGCTGTAGGTCTCTTTTGGATGGATTTGAGAGTAAGTGTCACATGGGGAAAGCAAAATAGGATTGTTTAAAAAAAAAGTGCAGTGAAAGCCAGAATTCTACGTTAGTCAGAGGTGAGAAGCAAATATAAAAGCTAAGTGAAAACAAGACAGGATAGGGCTAAAGGATTTCAAAGTGAAGGTGAAGTGTGTACAGAGCGAGAGAAGAGACGGGAAACACTGGATAGATGCAAAATGAGGAATTACATGGATAAAGGGATGAGCTAAGGTGATTATTTCTTTCAGCAACTACTCTGGTTGGATACAAGAAGAGCAAGACTGTATCTGTCAAAGCCACCAGAAATTACACTGTTTGGAAGTGACAGGAGCATAAAGAAAGTTTTAGCTTTGTTGTTAGATGGGGAATATTGTACCTTTTAGAAGTTCTGGAGTAAGTAATCCCTGAAAAATTTAATGATAGCCTGAATAGTAGTCCTAATCAAATAGCTGTTTTATTGGCAACATTCAGGCTACAGTTTTGGATGAGAGAAGGGGCAAAACTCTTACTCAGTGATGGCAAAATTAATAGAACAAAAATAATTAGGAACATTCCTTTACATCTTTGGGCTTAACCTAGTGGTTAGACATACATAAGAAGACATCAGATTAGACAGTAGACAAGATGCTGCATTTTGGGGAGATGGTTTTCTCTATGTTACTTTAATCCGTGTTGCCAACTTGGAACAAAGATGTTGAGCAACATTTTCCAACCTTTTGTCTAAAACTAACTAAACTCTAAAAGCTTGGGAACTGATTCTCTGACCTTTGCAAAAGATAAAGAAGCCTACTTTCAGTGGGTGTAACTGAACTTCTGTTAAAAAAAAAAAAGACAAATCATAAACTTGAAAACCACTGCACAGGAGAACAAAAAGGGACAGATTTGTGTCAAATTGTCAGAGTAATCTGAAGATCTTGTGAAGGAATGAAAAATAGGAGAAAAACCAGGGAAAGAATCACTGAAAACAATACCTGATACTTTTTCTTCAAAATTTTGAGAGATAAACCCATGTAAGTTAAAAATACTTTTGGAGTTTTAAATTCATCTGCTCAAGGGTATGACACAAATTGATGGGTGTAGCAAGATCAATAAAAATTATTCTCTAATTACATCCACTTCAGTTATAGTTACACAATAGTAATGGTACCCCTCCTGTATTTATACCTGTAAGAGAGATTTAAAATGCTTCAGGACACATATACTTCACCCAGGCTGCTTCTTATTCCAACAAAATAAGCAAGTCTGTCTGTAGTACTTTGTATCATCTAAATGTAAAACTGCCATTCTGAACAGTGGGAACGCCTTCTCTGCAGAAGAAACCTCACAATGGGAAATGCTTTTCCCATAAAATGAAGATTAAGAATGAAGAATTGAAACAGTGAAACTAAAAATGGAGAAAACTTCTCAGGAATCCTTTTCATGAAACTGTAATTCCTTATGACTTCACGGATTCAGTGTCGAGGCTGCTGGGCATACACAGGTTTATAGAAGAATAACTCGGTGGTGAAATGAATATTGTGGTTAGGTGAAATTGTGTCCAGTTTTGGTTTCCACAATATAGGAAAGGTATTAAGTTATTAGAGAGTGTTCAAAGGAGGGCAATGAAGACAGTGAAGAGCCTTGAGGGGAATCGTATGAGAAGTGGCTGAGGTCAGTTGGTCTGTTGCAGTCTACAACTTCCTTGTGAGGAAAAGAGGAGGGGCAGGAACTGATCTCTTTTTTGTGGAGACCAGTGACAGGATGCAAGGGAATGGCCTGAAGTTGTGTCAGGAGAAGTATAGGCTGGATGTTAGAAAAAGGTTCTTTCCACAGAGGGTGGTTCAGCATTGATCAGGCTCCCCAGGGAAGTGGTCACAGCACCAAGGCTGACAGAGTTCAAGAATCATGTGGACAGTTCTCTCAGGAACATTATGTGACTCTTGGGGATGGTCATGTGCAGGGCTAGCATTTGGATTTCATGATCCTGTGGGTCCCTTCCAACGCAGCATATTCTGTGAAACTCAGTGAAACTGAACTAGAACCAGATGTACTTTGCTACTACGACTCACACAGACAAACTCCTCAGCAGTGGTTTAGATAATGCAAAATTAGATAATGCAAAATCATGTAACTGAAAACATGGATTCTGATATTTCTTCATATTTATTTACTTTGGTTCTGATTACACAGTCAAAATCCATGTAGCTATTTGAAAGTGATTGCTGTTTTGCACATAATGCTATCTTCAAATATCCATGAGCATAATCATGACTTGGGTTTAATTGAAGCATAATAAAACAATCAAAAAATCAAAAGAAACTCTTAAAATATTTTACCAGTATATGATTCCTGGCTTACCATTAGGAGTATGAATTAAATAAATTATTGTTCAAAATTCTGAACACAGAAGTTAGAAAAATCAGAGGAGGTACTCACAGTGGTTGTGACAACACCAGTCCCAGAGGGGGACAAGATTGCTTGGGAATAAAACGTAAGGTTGTGTTCAGTGAGCCGCCCTGTTCAAAGCAGCTAAACACCATTAGTGTGAAATTTCTTGGCAAAAAAAAATGTACAATTTTGTGTCTCATCACTCAAAATCAGGACACGCTCTTTCTAGGAAAGCTGTATCATTTGAGCTATCTATTAAGCTTGCTACAGAAATTACTCAAAAAAACTGTGGTTTGGTATGCGTGCCAGACACAAACTGAGTAATCAACTTTTCTGTAGGCTCGCTCTCCACTCTGTATGCGTGTCACCTAGAAAGATGAGAAAGTTCAGCTGGGTACGGCTTTCACTTCCGAACTTGCAGAGGTAAACAAATGCAAATATTTCCTTTTCGTGTATCTTTCCTTACAGGGGAGTGTTACGCTTGGTTATCAAGTGCCATTTTGAAGGCATGCACTAGCAATACTAATCAGTAAGCTGTTCCAAGAGTCAGTGGCTTGCTTCTTGCACCGAAGTAAAGCAATTATCTGTTGCAGAGGACCTAGTATCATCTCAAGGCGGCAAAAAAATTACCTGACAGGGTTCGTAATTTGCCATGTGTTATGTTTTTATGACCTTAAATATAAGTTCCCCCTGAAGTGGGCTTGTGATGGTGATGATCGGGGGCTGAAACTAGATGATCTTTACGGTCCCTTCCAATCCAAAGGGACCATTCTGTGATGTTAAGGTGTCTAATTGCTTTTCACTCTACATGTCTGGAGCAACAATTCGGACCCAAGTAGGAAATAGCGGTAAAAAGCGAGCAGAGGGCGTGAACGGCGTATGCTGAAACACTCCACGGCTGAGCTTTCAGCCTCCCCCAAAACACCCTCTCCAGAAAACCCAACGAGACAACCCAGGGCGGGAGGCAGGCCGAAGGTGCCGCGATGCCGGGACCGGGGCCGAGCAGGGCGGGCGGGACCGGGAGGCGGGGACGGGCGGGCAGGAGGCGGCGGGAGCCCCGCTAGCACAGGAAGTCGCCCCGCCGAGAGAGGAGGGAGGAGGCCGGAGGCGGAGCTGTGCCGCTCGGCCCGAGGTACCGCGCCGCGTCCCGGGCAGGCCGCGGGGCCCGCGGGGCCCTCACGGCGCCCGCCCCTCCCGCGCGGCGGGGCCGCCGCCATGGGCCCCGCGCGCGGAGCGCCCGCCAGCGCGGC
>JAYRBT010000082.1:128047780-128166719 GCA_036023395.1 Myiotriccus ornatus | reverse complement strand
CCCCGCGCGCGGAGCGCCCGCCAGCGCGGCCGGCGCGCTCACCGCCGCGGGGCTGCGCGCCCATTGGCCCGCGGGGAGCGCTCCCCGCCGCGCTTGGCCGGAGCGCGCGGCCCATCAGGGCGGCCCCGCCCCCGGAGCGCGGGCTGAGGGGCCGGGGCGGGGGCGCGGCGGGGCCGCCTTGGGCGGGAAAGGGCGCCGTTCGGTCCCGTCCTGTCGTGTCCTGGGGCCGGGGTTCCGCCTCATCCGCACCGAGCCTCCTCGGCTGCGTGGGCTGCTTTCCCCCTTTTCCGACTACCAGCGAGTGGTGCCGCGCTGGGTCCCTCACCAGGCTGCCAAACTGGAGGGAAACAAACCCCTCGCCCGGGCCTCCTCGGCGGGGCCATGTTGCAGGCCTGGCCCGGGCCCGCCGCTCTGGCCGAGCTGGCGGAACCCCGCGATGCTTCCATGTGGGAGTAGCTCGTGGTTTTCCCTCGAGAGCGCGACTCCTCCCGTGCTGAGGGCCAGCGCGGTGTGGTTGGTGTGAAGCCCCGCCTGCCGGGGTGTCGCGGTGTGTGGATCTCGACAATCCGTCGCTCTGTGTGCTGGCCCCACACGCTCGGTGAGACCGGGACGTGCCGGAGCCGCAGCACGTGCGGTGTGTGGCGGTGCTGGGCGTGTTTGGCCGGCTGTGGCTGTGCAGTAAATCTGATGCAGCCCGGAGTTGTTGAGCTGGCTGTGTTTGTCTTCCAGGCGTGAAGCGTTCCGGGTACATTGGGCTCCTTTGTATTTTCTGCAGAGCGCGCTGGTCATGGTTGCGCTCAGAAAATCCTGGACGGAATTATGTGAGAATATGTGAGCTGCAAAACTTTTGAATGTGAGGTGTTGGCAGGGGATTCTGCCACCGTGTTTGTGTGGCTCGCAAGCTGCTCCACCTTCCATCAGCCTACACAGTTAGGAGGACAGAGCACAGCAGTACCAGAAAGCCTCTTTGAAAGCCCTTATGTTGTAACTGGGCTGTATATACAGCACACATGTTCACACTCAGTAATTCAATTACATGTCTTACAGGTTTCGAGTTCTACCCTGTTGGGGACCAGGCTCATTCCTAAAGAGCTAATCAGAATGAAAGAGTACCTGTTACTAAAGATATACTGACTTTCATCCAGCCTTTGCTACTGATGTGTGACTTCTATAGTGGAAAACTGTATAAAGTGATGTTTAAGGGATACACAAAATTCTACAAGTATGGGGAAAATTGAACCATTTCTTAAGTATTGCTGTTTGGCATGTCATCCTTGGCTGAATCACTTCACATTGATTCACAAAACAGGCTAGGGACAAACTTCGTTGTTCAGAAGATTGTTTGTTTGTTCATTTGGCAGTTTTTTTTTTGTTGGAATGATCATCTTTGATCATGACAGTGCTATTTACCTTGTGGAACTTCTGTCTTCATGGAAGCAATGAAGATAGAAGCCTACTTCACGTCAGTTCTGTAAGTGTGAGCATAGAGAAAACAAAGCATTAACTTTGAAATAAATTAATACAAACAGTTGACACTTAAAAAAAAATGGTGAGTTGCTCACTTTTTTGTTATTTTTCCTTCAATATGTAAATTCCTTTTGTAATTTATTTTCTAATTTGTAATTCTGTAATTTATGTATAGTCCTCTAGCTAAACCTGTTTGAGCAGGGATAGATGAGCACGAGTAGATGGCTTCAAGAGGTTCTTTTCGACATCAACAATCCTGTAATTCTGTGAATTTGATTTATTAATGCACCCAAGTAGAGATTACAACAAGGTTCTACAATTGACTTCATAGTCTGCTTAAAGTAGTTTTTGTGTCTGCAAAACCAATACAGAAAATACTCAGTTACTGTTTCAACACAGATGTGGGAGCTCTTCAGATATCTGGGGTTTGAAAGATTACTTCAAATGACTAAAGCAGAGATTCCTGTTAACATTGGTAAAACTCCCCCTATAATTAGCTTTAAATCTTGTATCAAATTACATACAAAGAGGTATATATCTTTCTGTTAAGTCAGATAAAAACAGGACTATTTCAGATGAGCAGCTGAGTTCCAGAGTTCAGCTACTGCATTACATTGAATGACCATGGTTTTTCTATACATCCTTCCTTAAGAACATACTTTAGCAGAAAGTAATATGCAAGGAGATACATACTTTCTTCATAAAATTAGGAGTAAAGGCAGTGATTTTATTACTGGGGCTTTTTTGGTTGTTTGGTCTTTTTTTTTCTACATAAACCTGAACGATACAGAATAAGCTTATATGCATTTGAAGATTCCACACTGACTTCTGCCTGTCCTGTGACTTCATAGCTCTCGCTGTTACACTCTGCAGCCTTTTCAGAGGTGGAAGCCAGTTTGTGTGCCAGTTTTGTAGAAGGTACAGGAAAATCCTCCCTGTTGGTCACAAGTACATTAGTCATGTAAGCTAATCTGGCAACCTGTGGTACTGCCCCGGGGTATCTAGGGTTTACTTAATTCAAATATTTCGGCCAAATCCCACAGCCCAGTCTAAAGGGCAACTTAAGCTCCGTGTACTTTATTGCAGCAGCTCCAGGAAACCTCCAGTTTTGGTAGATGCTACATAGAAAAAAAGACAAGGCATTTTTATTTCTTGCAGTGCAGTGAAGATATTTTCCTTGGATTTTTCTGTGAAATTTGTTTCTTGAGACCATGAATTAATTTTGGTTAGATAATTTTAAATGTCTTTAAAAATGAATCAATACCATCAAGATTAGTTATAGTTAATTGCAGTTAGATTTTTAGAGTTTATGTGAGATTTTTCTCATAACTAGGAAGTTGCTTTGTGGGTCTTTTCCTTTGCAATATTTCCATATTAATCTAAATTTTTCATTAGGCAAGACAAGCTGTGAATTGTAGGTGAGGATAGGATACCTTGGAAAGTCTTTATATGTTGCTAAAGTGTTCTAATGTTACAAAATTAGGTTACTTGTTAAAAAACTTTAAACCATTTTAATATCATCTTGAAGAACTGAGCCACCGTATTAAGTACTTATGAAGAATAAGTAAATGTGTTTGCACATTATGAGATAGAGAGAATGCAACAGAGATGGTTGTAAGGTGTAAACAAAGAAGCCAATGATTTCCATTTGCAGTAGAAGTCTGCCTCAACACTCTCATACAATGCTACTGTTGTAATGCAGTTACTCCTGAGAAACAGGTCTGCGAATGTCAGTGTTTTCTGAGACAAACTCTGCTTTAAATTTTTCTGCTCTTGTGGATTTTTTCATTTGCTTGCAGGTTTACTTTTGATTGAGGAAAAAATGTGGAGAGATTTATGGAATAAATACTAGCTGTCATTTTTTTAAATAAAAAATGAAGCGTATTTCAGTGAATAGCTATCCTCATTTCAGATGAAGTCTGCAATGATTAAATATTAAAATGATCCATGGTTCAAATTAATATAAAAACTTTCAGGACATTATTACGAAGATTAACGTTTTTAATGTTCTAATACTTACATAGTTTATCAGTCACAGGCACAGTGAAACTGTTTTTAGTTGTGAAACTGATGATGCCATATATTGTTGCAGTATTATGTACAACATATTTATCTTATATCTCTTTAATAACCAGTTTTATTCTTGAAGTATTTTTTGACACGCAAAATAAGCAGTAATAATTTTTTCCCTTTTGAAAAGAAGATAAAGAAAAGGGTATTTCCATAAAAACTGGTGTTTGCCATTGAGAAAGGAACTCTGCTTCATGTAATGACAAACATAGATGGTCACTGGTACAGCAACAGAAGAAGTTCTTGCTTATGTTTCCAAATAGAAGTTGAATTAATGCGGCTTTAGTATCCCAAAATTATCTACAACAGTCTATGATTCCTGGTACATTTTTATTTGATAGAATTATGTTTGAAGGTCATGGGAAAATGTCGAGGCATCCCAGGTGCTTTTGTATTACTAGCTGCGCAAAGATACTCCTGTAGTTCAGTGGGTTGAGTAAACAGCCATTCTTGACATGGACAGTGCTAATTCCTTTGTTTCTCATTTCTTTTCAATTTTTTTTTAGCCACAGGGCTGAAAATCAGCAGTAGTGATTTGTAAGTTTTATTCTGCCTCTCTAACCACACACTGCAGTGATACAATGGAGCTTTGCACAATAGAGTTCATTGCGTCCCAGGACTTTCTGCAGTTTTAAATATGATAATTCATACATCAACAAAATATTGCTTATTCATGTGTTATGATTGTTCTTGTCATCGTCCTTCACTCAGTATGTTTTGCCATCAAAAACAAGGCAGAATTGGGAAGAAACACTGTGATGAATTAGCCAATGTAAACCCAATTGCAGTTGGCTAAAGAAGGATGGGAGATGGGAAAGGAAGGGAAGGGTGCAGTAGAAATCCAGGAGTGGATGTTGAGCTGGAGAAGTGAATAAATGGGGAAAGACTGTTCTGACAGCAGAAGCTTATGGTGGGAGAAGTCATTTACAGCAGAAAGGACAAGTGTGAGAGAGGAAAAGAGCAGAGGTTAGCACTAATATTGAGAATAATAATTTAATATGGAGAATGGTCTTGGGAAGTTAAAATCCCGAGGGCAAGCTGAAGCACACCATTTTGTACACAAGTTTATTGTCAGCTATTAATGCTGTTATTTCTAGTCTTAGGTAAGACAACAAAATAAAAGATGGCACTTGTGTCATCTGTAGTCGGTTGCCTCTAACCAGAAACCAAATTTATCCTCATATATTTCTATTGAAATCAAATAAATAATGGAACAAAATAATAACCTTTTATGTCATGGACTGGTTTTTATTCTGGGGAAACAGATTGTGTTGGAAGTGTAGTAGATTTCAAAGTTTCAATTGTTTTCTCTCCGGCTGTGCTGTGTGGTGTAAATGAAGAAAAGGTTAAGTCTACCCATGATAATTCCTTCTCACATTTATATTATCAATCAGCCTTTGTATCCTTTTGTGCTTTTATCTGTTGTGTTTTCATTGTAATCTTTACATATGAAGTTCTCAATTCTACAAACTCTTACACCGAAATTTATTCACAAATGGCTCTGACAGATGTGCTCTGGAAGCCTTAGATGCTGTGGTTTAAGATGCTGCCAGCTGGTCTCTTATCCCCACCCCTCAGACTGCAGTCTGTAAGGAAGAGCCAGCAATACCTGCGTCTGAGTTCGCTTCCTTCGCCTGAACTCATATTTTTTTTGGGTGACTTGTGCTGATGCAGAGGCTGGGAATGGGATCCCAGGTCCTGGGGGCAGATCTTACACTTTCTTGTCCTTTCTTATAAGCTGCTCACCCTGCCAGAAAGATGATTAAGCACCTGGGTCAGCAACATCTTACAGCCTCTCAGACACTCAAAGTTGTTTATAAGACTCCCCTGTAGTTTTAAGTTGAACATGTTTAAAACTTTCTATTTTAAATTATCTATATTTTCGATTTGTTACTGTACCAAGTCAGTGTGGAGGACATTCCCATACTTGGCTTTACCATACCAGTCTCTACTTAAACACTTACTCTGTGGTTTTGTCTGCTGATCATGTCTGAAAACTTATATTAAAAACCACAGATCTTTCATATTATATGTATACCATAGAAGTTGTTTGGGTTTTAGTGTTGCTCTCATTGTGTGTGGAGCTGATTATGCTGCCTCCAATTAAGATTGCATCAGTTACTGCTAAACCAGTTTTGTATTACTTATGCTCTTGCCAAAAGGAAATAGTTAACCTGAAGCAGTGTTTTGTTTTTGTGTCTTGGCTGTCAAACTGAAAGTACATTATTTACATAGCTAACATTCAAATTTGATTAGGTCCTTGATTTACTGTTACTTGACTAAAATAAATTTAAAAATTAGGACTGTACAGTGAAATCAAATGGATAAAAAGCTGGTGAGCTGCCAGCACTCAGAAGTAATGGCTGGAGGCCACTGTCAAAGGCTGAGAGTGTTGAGGACTTTCCCCAGTGTTTGTGTCAGGTGTGATGCACTTTGCAGTTTTGGTCAATTGTCTGTGTGTAAACGTAAAAGCAATAGTGCAAAACAGTGGATGGTTCAGTGATTGCTGGACTGATTTAAAAAAAAAAGTTTAAAGCATGGCTGAGATCATGGTAACAGGAGTCTGTTAAAGTGCAGTTTGTCTAGGTGTGTGGAGGAGCAAGGAATGCTGGAGGTGTGTGCAGAATGAAAGATTTTTATCTTGTAAAGCTGTGACTGAGGGAAGACTTGGGGGTTGGTGAGGAGGGTCCTGTAGCCAAAGGGCAGTGTCAAGAAGGACTGGTGCTGCCAGTAGAGGTGGAGGAAGAAGTAGGAGCATGGTTTAAATCCCTTTAATAAGACCAGGGCTGGAATGTTGCATCTAGTTTTATTTCTGTGAAAAACATGTCCTGAAAAATTTGAAAGCATGATGAAGATACTGAAAGACACGGACTTAGCTCTGTTAAAAGCACTGCCCTTGGTAGGTGGGCTTGAGAGTGGGTTCAGGTTTGTTGTGTTAGTTCTGACCCCAGGTCTGCCTTGTGGACCTCAGCAAGCTCTATTACCTCTCCCACTCACCTGGCTGCTTCAGAGGCCCTCTTACATACATAGTGCTGAGTGCTGTGGGCGAGGCTATGCTGCATCTGTGTGAATTTATCGTTTCTTTCCTCTACAAAGGACATGAAAAGCATTGTTTCTATTTTGTTGTATATATATATGTATATATGCAGCATGGAAAGCTTTTTAGAATATGTTTTTCAACTAACTTAAGTATGATTATGATGGAACTGCTAAGAATTGCAGCAGCTGATAATTTAGTGAGTTTTTTAATTCTGAAATCATAAGATAGTCAGAGCAAGGGTGGATGTTGCTTTCTTTGGAATTTTTTTACATGTTATTTAATTTACGAGTGAATCTTTCTGTAATTTGGAGTGGAAAGATTAATAAAGTGTTCTTAAATAGCTGTTTACCTTTTTATACTGAAAGGATAATTTGAAAGCCTGTGTTATTTCAGTATCTTTCTGGGTATACAAACCTAGAGACCAACAGGCTAAATAGGAAGAGGGTATTGAGGGAAAATTATTATAGAGACAAAATCTATTGAAAAGAGCTTAAGACTGTTTTCATTTTAAATACAACAGTGGGGTTAAATAATATTAGTAACTTCTATTAGAGTAACAGATCATAATAACTTAAAATAAAAGTTCCCAGCGCACTTGCTAATATCCTTTATGACTTCAGTAAAACACATCTGAAATAATTTACAAAGCAAAGCTTCTGGATGAATTCTTCCAGTTCTGCATGGGAAGAGTGCCTGTTTATCTTATGCTTGTTTATATAGACCCGTGGAAATTATGATCTAAATGTGAGTACCGTACTAAAACATAGCCATATATGCAGAGTAAAGAATTCAAAGCACTTGCATTCTGTCATTTATTGCACACAAGTAATGTATATTGTATAGGCTCAGTTCAATTCTGTATTCTGACCATAGAAGGAGTCTATGGAATATGTACTGTACCTTCAAGGGGATGGAATGGTGTGTGTAGGTAAATGCTCAGGGCAGTGGCTCTCTGACCAAGCTTGTTCCTTGTTTGGTTTTGAGCCTTCAGACTTAAGCACTGTCGTTGCTGGAAATAGTGAAGAGCTGGAAAGATGTTTTCCCTGTACTACAGTAGTATACATTTTCATTTACTCCCCTTCTTAAAATAAATAAATGGATCAGTGTGGAAACAACTGGGACATCTGCAAAGCTGAATGTGTTGGATAAAGTATTTCAAAAGGTAAAAGTGGAAGCAACTTAGGTTGTGTGCTTTTCAGAGTAGACCCAGCTCTCCTTAAACTTTTAAGCTTGGTTTCAAGAGCTGTACAGCTGTTGGTACAACAGTGGCCAGATGGGGCAATTGCAGCAGGAAGAGAGCAGACCTGCAGCTGCTTGTGATGATGGTGTGTTTGAACCAAAACCAAGCTGAACTCATTTCACTGTATGCCCTAAAAGAGTTTTTGTTGTTTTATGTCATCTACAAGGCTAGACTTCAGGCAGTGTATCCACCTTCTCCTGATGTGCAGGAAACGCTGCAAGTGGGCTTTTGTGATGGGGTTTTGTTTGTTTGTTTGTTTTCTTTATGGCAGTAGTGAAGCAGACATTCTGCTTTGACTAGCTAAGGGCATATGCAAACCCCTAGTGCTTAGAGAGATGCACTCAGGAAATTAGAGCAAATGGAGTGGATTGTCATCTGCCTTTTTATCTCAGGCTAGCATTCCTGAAGAAATGCTTGCCAGCTACTCATCGAATAATCTCTTTTAAGAGTCTCATAACTGTTCCATTCATAACTGGTTTGAGGTGTAGGAATCTCTCATCAGAGGTATTTTTTAGGCCTGAAAAGGCCAACCTTTCATACGTCAGAATTCAGGATCTTAAAAAAATGTGCCATCTCCTAAAACAGCAACCCATCAAAAAGTGTTCAATTTTGTATTTCACTAATATTTTTATACTACATAGAATTTCATGTGTACTGTATGACTTGAAACATCCAAAGTAGTTTTTTTTTTTTTTTTTGTGTTTGTCTCAGTTGGTGTCATCCTTTCTCTTGACATTCTTCTGGATGATGAACCCTGCAGCAAAATCTCTTCCATGTGACACACGCACACTGTTCAGGAGCGTAGGGAATAAATGGGGTTGCAGTCTCCTCCCACCCTATTCCCATTAGTGGGAAAAGCCATGAAAAGAGCCCAAGCAGACATTTGCACAAATAGTTGCATCCACCACCTTCAGACATTCATACGATGTTCTGGTATTTCAACTGATACTTTTCTGATGGTTGATAATTTTCTTTTTTGCTGCCTTTCTTTGCAACTGCACTTCATGCTTTTCTCTACCTCAAATGAGGCAAGTAAGCAGTTCACCAGATTTTCTGATGGCTATCAAAGCTTATTTTTTCATTTGGTGCATACAGAGGTTTTAGCCTGATTTTGATCCATGCCTTTAGTTCAATTTGTGTTCAAGATTCAGAGTTTTGATGGATATGAATGATCTTACATTTCCCTCTTTGTCCAGATAGAATATAAAGCTCCCAAAGGACTTACTTTATCTTAAAGATCATTGCCTTTAATGGGATCTCTAGATGGGTTTCAGGAGAGCCAAGTCTTGAGTAATTTAGATATAATCTGCAGAGAGTGTGCTTGGCCTATTGTTTTGAACTACTTTGAAACTACTGAGTTGATGTTATTTGAGCTGTATTAAACTCCACTGAATTTGGTGCAATCCTTCAAAACCAATAGAGTAGGACCTGGTTTTGAAAATGCTGCTGCTAACATCTGTGGGTCTGTTCACTACGCCTGGCTGTTAAGCTCATTATTAAGTGCTGTAGGGCTGAACTTTACATTTTATATGTCAACACTAAGTTAGGTACTGGTTTAGCTACTGGTTTTTGCGTCAATTTTAAAGAAAACAAAAGTACAAAAAAAAAGATGTATTGTGTTAATACCAATGAAATGAATGTCAGCTTTATCTTCTCTATGGGAAAGATCTGCATCTGGACGCAATCCTGTGCCGTGTGCTCTAGGAAGACCCTTCTTGAGCAGGGAGGTTGGACCAGATGACCCACTGTGGTCCTTTCCAACCTGACCCATTCTGTGATTAACAGGTTACTCTATGTTTAATCAGCTACTGAAAAATGGAGGAAAACATAAATGCCCAAACCACCAAATTAAAACTCTTTACAGTTATTGTTTCTTTTGCCTTGTGACTAGACTAGATTTTTCTTTAAGCTGAGTAGCTTTCCTGAATGCCTAATACAGCATGTGAAACAAAAAATAATGCTTAAAACTATTTTCCTTCATTCATAGATCAGTCTATTTCATACTTATTGAGCTGTAGTAGTTTCAGAGAAAAGAAAAAAAATGTGCGTTCAGTCTGAACACTGGATAGAAAGATTTCCTTTTAAGTCCTTTTGAACACCAAGTTTAGTAATGGAACTAATAATTCAATTTTGCTGAAGTGTTGCAATTAGGTCTGCGTGGACTGAAGTATTATTTGCTGCTGTCATTTGTAGTGTGCTTTCAACTTTTGTAAGCTTGCTCGAGGTAAGAAGTGAAGCAATCATTAGGCTATAAACATGGTGACCAGTTTTAGCAATTAGGATGACTTCAAGTCATGTGATGGAACACTGTGTTATGTTACAGTGGAATATGTCACAGAAGGGCATCTTTGTCTGTCTCCCGGCTTTGTGGCTTATTTGTGGCTGTTTTCTCTTTTGGTTTTCAGTTATTAGGTTGATTTTATTTGCCGAGAGTTGGGTTTCTGCTTGAGTGATAGACAAATTCAATGAAAATGAAGTTAAAATACATGGAATATCAATATTAGAATTAATGGGGAAAAATTAAGCTGAAACTTAACCTAACCTACTTCAAAAAGCGTTTTTTTTTTAAACAGCATGAGAAGAAAGGAAAAATTGCAGCAATTTCAAACTGTCTTGTTTTGATATATTACTTCAAAAAAAACTACTTCAGTTTTTCAATAATTCACTCAGAAATCTTGTAGTTTTAATAGTCCAAGATAATGCAAGGGAGAAGAAAGGCACAATAGAAACAAAAAGCATGATCAGTTTTTGTGTGTGTGAATAACTTAAGAAGTTACAAGATTTACCCTCACTGAAGGTCACTATGCCATTTTACAATATTGAAAACTTTGTGAAACAGACTGTCTTCTGGATGGTCGTGAACTGTAGTTTAAGATGGATATACTAAAGGGAAGGATAATTATTCCCTGAGTATATCTTCTCACTTAACGAAGAAATCAGAATTTCATTTCCATCAAAATGAGCCTAAGCTTAAAAACCTACAAATGAGAAATGAACAAGTGTTTATAATTAAAGCACTCAGGCTTATAGCAAGCTATGTCTTGTGGCAGGCCCAGGAAAAAAGTATCAACTAGAAAAAATGGAAGTTTTGTTAGTTCTCAAAATTAAAGAGAGGGGAGAATAGAGAAGTTATTTTGTCATTTAAAGAAGGGAAAGAAATCACTATTCCCTCCAGTAACACCTTTTCTTTTTTTTTCTTGTTTTGGAATAAGACTTCAGTAAAACCATGTGGGATTCTATTAAATTCAAGAATGGCAACTTTATAACATATTAGAAGTGAAGTGCTTAGGCAGACTTAGCTGATTTTGAAATTTAAGGTCTATGACCTCTAGCTTTATACCTGTTATTTAAATTATTCCTTACTTCATCAAAGGAAATGAGTGCTGAAGAGGTGTATGGTGGGCATCAGAGAGGGAGTGAAAGGGCCTGGATTTAACTGAACTGCAGAACGTTTGCTTTTGATGCTTCAGTATTGAGGTGGAGCAAATAATTGTTTCTCGTTGTTGCTCTTGACTCGATGAACTGTTAACTCTGGAGGCAGAGGGCGTGTGCTTCATTTCTGTCTTGTGCAGTTGAGGTGGTGGTGATGTCCTCTGCACTTCCCCTCACACCACAGAGGTGACTCTACAGCATCTGTAGTTGCTCCCATGAATGCTGTATCCATCCTTGGCGGATGTGCCTCTGGGCATTGGGATAGTCTGGATGTCTGTTCTCTTTCTACTCTTTTTAGCTCTGATTTCTATCATAGTCCTATGTCTGTGTCCTGCACCTTCTTCACCCCGCCCTCTCCCTCCCCCAAAAAAGGAAGTTTAGACAGATTCTGTTATTTTGAAGAATGCTATTCTGAAATACTGCATATGGTGTAATTTATTGTGTAGTTTTTGCTGTAGCAGAGATTGCTCTGGGAAGTACTGCATTTTGAACTGTCCGGCAAGGCAGAATTGAACAACATGTATGCTTTTTTTCCTTCATGAACTTTTTTAAGGATATTTTCTTGAGACCTCAGTGCCATCAGAGATTCATCAAAATGAAAAAAAAGTTCACCCTTGAATGTTTGGAATTTTAAATTTGTTAGATGAAAATCTGTCTTCATATTAAATATGTGTTTCACAGATGATATAGCTCGACTCATATCTGCAGTGAGTAGGGAATTTTTTTCTGAAGACAAATAACATCCTAATAATGAAAAGTAAACATAAGGTACATAGAATCACTACAAATAAGAATATTTTCCAAAATGTCATTTTTTTTTATTATGAGTATAACACCAATTGCTAAACAGATATCTTCTGTATAAGTAATGTTTATTAAGTGAGTTTTGGCGTAGTACATTTTTATTCTTCTTCATGTAGAAGCTTTGACAAACTATATTCTACCAGGAATGGAAGGAACCTTTCGACATTTTTAATAACCTAATTTTGCCTAAGAAAGCAATTTTACATAAATACAAAGTCTTTTTAAAAAATCCTATTCGGGTTTTGCAAATTTGAAATTTTCACTTTGTTCCTGGCTGTGAGTACAGTTAATGATAATATTTTCAACTCTTCATATGTTTGAAAACATTTAGTAAAAGTATGTAGATTTTTGCTAAAGGAGCAGACGCAAATATTTTGGCCTAAATAATCCCACCAAATTTTAGGCACCCTGAAGAGGTTTAGGAGCATAACAAGAAAGCAATATTGCCGGAGGTGATTTGCATTCCTTATTGTTACATCTCTTTCTTCAACCATTATAAAGGGAGCAGAGGTGGCCTCCTATATAACTTGTGTCTCATGTTCCTGAAATTTAGTGGAATGATGGGGTGATGATGAAATTTATTTTTCATATTATATTGCCTTAAGATTTTGAAACATTCAGGAGAATAACCTGAACATTCATATGAACTATTACCTGTGTATTACTTTTGTTAAATAAATGCAGAGCTAATCTCATGGGTTTTGTGGGTACTGTATAGCCATCAAAAAACAGAGCAAGCTTCTTTCCCTAGAGTGCAAAGGGCACTTAGTAGAAGTAAAAATATGTTTTGTTCCTAATGCTTACATGATGCTGTGAAACAGCCTGATATATGTCAGAATAAAAGTTGTAGTTCCTTTATGGTTTGAATCTTGGGATATGGTACAGCATTTGTTGTCCTTCTGTAGAAAGTTAAAATTATTTTAATATCTATTCCAACTGGAGTTATGGATCCTGATTTTTTTATTAATTTTCCCAAATTTAATTGAATTTACATCACCTCTGCTGCTTTCAAGATTAAATTAAGAAATGTTAAATTCCTTTTATTAAAAGAAAAATAAACAAATCCCCAGTAAAGCAAAAGCAGATTCTGCAAGAAGCAACATGGGCAGGGTACTCTTTCCTTTGAAATAATAGTCTCATCCTTTGAGAGAGACTTCCCAGAGGAATGGTGAAGACTACTGTAAGACTTATCAATAAAACATGAATGTGTTTTGTTTTCCAATTTTTTTGTTTGTGTAAGGGTTTTTTTAGGAAGTAGTGGTAAAGATTTCTAAATACTTTCTCTTCACTAAAGTATAGTTGAAGAGTTCAGCTGCATTATTCTTGCAGTTTTGACTGTAGGCTTCTTCCACCACTATTGACAGACCCTAACTACAGTACTTCAGCAGTATACCAAAAAAAGCCAATTGAAATAACCAACAGCAATTATTCCCAAAATACCTACATGCAGACAGCTTCTCACTTTGAATGCAGTGCTACCAGTTCTTTGGAATAACTTGATGTTTGCAGATGATCTGATGTTCTCCTCGAATTTTACCTGAGGTGGATAAAAAGCTATTTTTGCTCTCTTGCAAGGGTTTTAAATATCCATTATTTATTAAACTATGAACTATGGAGTTTACTGGGAAAAGACCAGTTCCTTCCTTTCAGTAAGCTTTCAAAGAATCTTTGAATCATATTAAAAACTGTTTGTGTTGTGAGTTCAGATTATGAACCTGCATTGCATCCAACAAAACAAACAAAAAAGGAATTATTTTTAAGGTAGATAGCTATTTGCAATTAAGGATGAGCACATGTACAGATGCTGAAGACTTGGTACAATAGTGTTACGTTTGTAGTAGTTCTTTTCTCTCCTGAAGTTTTACTTGCTTTTCTCTCAACTGACTAGTAATACTTCAGCTACAGAACCAGTCGTTTCGTTGATTATTTCTGTTACATGCCCTCTGTTAGGCAACTTACTGTTGAAGAATACAGACATATTATCAAATATCACTGCTAAGAAAATTTGTGCGCATGAACATATGTATGTCTTGTGAGTGTTCAGTGGTTCACATTTTAAGCTTTATCAGTTATTAATCATTTGAATTGCACCACTAATGTTCAAAATGCAATCTTTGTGCTATATAGTTCCTATTCTTATTTTTTTATTAGTATTTTTAAAGTCATTCATTGTGTGTTTTCTATTTCATTAAAGAAATGCTGCTTCATTTTCTTTTTTTTGTTGTTGATGTACAAAACGTTATGTAAAAATGAAGAATCGTGAGCTGGGATTTAAACATTTCCGTAGCCAGACCTTGAATGGACATTCAGAACTGCTTTTTATCTCACAAAATACTATTGGTAGTTGAAGGTGATAATAGGCAATCTATTATGTGTTTTAATTATTTTCAGCCACTGCTTAGGAAGAAAAGAAAAGAAAAATAAAATCATGTGTTTCTCTGAGAGTATAAACCTTCAAAGGTGAATTCCTAGAGGGGAAGTGAAAGGGGGTAGCAAAACACTGAAGGGTACTACAAAAACAAAGATGTCTTTAAAGCTTGTAGTATCTCTGAAGTAGAAATAAACAAAAAATCATTCGTTTGGGCCTCGCTTTGTTTTCTTAAAACCATCTTATATAAAAGCTTGAAAGTTGAGAACAGCTCAACTTGTGTTGTCTGAAACTACTCTTGAAGTGTTTTTAGTTACCAGTAAAAGGAGCAGTGGCAAGCTCCTTATACGTTTCTTAAATTGTTATGTAGTCATTAAAATTTCAGGGACTTGAAGGTTGCTTGAGATGCATGCAGCATGGCAGGCTGCCTATCCCTTTGGTTTGGTGAAGAAATACAGGAGTAGCCAGATCCTCTCCTTGCTGATGTCAGAGCAAAATGGCCACAGACTTGAGTGCAGATCTCATTTGCAGTGAAGATGATCTATTATTCTAGAATGACCACTGCTATTTTAAATGGGGAGAATTAGTTTTGTGACTCATAAAGCTTTCAGGCTTTTCCTTTATGGAAAAATGGTCAGAAAGTTACATTGAAAACTACTCCTACAGCAAGGTTCATAAATAATAAATATTACCTCTTATTAATCCATATTTTAGCTTAAGTCTGGCTCATGGCAAGTTGCTTCTTCAGGGAATACGGGATTCTTTACAAGGGAAGGTGATGAGCCACAGTCCCCAAGGAATTAAATTGTGAAAACAACCTCAGTTTTATACATGCTAATATAGATCTGTTATTCCCTTTCCACATCTATCACAACACGTTCTAAATCGTGGCTGATCTTTTATGCAAATAGCTGTCTTATTAGACATCGGGCTGCATGTGCCAATGTCTCTATGGGTTTCTCGGGCATTTGCTATCTAGCCATCAAAGCAGTGGAAATGAATGATTACTGCATCCCTTTGAAGAACAAAGAGGAGTCGAGGTTCTAAGTGTGGGAGTCGGTGACACTGATCCATGTGGACAAATGCGAGTATCTCAGTGCCTCGTATTGTCATAAAGAAATAAGTAATTAAGAAGTAATTTTTGCCTGTGTTTTCTTCTTGTGTTTTATTGGCATTGCTAAAACTGCAAACATCTTTCACAGCTGATGTTTTGTTACCAAACATTAGTAACCACTGAAATTGCAAAAGGCGAGTCAAAACAGTCTCTAACAGTGGTGCAAAAAGGCCAAGAACTAGTTTCGCAGTGTAAAAAATGTATCTGTTATCTACTCAATTAGCTGAAAGTTCAAATAGTACTTTTATTAATTATTATGATGTGAACGTTACATGTGAAATGCAGCTCAGTCTAGAGACTTTCTGGGAAGTGGAGTAGAGGGGAAAAAAACCCCTACCCAGTGGATTACAGTTAACTGGTTATGTGTTTTGCATAAATCAGGGAGTATTCTCTGAATTCAACCAAAGTAATGTATGGAAACATTAGAACACTATAATTGAGTTTTCAGTTCAGAATAAAAAATAGTGGCAGTCTTCTATACCTTGCTATTATTCCTGAATACATTTTTAAAAGATTGCTGACTTTGGAACATCTAAGTTAATTCTATGCCCTGTGTCCCACACGTGAAATTAAAGAGCCTGGATTTGTTATTTTTCATTAAATTTGAAAAGTTCTTATAGAACAGATAAATACAAAATAATAAACTTTGTGGTTTTAAAATGCACAAATAACTAGGACGATCATTCCTGCAGCTATATTTTAAACCTTTTTTGAAGCTACGAAGGAAATAATGATGAATGTTTAAGCTTGGGACACTGACAGTAGCCTATTCAGCAGTGCTGGGTAATGCTTTTTGGTTCATGATTTGGCATCTCAGTGCCTTCAAGAGCTGTGCTTCCCAGACAGCGTGCCTTGGCAGAGACTAGGGAAGCTCGTCTTTCTGTAACATGGCTGGTTATGACTAACAGAAAAGGACAACTCTTGCAGACACTCCAGGGCCATATGTGCGCAATCTGCAGATGGTTTGGGTCTATCCAGGGTGATTCAGCCAAAATTTGGCCTTCACATTGTGCTCGCCAAGGCTGGTTGGGCAAAGGCAAGGGTTGGCTGTTGTGTGTCTTCAGTGCTTGAGCCATAAATCTGACACTTCTGGAAGACGTCAGTCCTCTCTGAGTGCAGGCACTGATGTTGGGACTTTTGTGTCAGAGAGGCAGTCAGATGGCGAGGCTTTTCATCACTGTGGTGAGTAATGTCTTCAGCCCAGTCAAAACTGTTCAATCTCAGTGCTTCGAGCAATAAGCACAACTGTAAAAGCCAGTTATTTCTTAATTAGGGAAAAAGAGGTGAAATGAGCATGTTTGCAGAATCTTTCGGTATCATTTGAGTGGCAAACCTATGAGGGGATGAATACAAGACCATAAGCTTTTGCATGTTATAAGGTACATTGGAAATTTGCTAGAACACTATTCTGATGAAGCTTATTCAGTTACATGGATGATGTGGGAGCACCAGTGTACCAAAAAGAGCATCTTTGGACGGATCAGAGTGCACTTCTCTGTGCAATCCTAGTGTTGCCTGCTTGCACTGTGCAACACATGAGAAGCCCATTCAGGAGCTGGTTATGTAAATGCATTGAAAATGATTTAAACTATCAATACCATGGCCGAGAGGAGTAAAATGGACACAGACCCAGCTCTCAGTTTTTGTTCTCCACTTCCTTTTGATTCGCAGATATTTAGAGCCCATGGCAGGAAGGTAGGAGAGTGTAGGGTTGCTGTGTTTTAGGTATCTGTTCCTTTCTTTTGCTCAGGGTGGCTGGAGGGCTGTGTCTGCAGGTGGATTTCCCAAGCAATTATACTTGTGGGTGCACACCTGCCTAGTCCTGCCTCCCGACTCCTGTGTGTAGTGTCAATATGTTTGCCAATAATGGAAACAGCTTACAATACTGCATTCAATCCCTGGTTTACTAAAGAAACAAATTATATAGGAATGTAATTCAGTGGTACCGAATGCTGAATTACAGTGCAATCAGTTTAAATCCTTTCTTTTTTCTTTATTTTTATTCAAACTAACAGGTATTCTGTAATGTTAATAACACATGCAGTGGAGAAAAAGGTATGTTTAGAATGTGTCTAATACTCTTCAGAATAGTGCTGATTAACTCCAATGTCTCATTGTACTCTGGGAAGGCTTACGTCTTTGTGTATAATCATGTAAATATTGCTTGTTACCATTTTTTCTGATATTATAAGTAATTGATTTTCTAAGTAATTTATTTAGGAATAATGTTGCGTTTTTGTGTTTCTTTTTGTTTTTGTTGTTGTTGTTTTTTCTGATACAGTGATTTTTGGATTGAAAACAATGGGTAGAAAAGATGCCTCTACATCAAGGACTCCTGTTGACCAGTACAGGAAACAAATAGGTAAGAGTTCAAAAGAAAAGTCTGTGTGATTTTAAAAAAAAAAAATCTTTTTTTTTTTTCCCAACCAGACCAGCTACTTTAATGAAATGTATTAATCCTCTTCAGAAACTTAGTTTTGCAGATACTGTTGATTAATTAATTCAGTAAAACCTTTTATGAAGACAGTGTTTTGAGTAACTTGATAAAGTTCGTGCTCTGTGTTTGGAAATACTAGTGAAATACTGCAGTGAAGTGGCTTCACAATGTTTCTGAACCATAGGAACTTTCCTTATTTTTCTGATTGTCTCTAAGGTCAAATATGGGCATTTGTACCAAAATACTCTTCCTCATTCATAACAATTTTTGATACACTGAATGACACAGAACTTTACATTGTATAACTGCATTTATTCTCACACTAATGGAATACTTAAAACATGTTAATAATTTCTTTCCTTAGGGTTTTTTTTTTCCTTATCTGCTGCATATGTAGGTAACATGTATATAGAGTATGCACCTGCACATGTGTACACTCACATAAGTACTTACATAGCAGACTCAAATCCCTATTTCTTTGCTTAAATCCAAAAGTGAGTTATTTTTGAAATCCATATATGAGGATTCTTTCTCTACATGTTAAATAATATTACAAAGCACTCGCAGTATTTTAAAAGTACATCTATAAAATGACGTGCCTTAGTCTATACTCAGTTATTTAAGTAAATGACTTTGTTTTACAGTTGCTAAGCACCCACATCTGTGTTTAAATATGCAGAAAATAGCAAGTGTCTGGGAAAAAAAGGTTGTTTACAATGTACATTCTTACGGTGAATGAGCTAGGGTTATGTGAATAGTCTTATTTTTATCATGTCTCAATTTTTTTAGTGCTGCCTCATTATTTTAATATAACCGTTTTAGTGGTCAACTTCTCGTAAAGTTGAAAGTGAGGCATTATTTTGTATTTTATTTGTTTTAGATAGCTGTGGAATGGTCTGTGTTTCCTAATCTTGGGCAGTTAGTGTGGCTAACTTCCTTGGGTCATTCTCTGAGATAGTTAGAAACATGGCTGAAAGCTTTTGAGTGCAGATAAAATGGAAAAATGTTTAAGTAGATGGGCTCTCTCCTTTTGTGTGATTTAGATTTTTGTAAAAAGCCTTGCAAAGAAACTATTACCCAGTAGATGACACCAAAAGTGTTTCACCCAAATGGGTTTAGTGAGAAATAGGAGCCCTGCAGCTCGTCTTTGGGACAACTTGTCCTCTGTAACTGGGTCATTTGAAAGGGGATGATTGGTATCAGCTTTCTAACATTTTCTCCATGTCTGTTTCATTGCAGTAGCTTCTTTTTCAGCCATCTCATTTAGGGTTGTGTTTTGTTTTTTTTTTTTCTTGTGAACACTTTCAGGTGACCGTGGTTAGAGTTGTTTTTTGAAGTCCACTCCAGGGTGACAAGAGTCTGGTGATCAGTGAGATCACTGGAGAGACCAGGGGGATGTAAAGCTGCATCTAAGTATGAGACTCAAATAATTACCTCCTGCTCTTCCACAATGTGGTCTGTTTCTTGCAAATTACTACCATGTGGCACAGTGGTTGGACATCTCACACCTGTGAGATGCCAGGACTGATCAGATGTACCTTGAGCAGGGGAGAGGACACTGTGCCATAGCAAGGGGCTAAGAGTATTTGTATTGGGGCTAAGCACTCAGAGGGACCCTGTTATGTTGCTGACTCAACTATTTTGGCCTGGCATGTTGTCTGAACAATTTGGCACCTTCCCTGTTATACAATGCAGCATCATGATCCATTGGGTACTGAAAAATACAGTGCGGGCTCATAATAAGGTAATTTTGTTTAGATGCGACACATTGCTCTGAACTTGGCAAAAGCAAGTGTTAAAAATTATCAAGGGGAAGAGTCTCATGCTGGCAGGCAAATAGACTACATAACCTAGTAGGTGTTTCTGTGATTGTAGTATTCCATAGAGGGCAGAGGGCAAGAACTAAATAGACTGTGCTCTGCCTGTGCTGTGCTGATGGTTGTTTCAGCTCCCACTCTGGTCATTCACTGATATAGCTATAGAGTTTGCCAATGGAAATTATTTCTCTAAACTTAATGAATGTGAGAGGGAGAGTGAAAATTTATGGATACTGTTTTATCCTTTAATGTTGCAGGTGTGTTTGAGTTTTATGTGTAAGCATTTTGGGCTAGCTTTAGGCCTGGTAGCTGAGCTTAGTGGAGTGATCCCTCTAGTCTCATTATGACTTTAGGTGTATTATAGGACAAATAGGTGTACTATTGACAATTATTGTCCAATATTTCCCTGACAAATGTGGAAATATTTCCGTTTTTTTGCCATTGCTTCTTGCTTTTTCGTTCTTATATAATTTTGCATAACTGGAAATAATTCATCTTTTTATCACAGGGTGGTTAAGGTTGGCAAGGACCAATGGAGATCACCTCCTCCAACCACCCTGCTCAAGCAGGGACACAAAGAGCTGATTGCCCAGAACAGAGTTCAGATGGCTTTTGAGTATCTTCAAAGATAGAAACTCCACAACCTCTCTTCCTGTGTTTAACCATCCTCAGAGTAAAAGGTTTTTTTCTTACGTGTTTCTGTTTGTGCCCATTACCTCTAGTCCTGTGACAGGGCACCGCTGAAAAGAGTCTGGCTCTGTCCTCTTTGCACCCTCCCTTCAGGTATTTATATACATTGATGAGGTCCCCCTTGAGCCTAGTCATCTCCTGGGTAAACAGTCCCAGATCTCTCAACCTTTCCTTATAGGGAAGATGCTTTAGATTCTTCATTTTAACTCCTCTTGATTCTTCTTGATCTGATTTTATTCCAATACTTATTAGAAATTATACAGAAAGAATTCAATTTCTTTCTTAAAGTACGTTCATCCAGTAAACTCTAGATTTGACAGCTTAGGTACTTTCAGGTACTTTTATAGGGATGCTTTAGTGTGAGGCTGTTCAACAGATGACCCCTCAGAATATAGAATACTCTAATGCTCTCTAATGGAGATGGACATTTGATCACCCTTTTTGAGATAGATTATGTCTAGAAACAGTGAACAGAGTGAGGCTGCACAGGGCCCGTCTTTAAAAAAATTAACTTATCAAATGCATTTAAAGTTCAAAATCCATGCTTGGAGTGATTGCTATCCTTCCTTTCCAGGCATTTGGTATCTATGGATTATTGAAAATATTATGATAGATGCTGGCTGAACAGCTATCTCTTGCTGACTAATAGTGTGATGTTATTTTTTAGCTCACAATTTAATGTTTTCTAGCCTTGCTGGATAGAAGGTAACCAGATTGAAACGTTTTTCATACCTTTTTTTTTTTGATGGAAAATGGCAGCCTTCAAGGAACAACATGTCACAAAGTCATATCAACTTCAACACAATTTTCAGTTAGATGTTTAGTGGAGTAATTTGAAATAAAAGCAGATTTTTAATTTCATTTTGTTCCAAGCTTTCTGTTTTGTTCTGAGTTTCCATACGGCATGCCACATGTTTGCCCTGTGCCACAGTTCAAGTTCATGTTGATCACTTCAGTTCAGCCGTTTGCCTTTTCCTCTCCTCCATGAGAGCGGGATCGCTTGTGTCTTGTTTGCCACTGTACCGCTAGCAGTTGCTGTTTGCTTCAGTAGCATTTTCAGAGGATTCCCTCAGCACAGAGATTGATACTGCTCTTCTCTGTCAGCTGGCTTTCAGCCATCTCTCCTGCCACCAGCCAAAATTTGTCTGTAGTGCCACTTAAGCAAGTGCTCCGGTGTCTGCCAGTGGCATTGCCTTTTCAGTGGGGAGCAGAGGCAGTCTGTGAGTCACCAGCCCAAACTGGCACTGGCTTCGTGATGCCTGTCCCCAAATGGGACAGGAAACAACAGCAGCAACCTTTTCAAACTGGCTTAGGCTGTGCCTGGAGGAGGGAGGATGGCACTGAGGGAGTCTCTCCCCATTCACATCTCCGTAACAGACAAGGCTGTGAAAGAAGCACGAGCAAAAGTAATTTTAACACATTTTATTTATCTCTCTCTCACATACCCAAACATATACCTGCAGTGCAGCAGTAAGCAGGGCAGCTCCTCTACAGAGTGTTTCCTTCTCCCTGCTGCTGTTTGTGCTGCTGTGCTTAATTTGCTGGAATCTGTGGAAAGGTGTGAGGCAGTATGCATCCTTCTGCATTTATGCAGCTTTGCTCCACAAATGCTGTGAAAATAGCAACAGGTTTTGTACCATATTTGCTTTGTTTACTGTTATGTGTGCTTTAAGTTCCCAGAACAATTCCACATGTATATTTTCCATCCTTCTTCATCTGGTGTGTCGCTTGCTCGGCATGGAAGCCGCAGGATTTGTGGGTAGTGTTCATGACTCGTGTGATTGTGGGATCCTAAGCAGGCATACTGAGAGGATTATAGCATAACTAAAACCTGGTCTACAAACCAGGAATAGACATACTTTTGGCTCCCATTACTATTATCTTGCTGTAGCATAATTTTTCATGAGGAAAGGTTGTTTGCCAGTCATTCAACCTTCAATTTGTAGACTCAAAGGTCTGCCTATTGTCTGCTCTGTATCTCCTGACTTGCCAGCTTGATCCTTTAGGAGCTGGAGCTTACATAGGCATAACCCAGGGGTTTTCTGGAGTAAACTAAACTCCTCACATCTCCTGGAAAGGAGTAAAAGTTGTAATGAAAATACATTCTCTTTTTGTTTTGAAAGCACAAGGTGGTAGGCTGAGCATGATGGCTCGGTGATGGAAGTGGTACTCAATGAAATACATTGCATACTTCAAAGTGAACTGTGATTGTTTTGTTTTGTTTTGCATCAAGAAATGCTTGTATCAGCATGAAAATTTTAGAATTAATTTCTGAAACTACAGCAATGGCAGCAAGAGCAAAAAGTGTTTGGACTGAATTTGGGCTGAAAATTTCAAAATTTCACCATTTATCACAAAACATTCTTTTCTGTGAAGAAAAGGCACAGGAACAAAAGGCAACATTTACATCACTGAGATTGCTCTCCACTGTCACAAGCAAAGGTGTAACAGGACTGATATCAATGGAATAAAAATTATCCAGTCTATTTTTTTTAATTAGTCATCTTTTTTCCCTGTATTTGATGTCAGTCACCTATTTACTGTGGGAAAGAAAGGAAGAGGAAAAGTACAGAAACAAATACTGACTACTCTTGAGACAAAAAGGGGAGAGATCTCTTCTACTATTTATTCATAGTGTAAAAAAACCCCAAGAAATAAGCAGTTCCGGTGTACAGAGGTTTTTTTGCATATGGAACATTACATTTGCTCTCTTGAATTTTTGTAATGAAAATCTAATATTAAGCACATAATAAAGAGAAGTAGAAAAAAAAGCCCTCCTTTTGCTATTATGTGTGACTGTTGGATGGTTTTGGAATCTGAGTTTCATACTTCACAGTGATATGCTACTGGTACCATGTGTAGTCTCTTTTTTTTGGGAGGAGGTTTTATGAAGAATGAATTTCGATGTTACAAAAAGTGAACCACGTCCTTTGGTCAGTGATTGCTTTTTGATTTTAATTTTCTGCCAGTGGAATCACTTCTTAGAAACTAAAGCAGGAGCAGCTGAGGAAAACACTTGTATGAAGTAAAGCCTAGTCCGGCTATACTAATTTAATCCACATTTTGTGACGATTGGGATGTTTTTAAATATGTCCTGTGGAGACTGATTATGGATTTTAAGCACATACAGTTTGTGATCATGTATTTTTCAAGTCCAAAACAGTAAAGCTATATTTTATTCCCTTGGCTTAGAGCATAAAAGGTGATGGTAGATCTGGATATGTACTTACATTTGGGTGGATACTATTTAGTTTTCATTTGCAGGGCAGGCAGAGCCCCAGCATGAGCAAGGATGGGAGGGAGGGGCGGCTGCAGAGCCAGGGCGCTCTGGGAATGTGTATATAACACCATAAAGAGAAGCTAAGGAGGAAGGTGGTGTATCTAAACCCTTGGCTCCCATTCCTTCTCCACAGCAAAAGCAGAGTTTCTTTGAGTTTGTTTGATTATATTGCTTTTTCTGTATGTTCCTACTGGAGTTGTTTAGTACTTCTATACAGATGGAGGCTCACAGTCTGCTCTTACTTTAATCTCATCAACAATATCATCATTTCACTCAGTGGAGTTGCTACAAATTTGTAATAGGTGTAAATGAGAATGAAATTTGACATGTTTCCAGTTGGTGAATTGCATATCAGTATGATGTTATTTCAAGAACTTGCAATTCCTAGAAGGTATCCAGTGTCCACACTGGCTCTTGCAATGATATGTATTTGTGTGTGTACTTACTCTCATTTCTGCAGTCAAAAAAAATCAACCTAGAAAAAGCTCTTCTAATCCTTTACAAAATACATAAAATTTTCACTATAGACACACTTAAGCATGTGTATATTACATTCAGAGGCAGAGCAGTTTAACACTTTTAGAAATTCTTTAACCAGGCTTCGAATATCTTAGCTCATGTGTGAAAGCTGGACTTCACAGTACTTACATCTCAATGTGAATATGGAAATCTAACTTTAGACACTCATTTATAAAAAACCTTAGACATAATTTTTCTATGTATACAGTGTTCATATATATATATATATAGTATTCAGCATTCTCTATGTGTTGTGCAGGTGCTTATATTTGTAGGCAATATTACATCAATATAAATGCAAGGAGAGTTGGGCAGTGAACTGCAAATATGATTTCCTCTCATTTCATCATAACAAAGCAATGGAGAAGGCATAAGAATGGAATGTCCAGTGCAGATGGATCTCTCAAGATGCACTTGATAGATATTTAAGTTGGACATAATTAATAGTTGTAGCTGCATTTCTTTAGTTACAGTGCTATGAGATGTAGCACTAGTTTTTTGTTGATGGCAGTTAAGTTTTGTCCAGCCATTGTCCTGCCATGGAGGGTGGTGGTCTGTCTGCTACTGTCTGGGTTAGCAGGAATAAAGGCAGAAGGGAGTCTGGCAAGCATTGCAAGGGTAGTGGTCTCAGAAGAAAGACACAGAATCACCTTGGATCAATTCAAGTGGTTTAACTGAAGGGATTTTTGTATTTCATGCTTCAGTATGTAGCCATATGCATTTTGTAGTTCATCAGGTATTGCACCTATTTAGGGCCTTAAAAGAATGTGTTAGATGTTCATTTTCAGGGTAAGTATGACGGTAGAAGAAGTCATCTGATTTTTGTAATGCATTTGTTCACATTTGTGATTGCTGTCATGCAGTCCATTAATTGCATGATCTTTATAACTGTATTCTTTTAAAAATACTTTTTTTCAGTGGAAGCCTTTGCTTGTGTTATGCCTTATTTTGGAAGAAAGCTAGGAACTGGCTACATTGTGGTTTTCAGGGTCTTGAACTATTTATGGGATTGTCTGCTTGGCTCTCCATATTACTTGCAGGCATTTAAGTGTTGCATAAGAAAAAAGTTACAGGGCAGAAGCAAAATGATCTTAGGAAGCTCAAACTGCTAGAATGAAAATATGAAAAGGCAGTTGCTTGATTTGAATTACAGTTACAGAAGTCTCAGATATCGTGCAAATAACTTTTGCTTTTATTTGATGGTAAAGGCTGATTTAAATAAGCACTATTGGAAGTATTCACACATTCAAAATTATTTTGAGATTTTTCATTTGTGTAGCAGTTGAATCAGTACAGAAAAGCACCATGAAGTGAATGAAGAGCTCTATAATAAGTGAAATTTGGGAAAACAAATAATTTGCCCTGGCTTTAGTTAATAAATTTACAGATAATATAAGGCAAGTCACTCATATGTTGCTTAATCTTTTAAATACTTGACCTGAAATCCAGTCCTTGTCATTATCCCAACTACACAGATACCCTATTTACCATGGGACTGAGAGAATTTTGCTCTACTAAGCTATTGATGCTGTTCTATAATAACTCATATATTAAATAATACTATTTTCAAGAATTTTTGCTGCCTGTTAAATAGGAAAGAAGGAAAAGCCTTCCTTTTCCTTCATTTATTTTCTGTGAATATCATATCGTTATCAGCATATCTGCTGTAAGATGTGTAGCAATACTGATTGCGATATTTGATTTTTCATTAACAAGGTAACAGTAATTTTAGAATGCATGGTATTTTTATTGTTGGAAATAATTTTCCTGTGATATTTTAACCAAATACCTGTGGGCAATTCATAAGAATTGGGGTTTGGATAATCTAGGGTGTGATAGGTAAGAGGATGTGACACAGCTTGTCAGTAAATCACTTGCTCAGGTTCAGCCTGGGTGATAGTCATGGGAAGATGGTAACTGCCTGGCAGATGTTGGGTGGCATTTATGATGCGTTGTTTGTGCATTCAGTTCCTAGTGGAGAAGTGTTGAAAAACATCATTATTTGTTGGCAGTCAAAACAGAGAGGAGCTGGATAATGAACTAGCATATGGAGCGAAACAGTGTCTCAGCATTAGACATGGTCCCTTCAGCTCAAGGTTTCAGCATACTGATGAGAGTGTGCCCAGATTCACTGAAGCTGTTTTGAATAAGTCTGAGCTCACAGGCAGCATTAAACCCCTCAGCTCTGAGCTTCTTGAGTATAGAGCTCACGTTGACCTGTCTCGTAGCAGCTCTAATTAACTTGGGCATGATGCTCTGTATTATGGCAATGCATCTCCTGCTTGCACCTTGCCAGTTCCCATCACAGGCAGAATGAGTCTGCAGCTCTCAGTTTAGACCTGGCCTGAGATACTTTCGATCACTGTGACCTGGAGAGCTGGAAGAATTTTTAAGTTAAAGTAGAATGCAAGTGAGGCCTCCTAGGAGTTTTGCAGACACTGAGTGGGGGTGTGTAAGAATCATCTCTTCAGGCTTCTGTTCTGACAGGGAAGGGTCTGAGTTTGGGCTGGTGACTCATGTCTGCACTTGTAGGTTAAAGCAAGTGTGGCACTGCTTTCTAGCAGAGAGGTCATCTGGCATCGAATAACCCTGACCTTCTATTAAACTATTTTACTCCTAAAACCAAGCAGCTGCTTTCAAACTGCCTATGGAAAAGTGCTCCAGGCAATTTTCAGTTCACTCCTGTGCTGCATGTAGAAATTGTTTGGGAATAGACTACTCAGGGCAAAAACTATGTTAGGGACTTCTGTAACGATTGGAGTGAGCATACCATTGAATTCAGGTTTCTATTTGCATTGTCTAATATATTAGTGCAAAGTGACCTTTAGCAACACCTGCTTCTCTCTACTTGTTCCTGTCACCATGTCGCAGTGTGTAGTATACCATCCTCTTGAGTGGCACAGCGGTTTGTGTGCCATTTTGATCCAGCTTGAAGTAAAAGATGTGCTGGGCATTTTGTGAGTTGAATGAACGCCCTGATTTGTTTCATCATCCCACTGCATGCACAAACTGAGCTAATACACATCAAAGACGGGACAGCACACTGCAGGGACTGAACTGTGTGACCAAACTCAGGCCAACAAGTGCCATAAGCCAGTATTGCTGTTGAACACATTGCAAAGCCAAGCTACACCTTAACTGAGCTTAGGAAGAATCTGTTCCATAAAACATGCAGACTGAACAGATTAGGAAGCGCAAGAAGGATTCACTTCCTGTGTAGGTTTCCCTCAGCTTCTCAGAATCAGTTTTGATTTCAATCCAGTGGCCTCTGTAAGTCAGATGAGGCCTGCAGACTGAGTTACTTCATGAATAATAACTATGATAGTTTAAATCCATGTATTTTTAGAGGTATTTTACACTGTCTGCAGTGAATGATGATGTTGCCTTTCATATGTGTAGAAGGCACAACAAAACCTGAATGCAGTTCTTTTTTTGACACAGCCTTCTCCTTTATGTTCAGGCATAGTACACTGGTATTTTGCCTACTGAACAGTGAAAAGAAATGGAGTGAAATGACTAGTGGGGTTGTCCCTGAAGAAAATGCCCCAAAGAAAAGATAGACTCTCTCCGTCTTTTCTGGAATAGAAGAGGACTATGCAAACTAGAATGAACTGCACAGGAAGAAACATTGAATAAATTGCAAATCAAATAGAACTGAAGGTACAATCCTTAACATACTTCACAGTGTGAAGTGTCTCAGAAAATCAACCTGTTAAGTACAATACCAGATGGAAACGATTGGTAGAGTTACAAGAAAATCAGACTCATGTCTGTAACACAGGAGGCTCCGTGTATCTTCATAGGCAGCTTGGAAAACCACAGACCTTGTAGCATATATATTCCATGGAAGAAGTTCTGTCCAAATGGCTTAATGGAAGAAGGAAAAATGACCCGTTGTGTTTGTATAGAGAAAAATTACCACATTCTCGTGAGTAATCATCATGGGAAGGACAAAGAGGGCAGTGCTTTCATGTATTCTTCAGAGAGGGAGAATAAAACATTTTGCCTATGACAAAAGCAGAAAAAATGTACCTCACAGAGGGTTGTCTTTCCCATCTTATTTCTGTCACTGATGCAAAAAGAGAAATTAACAGCTTAGTTCAGTGTTAAGTTTTTTGCTTTATTCAGCTACCTTTCAGGTAATTTTTAGTCTGAAAAGAAACACTTCCTACAGTCAAGAGACCATGAGTAGGAAGGTTGGATTTTCTGGTGGTGGAAATTTGGGACAGGTATGATCACACTACTGAATTTAGCAGTTATTTCAGAGGCTTATCCTTGTAACTGGGAGCAAAATCCAATCAGTAAGTGTGAAGTTGGAATGAATAACATTTAGATGCTGGAAAAGCTAATTATGTTTCTTCACAATTTGTTGGTTGTCTGTGGTCAAAATTGTGTCAAAGAACTACAAATGTTGATGACCAGCTAGTTCACAACCAATCATGTCAATTCATTAGCTGGAAATCTTAGAGGAAGAGTCCCCTGGTTTCCAATGATCACTTGTGGTCATGAAAAAAGTGTGCTTTTTCCTTCCATGTATTTAAAGTAGTGATAAGAAATAACAGAGCCATTAAATAGGGCACTGGGGACAGTGAGTTTGAAGTACTCGGTACTGCTTTGCTCATGCTTGTTTAAGAAAGATGAATTGAAAGAAATGCTGAAAGAACTGCTAGGGTGACCAAGAAGAGCCTTGTTTAGCACAGCTGAACATGAATTAAGACAAATATGGTTCCCTTTTGAATTTCCCAAGTTAACACTTGGGAAAGACAACAGTCCATATACATCCAGTCTGTAACTGTGTATAAATTGTCCACAGAGCAACATAACAGAAAATAGAAGGAAATTTCTTAAGAAAATAGGAGATTGAGCTTCTTGAGGGCTAATGATAGGGCTAAAGACCAAAAAAAAAACCCAAAAAACTCCAAATCCAAAGCTCTAACTTGTTTTCCAACTGATCATAGAAAATGAGCAGCTTTAAAGAAAACAGGATGATATATGTGCCTTCCCTAGGAGAGCACTGGATTTCAGTAGTTCACCAAGTCCTTCCCAGTCATATGTTCCATATGGACAAAGTTTCACTGTGAAGTGGAGCAGCTTTCTGATATATTTATAGCTACAAAATGCATTTGGAAGGATTACCATAACTTTCTTACTGAAGTTTTACTTGTGGAAAAATTAATACTGAGTATTTTTACCAAAATCAGGATTTCAGGAGAACTGAAAACATAATCATGAATTTCACAGGCTTTTTCTTTTTTCCTGGAGAGAATATGAAGTTCATGCTGCAAATCCATGATGAAAAGTAGAGATGAGGGAAAAGAGGCACATTTTGATTAAACTTTGTTTTTCAATGCATGTACTCTCAACACAGTGTGACGAAACTATCAAAACATTTCCACAACATCATCTTTTTTAGTTATACCTTATACTTGGCCCTAGGTGTTGCAGCATGTCCTACTGGTAGGAGTAGGTTGTGACTCAGGCATTTTGTAATCAAATAATCTCTAGGAAACTAAAAAATGGTTCTGTAAAAGTAAAATAATACTTCTAGCAATTAGCTCATCTCCAGGGAGGGACGGGAAAGAAAAATACATAGTGTCTGTAAGTTGACAAGGAACCTGGGAACATATTTCATTCAGTAAGTAAATAGGAAGAGTTTGGAAACAGTTTACAGCAGGTACCAAAGGTGGTAGAATAAGAGCATGGTAGTATGGTCTGTCTCCTCTGCACACATCACTGACTGAAGTGCTTTCTTTAAGGTGGAATTTTCCTTCTCCACCTATTTGCATATGCAAAATCAATAATTTCCCAAGATTTATTTTAACCTAGCTTATCACATTTTGAAAGAAATTCATGCAGATGCACAGCAGTAAGGATTACTGAAATCTTTACCATAGAATTGCTTGGATCTTGGAAGTGCACACCAGTATGGAGAACATTGAAAGGGCTTTGTTCTCAGTAAATCTTGGAATAGGTTGATATATTAGCTTAGAGTAGGTGTGGTGACTTGACCTTGTCTGGATGCCAGGTGCCCACCCAGCCACTCTATCACTCCGCTTCCCAGCTGGACAGGGGAGAGAGTAAGGTGGAAAACAACTCGTGGGTTGGGATAAGGCAGTTTATTAAAGCGAAAGCAAAGCAAAAGCTTGGTGTGTGCAAAAGCGAAGTGAATGATGGCAAGGCTTATTCTCTACTTCCCATCAGCAGCGATATCTGGCAACTTTCCAGGAAGAATGGCTTCAGTGACACGTAATGGTTCCTTACTATTCATCGGAGACAACGAATGCCCGCTTTCCTTCTCCTTTCCTTAGCTTTTATATCTGAGCTGACGTCACATGGTATGGAATATCCCTTTGGTTAGTTTGGGTCAGCTGGCCTACTTGTGTCCTCTCCCAGAATGAATGTTACAATGTTGGTGCTGTGCTCAGCAGCAGCCAAAACACTGGTGTTTTATCAACACCCTTCTAGCTACCAATGCAAAGCACAGCGCTGTGAGGGCTGCTACGAGGAAATGAACTCCAGCTCAACCAGACCCAATACAGGGGGTTATAGCTGAGTAAACGTCTGGAGTAGAAAGTGAGGAAGGCATGTGTATTTCTGTGGACCATTGGTCACTAACATCACAATGATGTATCAGCTAAGTCTGCTATTTGATCATGGTGTGGGATGCTGGCCTCAGAGAAGAATGGGATAAGACTATTGCCATGTGTTGCCTCATCAAATCTCTGCACTTTTCCTAACCCAAAAGAAGGAAGACTGTTACCTAGGACTGCACATTTGATGAATCAAAACATGAATGTCTTGTCCAAGAACATACCCAAAATATGTGGCTGAGAGAGGAAAATTTACTCTTGTCTTCATCTATTACCCCTACCGTAAATGAATTTCTCATCTTCCACTGGTCTCTTGCCTCATTTATGACACATACAGCTTGATCAATCTGTCCATATTTACGCAGCTCCTGAAAGAGGAAGGGGCTTCTGAGCAGCATACCTTATCATAAAACGATAAAAATACATAAAACACTGTATTCTGGTATATATGTTAGAGCAGACAACTTTATATTTATTCCTTGACTTTTCAGTGCCTGCCTTTGAACTTGCCAGTATCTGTATTAAAAACACAGGTGGGTGCCTAAAGACTCTTCTTATGGTATTTCTATGAAGAAAATAAAAACTAAAGCACCAGCACATCACTGAGTCCATTGACCACACTGTAGCCTTTTTATCATAAGAAAAAAAAATTACTGATGGCTTTAAACTGAAAGAGGCAGGTATAGATTATATATTAGGATGAAATTTTCTACTATATGAGAGGAGTGAGACACTGAAACAGGTTCTCAGAGAAGCTGTGGGTGCCCATCCCTGGAAGTGTTCAAGGCTAGGCTGGACGAGGCTTTGAGCAACCTGATTGAATGCCCCTGCTCAGGGCAGGGCGCATTGGAACTAGATGATTTGTAAGGTCCCTTCCAACTCAAACCATCCCTTGCTTCCATGATTAGAACATAAACATTAAATTAGCATTGTAATTCTGCCACACCTTTGGATTTTGCAGCAAAAGAACTTGATGTAAATTTCCATTGTGTGTGTTTCACTCAAATGTTAGTTATAGTAATACTGTTTTAATAATTTAGTCTCCTCTATTCTACATATGCAAAATCCCTTTGCTAAATTTTTAGAACCTGGCACAATGAAATTCACTGGCTTTTTCTTGGATCTAGGAAAAGCATGTCTGTCACAAGGACTGTGTTGTTACTGAAAGTGAAGTTGTGTCTCTTCTGAGGAATGGAGCTGTAGAAAAACAAGCCATAGGGAGGTGTGTGGCTTTTTGGTGGTGGTGTTCTGTGTTTCCTATCTATTTATCTATCTATGAAATGAAACATTCAGAAAAAATTTTCACACCAAACGTGAGACAAACCTCTTGTTGTGAGGAACTGAAAAATTACTGAAAAAACCCAGTGTTTTTCACTCTGCATGTTATGTGTAATAAATGTGTCCTTTCTGGTATGGTTAAGAACAGAATCAATCAGATTGAGAAATGTCAATAGAGGACCATTCAGAGAGTTTACAAATAAACTCTGTCATCTGTACTGAGCAATGCCTGTCCTGTCTGCTCAGAGCCCACCACCACGGGAGGTGGGGGGTTCTGTCTGCTGATGCTTCTCATTGGGACTGTCTCGCAGGAGATGGAGTTGAACTAAGACCACGTCACCGTATTCTGTGTCCTGTGTCATGTGCCAGACTACACTATGTGACCCTAGACAGAGGGACTCCATCAAGGGAAGGTGGGGGGTGGTGCATAGGACCTTTGTGATCAGAGCAATGTCCACATATGGTTTGTGAGCAACAAAGCACAGCTAAAATTTTGTTTGATTCCTTTTAATTTTGTATGGTTTTAATTCCAGAAACCGAAATTGCGTTGACCAAGGGTTTACAAATATTAAACACAATTTCTAATGAATAAGAAATTGACTTTAAGGGTCAGCAGCAAATTCAGTTACTTTTTCAGGTACTTTTTTTAATTGTTTCTCATTATATTTGTAAATGTAATTTTAAAATCTTTAAGAAGAAATTAGTATAGGCCATCAGAGAATCATCTCTAATAGATAACATTCATTAGTGTTTTTCACTTCTGTTGTACCATTAGACCAGGATCTCCAGAGTTTTTGATGAGTACCAAAGTCTTGCAAGGAAAAGAGATTTCCCAAGATCATGCAGTAATTTTGTGGAACAGCTCCATGTTTATCTGATCTAATCGAATAGTTTTCCGGATAGTCGACTATTTTCCTCAGCAGTCTCTCCATCTTTTGTATGTTTCCTACAAGAGTCAGCATACTTGAAAGATCATCCTGTGGAATAAAGATTTGGAAAAAACGATGCTGGGAGCAACCCTTGTTTCTTTGAATAAACTGCCCTAGTACATCACTTTCACTATTTAAATAGTTTATAGTGTAGTATGTTCAAAGTAAGGCTTACTGAAACCAACTCATTCATCAGCAGAGCACTGATGCTGATGCAAATGGTGAAATAAAATCAAAGGGTCTCATCTAAACTCATTATCATTACTGATGGCAATTACTGGAAAAAATACAGCATTTAAGTTACTTGAGAGATTTATATGCCTAAAGAGAAGGTGTGAAGTGAAGCCTAACTATTCTTCACTGTATGTTTTAGATTGCAGTATTTGTAAAGGATACCAGACATTCACCTTTCAGGCAGTAAGTCCAGTCCCAAAGTCAGGAGTAAGATGGCATTATTTTACTATGCACACACAAGTCGTTCCTTTTCTATGAGCTTTCAGAAAAGGCAAAGAAAAGGATGGAGTAGTACGTCTGGAAAATTAAAAATAAATTTAAAAGTTAGCCAGGCTCCTCTATCCTATTAACAGCAATCTCATCATTGACTGTAGCCCAGTTTGGCTCTTGAAGGTAAAATTGTGTTTTCTAATTTGCCTTCAAGACATTACTACACATGTAGTCCTGATGTCCATAAGCCATTACTCTGGTGCTCATAAATATGCATTTGCTTTACACTTTGAAATAAGCTGCTATTGCGGTCATTCACTGCTAGTTTAGACCTGTCAGGTGGTGTTTCTATTGAAGGAAAGAAGTTTAAATTACGAGGGAACTGAAGATATGTAGTTCTTAGGCGTTCTAAAATTATGAGTGAGTTGGAGAGATTACTCCTCACAAGTAATTTTAGAATCCCAAGGGATAATGGTGATGTGTACAAGAGATGTTCCCTTCTTAGCTAATTCCATTAAAAGCCTCTGATTTCTGCATTGCTGGAGTGAGACTCCAAAAATCTGCTTTTCCATCTTACATAATCACTTTCACAGTATCCTGTAACATCCACCTCTGCTACGACTGTCAGTGCATTGACTTCTGGAGTGACAGTGATATATAGGTCTGACAAAGCATCCCTCGCAATGTTCTTCATTGAAGTGAGGACTGCAAATGCTGTCAGTATTACTGAAAACCTTTTACTTAAGCAGAATTAATAAATTACAACTTGTATTTTGGATCTTGTTATATACAGCTGAGTCTTGTTATATACAGCTGGTCCAGAATGATATGACTAGTAGGAAATTACTGCACTTTAGCAGCATTCGAGGTATTTTCAATTCTGAGAAAAGTATTATCCACTGGATAAGACACTGGATGCAGGATCGCAATTGTGCCATTCTTCTGGTGCCTGACTTTATGCAGGTCTCCTCACTCAGATGTTTTCTCTTCCTTCCCCTACTTTTTCCCTTTCCCTCTTTAAACATGGCTGTGATCATTCATAAGATGTCCCACTCAGCTCTTGCAGCTTTTCCACTCTGAGGTGAACGACATGAATCCCATACTTGAACTAAATTCATAAATTTAGTCCATTCCCCACAAGTTGTAGCTTCAGTCCAGGCTTTGCTTGGTTCAGACCTGGGAAGCTTTTCTTTAGCACGTTGTGACCAGTACTGAATTAATGTAATCTTGGCAGCAAGAACTTAGGCTAGTGTTAAAAGGGATTTCAGCTCAACAAAGCAAGCATTGGAGAGAAGTGATGCTGGCCTCTCCTGAGCTCCACTGCCTCTGAGGCTCTGTCCCTGATTCATCATGCAACTTTATTTGCTGCAAGGCTTCATTTGTTTTTCATAAAATCAGATACATGATTTAGTTCTAGGTGATGTTTTAGTACTCTTCAAATGGTGCCACACTGTTGTGTGTGAGAACAAAAAACTGAAACTGATAGAAACAGATGTGATGTGGTATTTGTGGTGGAAGTCCTGTTTCATAGGGCCTCCTCTATTCCCCAAGTTGCTCAGGTTTTCAGTGCCACCTCCAACATCTCTCTGTTCCAGTGAGAAAGAGAAAGCTGTGGGTGACAGTTGTCTCACTGCCTTCCTGGACTGGTTGTCACCATCCCTCCTTTAAGCAAAGCCCCATAGCAGAACAGTTGGTGAGGTTTTGTTGGCGAGGTCTATGGCTCCTGGGAGCGTGTTTGTGGAGAAGCAGGGGCATGGGAGAAGGGATAACTCCAGATTCATGTGGTGCCACAGTCCCACTATGACATCCCCCAGGGACAGGCCCCAGTCATCTAATAAAATTGGACACATGGTAGTGTGATGTTAACTACAGCAGAGGGAGAGACATCCTCTTCTGAAACACCATGACTCTTTATCCAAAAGCTTTAATACTGTTACAGTACTTGGTGACACTGTGGTTCTTGTTCAGCAACCACTGTTGTGAATGAGTTAGTGGCAGTAGCACCATACACACCGGAGTAAATTAGAAATCAAATTACTGGTACTGAAAACATTTCCATGCAAGGGATGGTTTGGTCCTGCTTAATAGCAGAGATGTGGTCTGGAGGAGTTTCTTCCTGGTTCAGATAGGCTGGGGCTGCTGAACAGGTTTTCTTCTGTAAGGAAAGAAGGAAGGTGGCATTGCTTTCCTCTTGATTATGGTCTTAGAATCATTTACATGTGTGCTGACTTTTTCCTAAAATCATGCCCCAGTAGGGTATCCTTGACTTCTCCTGTGATTTCAGTTGCTCCTGTTCTGTTTAAGGTGAAAATAAAGTAATTAATGTAAGACAATGACAGAAATTTCTGGCTATGTAGTTGCAGAGATAACAAGAACAAAGATGTTTTGTGGAACATCTGTAACATGGATGTGCTTTATTGTGGGAAATTTAATGGGATGACCTGGTCATGAGTCTCTGTGTTTTCCTTTATTGTCTTCGAGTGTTGTGCTTGGTGGAGGACTATTACTAGCATTTTCCTACCCTTCTGCCTAAGCACAGACCAGCTTTTTCTGGAGCTAACCTCTGGTATTTATAAAGCCAACATCACAATAACAAGCAAACAGATGGGATATATAATATTCATAAATTATTGAACACACCTTCCTCATCCTTCACAGTAAGCTCTTCAGGACAGGAACAGTGTCTCGTAAGCACCTACAGTACAAGAAGAAGGTCAAAAACAGCCAATGTGGTTTGTTAAATCAGTTCCATTTTCTTCTCTGACAGAGTAGCAAACTTTCCATTGATGAGGAAGAGGAAGAGGTGCCATACACCTTGACCTTGTCAAGGCTTTCTGACAGTGTATTCTGGTAAACAAACTTAGAGATGCATGAATATGAAGCTACTGCAGGATGGGTACCAAAGTGGTATGAAAACTGTTCTCAGTAGTTACTAATGGATCCACAGTGGCCTGTCCTGGACCCAGTATTATTGCCAGTGGGATGATGAAAAATTATACCACCATGAGAGGCAGTAAAGAGATGAGTTTAAAATTAATATTTGAACTAAATTTGAAAAATCAGTGAAATGACTTGGAAAAGCAGAAAGAACAGAAAAGTAGAAGGAACCCTTTTTCCAACAGAAAAAGGGCAGAATTCTTAACTTTGGTATGAATATTCGACCTAGAAACTGAATATGTATAAGAAATGCTTAGGCAGTAATCTTGGAGAAAGGATTTGTAACAGTGAGTAGAGTCACAAGCAGACTGTGATTGAATGTGTAAGAAAGTATGTACATAAAAGATACCACTAAGTTCTGGTTCCACTTTTTTGCAGCCAACAGTTAATAAAGTTAGTGTAAGGCAAATTGCAGCTGTGTGCAGCCTGTCTCAGAGAGGCAGAAAGACTCTTTGTATGCTGTATGTCCCTCTTAGCACACCTTATGCTGCCTTTTTCACACGTTTTATCATGAATGAAATAGTATGATAGTGTTTATTGTCCAAAAAACATCTAATCAAATGTTTGATCAAAATAAGGCTTTTAATTGCATTGATGGTGGGTACTTCTTAGAATCATAGGATGGTTTGGGTTGGAAGGGACCCTCAAGATCATCTTGTTCCAACCCCCTACCATGGGCAGGGACACCTCTCACCAGGCTGGGTTACTCAGAGCTCCATCCGACCTGGCCTTAAACACTTCAAGGGGTGGGGCATCCACAACTTCTCTGGGCCACCGGTTCCAGTGCCTCACCACCCTCACAGTAAAAAATTTTATTCTAATCTAATCTAAACCTACTCACTTTCATTTTGAAGTCATTCCCTCTTGTCCTGTCATTACATGCTCTTGTAAATAGTCTCTCCTAAGCAGTAGTAATCTTTTGTTTTCTCTTTTTCAGAATTAATACTAAAACATGGTTGTTTAAATGAAAGTGTAACTGCTAGTAGTTGTTCCATAGCAAAGTAATAAAAATGTGCTCAAAACTACATGTGCACTTCAATGTATGTATATATTATGTACATGGAGAAGAAAGAAGTGAAACACCCACCCAGTGATCTGTGGTGGGTGTTAATTTATTTTTAAGAAAGGTATTTAATGTTTTCGTAGTTGTTTGTTTGAGTGGGAAGTATTATGGAGATTGTTGGAAAGGTTATTTGAACTACCATCATGTGTGGAATCTACTCTTTTTGCATGGAGACAGTACTTTTAATGGCTGTAGGCATGCACCTGTTGGGCTTGAGCATAAAATTGCAACAGATAGTTTAGCACTGAAAGGCATGAGAAAGGACTGCCTGTCAAATCATACCTAGTAAGCATCAATATTTTAGTGCTCTTATTCAGATCTTTTATTATAGTCTTGCAGTTGAGTATATTACACAAATATTGAAAACAATTAAATTAACTGAATAATTATTTAAAGTATTGATGTTATTTTTTGTTCTGTACATTATTGATAACCAGTTTCCTGAATTATTTTTCTAAAATGCTTATATAGATTTTTAAAATACTCTTTAAAAGAAGTATCAGAAAAGGTGCTGATTTTAAATATGTTCTGAATTTCTGATTACAGTGTATGCCTTTATAAAAATTTTAAATGTGAAACGTATTTTTTAGTGAAATGCTGCTTTTCATGGCAACTCATAGCAAATTCTGAGGGATTTTCTGTTTACACTTGGAATGTTATATTTAACAAATATTACCAAACTACTGGTTTGAAATGAGCGAAATATAGCAATAATTAAATGAGCATATTTTAGTTTATTTAAGAATTCGTTATATTCTGTGTGTTTTTTTAATCTTGCATGCAACATAAAATGAACTTATTTTAATGCATCCTTCCTGTTGGCTTAAAGCTGAAATATAGTTGCTTGAAAATTAATTTACCCCTCATGAATGACTGGTTGGATTATCTTTGTAGCATTAAATGTCAACCCTGAGCTCAGAGCACATTGTGTCTACAGTAAAAAGTTGTCCCTGAGCACTTAATGTTGTGTTAAATGATGATGTGTCCTTTGCAAATGTATTATTAGTGTCAAGCTGTTCTGTCTCTCAAGATTGAAAAATGGTCAGTGATTTGAGCTGCCATTAAACCTGAATAAAATAGAGAGACTGTGGGGGGTTTTCATGCCTTTTCTGAGTACAGACATACTCTTGTGTAGATGTAAGACAGATCAAAATCTTTCTGTTAACCTAAGACCCAAAAACTCCTTTTGGAATCACAGCAATTAAAAATAAGAAAATCTCACTTCTGCTTCTCAGGAAAAGGAAGCTTATTGAATGGATCTGTGTGACACTAATAGCACAAAAAAACAATAATAATAAATTCTTGAGAGCTTGGTCTTGTTTCTGTAGATGTAAGATAGAGCTGTATTGCAGATTCTCAGACATACGTTATAAAACTCTTACTGATGTATGATTTGCTGACTGATTTTTAATGAAGTTAGGCCTGAAATTCCTGTGGAATTTTGTTTTTCTGAGGTTCCTCAACATCCTAAATAAATAGCTGTTTCCAGTTTTAGAGTGTTATGAATGAGGCAGGCATGTTTAAGATGTGTTGTGTGTGAGTAGAGTTTCACAGGGTTTCAGTGGATGAATATACAGTGACTGGTTTAAAGTCTCTCAAAGATCATAGAATCATATACATGCACCTTAGGAGCTAGGTGTCTAGGTACTTTTATGGATCTGGATGATATTACAAGGCTGTTTAGAAAACACGTCTTTTCCCATGCCACACACCTAAGTTGCTGGCATTTAGAAAGGCACTTAAAAGTTCTACTACTGTGTATGAGATGACAGAGCTCAGTTTTGGAAAGTCCCAGGGCATGTAGGAAAAAAAATGCTTGTATTTCCTCCTACTAAAAAACAAACTACTGTAAAGTGACGGAATTTTTGATAGTACAAATTTGAATTTTTAGTCTGTTGACTTTCTTTTTACAGATCCTACTGAATTCCATTGGTGCACAGTAGTTACATTAAGGTATTTCAGGCAATGGGATTTTATGGCTAAACTCTCCCTCAGTGGTCAGCCATTTAGCTGGTTCCAGGGAAGTGGTTCCTTGATGATTTGAAAAATGGAAATGCCATGCTCATCTTCAAGAAAACTAGATGGAGGATATGATCATACTAGAGTGAGTCCAGTGAATGGTCGAGATGTCTATCTGGAGCACAGGATGTACAAGGAGAAGCTGAGAGAGCTGTCTTTTCAGCTTTAAGAGAAGGCTCAGCTGAGATGTTAGTGCTGTCTACAAATATGTAATAGGAGGCTACGGACAGGGTGAAGCCTAACTTTTCTCAAAGATGTACAGTGGTAGGACAAGAAGCAAGTTAGAACATGGAAATTCCCACTAGGTAGGTGGAAAATATTTTTGCCAGAAGGATGGTCAAGTGTTGGAAAAAGTTGCTCAGAGAGGTTGTGGAAACTTCGCATTTGAAAATACTCAAAACTCAACTAGATAAGCTCAGCTATACTAGCTCCGATAGTAACTGGAGCTGACATTCAGGTTGAATCCAGTTTAGAAGTTGGCTCTGTTCTGAGCAGAGGGATGAACCATATGACTCCCAGAGGCTGTAGCTTAAAGGAGGACCATAGCTGGTACACAGGAGCAGTTCTGAAGAAGCAGTGTGCTGATTATGGTATATCTTCACCGCAGTGGCTCTGTAGTACAGACACAGGTAACTGGTTTGGGAACCACCATGTCATAGCTGAGCTGTGTTCTGTGGGGTTTTGTGTAGGGTTCTTGGAACATTCACTTGTTCATATCAATAATCATAATAAATACATTGATTTCAGTTTAACCAGGTGTGTGATTTCACCCTTCTGGTTTGACAGTAAGGCTTGCCACAGTCTGCCTCTAATTTCTAATTATCTGTGTATACATTTTAGCATGGGTTTCAGCATCTGTTGCATTAATGTACTTTAGGCAAACTACTACAGGTAACTAAAATTTACCCAGTACTTGTAGTTTTATTACACCTTAAACAATACTTTAGCATATTAAATGGATTGCTGCTGTTTGGAAAATGTCTTATTAATGTTTTGATTATGACTATAATACCAGCACAGAAAGATTCAGGACTGCAGTTTGTTGGTTCTTATGAATTATAGTAAAAATGTTGAAAGGATTTTTTAATCTGTAATGTTGATTAGCAGATTTTACTATCTGTCAGGTTTTTTGGCATGCTGTAAATAACTCATTTTCAAATTATTTGTCTGAGTAATTAAATTTAGATTGCACATTTCTCATTTTAAATATTTTGACTCTTATCTATTTGGTTTTCCATTGTGGCTTAATTGGTGTGGTCTATATAAATGGACAATAAATTTATATACCTTTGTTATAAAGATCAGTCAGTGAATAGAACTTTGTATTCATCCCAGACAGAATTATGATTGAATGTATTTGCAAGATTAAAGCACTGAATTTACTTTTTTCTAATTAAAGGCAATTACAGATTTGCAGACACAAATAAAAGACAATGAATTGAGGAGTAAGTGTAGGAGCAAGTCCATTTGCAGGTGAAAAGAAGTGCCTTTGAAGCAGAACCAGCTGTATTTTCACTGAAAGAATAACAGTTTAGGAAGCTTTTCTGCATGTGCTTGCTTGATAGCATAATGTACTCATAAGCAGCTTATGCAGTACAGTATTCAGAAAATAGCAGTGCATTAATTTTTAAAGTAGCAAATGCAGGCGAAGAGCAATGCTGCCACATGATGATAATGAAGGTGGATATTGTGAAGTCTGCTGAGAGAAAAGAAAGCAGGGAGCTCCCGAAATGTGAACATTTATAAAACAATAACTAGATATTCATATGATAATAAGCTTGGACAGCAGCATCAACAAAGGCCAAAGATGCAGTCCTGTTTCTGCTTAAGCCTGATGAATTGAAAAGCAGAGAGGCAGTCTTCAGTCTGTTATTCAATTCCAGTAATGAGCTATTGTTAGAATGAAAGAAACCCTTCTAGAAATATCTAGAAGGGTTGGAAATACAATTTTTTTTCTTGTGAAGTTATTCTACAGATTTGTTCATGTTGTATCTTAAACAGCAGCGTCTTTACGTACAGTCTTAAATGTAGTCCGTTTTCTTAAATGTAGTTCTCAACATGCTGTATTCTCAGTTACATGTATAATGGAGCTCAGTATATATGCAAAGTACAGTGTAATGAATACTACCTGGCAGTGTCACAGTATTTCTGTAGACTGAAAAAAAAATTAACCCAGAACTTAATGAACTTGTCTAGCTCATACATATTATTTAGTTTAAATTTTACATTTATCATTACATTTATCTAAAAAAGAATACTCAATATACAAGATCAGGTCGTCTCTAATATGTATTAAAATTATTGAATAGAAGGTATACATGGGATTTCCTTTTAAAGGGTTAAATAAAACAATTCTTGTGCAATCCATAGATTATTATTCCTAGTTACATGAAGAGAAGCAAACAAACTCATGTTGCGTATTGTATGAATCCCTAATATTCACTGTGAAGGAGACATCCTTTAGCATGTTTCACAATATAGCTGTGTTTAGTAGCTAAAAAACTCTCTGTATTTCACCCTTATCTTCACCCTTCTCTAATCCTACAGCTAGTAGAATAGTCTTCATTTATACCTGTGGAAAGTTTTCCGAGCGGGATCTGTAAACAGGGCGCAGCTCAGTTCAAGTGCTACTGAGGTCACTTTGCCACCAAAGGAGCGGAAAAAACCGTGCAAGAAATATGGAAGTGGGGGGCAAGGTGCAGGGCGACCTCTGGAGACCTTCCGAAGGGCAAAGGGTACTTCAAACACTGAATGGAAAAGTGGATGATCTTTGCATCTGGTTTTGAGATTATCTGGCAGGAGGCAGGATGAGCAGAGAGATAATATCTGTAGTCAGTAAGAAAAGTTGCCCTATCATGGACTATTTCTTTGGCCTTAAAAATGGAAAGGAAGTGATGGACTTGGAAAAAGAAAGAAGTGGCACATTTTGGGGGGGGGGGGTGGGGAAAGAAAGAAAGAAATTGAGATAGTTAAAAAAAAGGAAAGCTGGCTTTTGAGTTTGAAAGAAGGGATGAGATGACAAATTAATAACAACAATGAGAAGTAGAAGAGGAAAGAACTATGCTTAAGTAATAAAAAAAAGTAAGATTTTTTCTGGAAATTTTCCAGTTCTATCTTTTGGCTTCTTCTTGCCTTCATATGTTCCCTCAGGAAAACTCAGTGTCTCGGATAGGTGTTGGGTAAAGCACACAAATGGGGCTTTGTCTGATGAGTCCGTCTTAACTAGCTTTGACAATCACTTCCTGGGAAGAAGAAATAGCTTAAGCTGATGACTCTGACAGATAAATGTACAAGAAAGCTTGCAGGATAAATGAGATAAAAGTAGAAGACATTGAGAGTGTGAATATAAGTATTCCAACTGGTTGAATTTGCAAACCCAAAAGAAGGGGGGCTGTAGGGAGCCTGTATTATCTATTTCTGCTTATTTTCCAGGTGGTAGTGATCAGTACTCACGTGGCAGGGGCTTTGCATTTCATAGTTCTTTATAGTCCTGTAATGCAGATGTCTTTCCCAAGGCCTCAGAAAGTTCACATGTTTTAAGAGTCTTTTCGTACAGTTGCTGAATCTGGTTTTCATTACAAAGAAGTCCACAGATGCCCTTTTTAAACTTTTGCTCTTGGTGGACTCAGACCATTTTCCTTACCATCTCTTTTTTTTTTTTTTTTTTTTTTTGGGGATGATATTTAGCAGGGAGAGTAGTAAATTAATGGCAGGTGCTTGGATTTGGAGAACTACCAGCTCTAGAGTCATCATTAAATAGCCTATTTGTTATATAGGAGAGTTAGTTGTTCATATCAGACTTAATATAAATCTGGAAGTATTCTCTGGTAAGTAGAATCCAGTCTTAGTTGTAGCCATGATACTGGAATAAACAGTAGCAGGGTGCCTGAAACCAAGGGCAAAGCACCAATAAGCGTTCCCTTTTCTGTGAATAGATGTGGTCCTGCCAATAGATGTAGCTCACAGACTGGGTGTCCTGTGCAAATATTTACCCCTGCTTTTGTCACCTTCAGACTTGAACCTTGGAGAAAAGGAGGGAGAATGGGCAATGGTAGAAAGGGGAAGTGGGTTTCACTGACTGTCATTCAATGACTCTCTTGCTAATGGACCTTACAAAGCTTTCCAGTTTTCATTATCTAATGCCATTGCGTCACTGGAAGGGAAACCTCTGACTGTCCTGCTTCATTTACCCCAGATGGGAGAGCAGCAAACCTGAATGATGAGAACTGAAATTGAACTTAGCCCTTGTCAGTTACATGCTTCTAAATGAATGTATTTTTCATGCTTCAAATATCTCAGATTGATAAATTTCTATAGTTTGTTCACAAGTAAGTAAGAACAGCTGTACCACTTGCAAAAGTTGGCTGTTAACAAACAAACAAAAAAATTCAAGGCTTGGGTATATCTATGCCAAATTTCAGCCTGGAGTGTATTTTTATGAGTTATAAACTCCTGCCATTTATAATGGAAATTCTGACAGGTCTTTAACTATTTCATAGCAGAAGTATGACTGCAGGACTTCAGGGAGAAGAAACGTTCTCCCTCTGACTGGCTTCATCTCATGACTTAGCCATTATTGTGGTTTCTGCAATTCTTTCCCTAACTGTTCAAAAAAATTCACTGTACTTCTGATGCATCCTGTTATCAGATATCACATATATTCTGAAGAATAATGCTGCAGCAGTCCTGTCCTGCTAATGAGATGCATTGACTGTTTGAGTATATTGGATCATCAGACATAAATCATCATTCTGTCATCTTTTTTTCACTCTGTCCTCTAAGAAAGTTTCTTGGAGATATCCTGCCTTTTTTTTCCCCCTAATACACATGGTTTCAGTTATTTTTCCTTTTGTCATTGAGTATTTTTAAGTTATTTCAAGTCTTTTATGAATAATACCTGACCAAAGGATAATACAGAGACCTTTACTATATATAATCCCTAGGGTTGAGGAGAGATTATACAATGAAAGCAAATTTGTAATGCAAGTTCAGCATCTACAGTATCCTACAGAGAGGATCTCTGTGTTGAGTATGAACAGAGTCATAGGAAGAGTAGACAAAGGCAGAAGTCAGTTTCCATGAATCCAGTATATCACTGGAGAAGAGCTTTCCAATTCATGTTTCAGAATTTCATCACTGCTCTATTAAACCACAGCTATGAGGATAACCATAAATAAGAAGATTACGTTATTGATTATGAATGTGAGATCACATCTCGTTGAGCAAATGGGACACAGTTTTAGAGGAAAGGTTATTTGACTGTAGCAGTGATGAAAGCTAATGTACAGATAGGTAAAATTAGTGATTTAAAAATGGCAAGACATTCTGCGTTAAGCATTGTAGCTCAGGTTTGGAAATAGGCAAAAAGGACAGAAAGGCATGTATGCATTAGGAGTCGAAAACTGGAAAGGGCTCTTTTGAAAAGCCTAAGTGGTTGTACTGGAGCTTTACCCCTCTGAGTAGTTTCTTCACAGATTCCCCTTTTCCTTCTCCTCCTACAGTAGCTACAGTTAATAATACATAGTAACAGGCCTTTCAGACAACAGAAATATCCCTGAGAGTTATCAAGTGGTTTATGCTTCATTATTAAGTTGAGATAAATGATTTATACCATGTCTAAATACTTGCATGACTTTCTCTGAACTCAGTTCATATGGACTCACGGTAATCAAGCACGTGGCTGCACTCTGTGGCTGCAAGAGATAGTCTCTCTCACTTCTAAAAAGTACATCTAGAAGTTTCTGTATAACGTTTCTACAAGCAGATGTCAAGCAGTGGTCTGCGCTTACTTGGACTGACCTGCATATCTGTGAGTTCTGATACCTGCAAATAATGTTCCATTCAGAATAGTGAAACATTTACATTCACGAGGATGGCCTGTATTGTGCATTTATGTATGCAGTAGAGATGACTAACCAACGAAAATTCTAATGAAAATTTTTGTTTTGATTTAAATCAGAGGGAAAAATATCATCTACTTTTAATCTACTTCTTTGCTGTTTGATTCTTACTGAACAACTTAATAAACATTGTAGTAGTGGGTGTCTATCCATATATGTATTTTGATGTCACTCTGGAGTAATAGGCTTTATTATATGCTGACTTGTTGACTCTTGTTTGTTGCTGTCATTGTCTGTTTTAAGGATCATGGTTCTATGGATCAAGTCCCTGTGTTACAGAGTAGCTTCTGTTTAAAATGATGGACTGTAGGATGTTTTCAAAATCTTGCATCTGACTTTTTAACTGAAATAAATCCTCACATTCTTTATATTCCTTTTGCATTATTTTCATTAAATATGCTTCTCTACTCTAGGAAAACAAGATTATAAGAAAACCAGGCCTATGTTAAGAGCTACAAGATTAAAAGCAGAGGCCAAGAAAACTGCACTAGGCGTAAAGGTAGAGATCTCTTTGATAGCTTAAACCACCTCTGTGTATATGTTGTTTCTTTTCCCCATAGATGTACTGTGTGAATATTGATTTCTGAGAGAAATTGTTTATGACACTTCAAAATCTAAGTAAAATGCTAGAATCTAAAATATTTATCATGAATTGCTTTTACTTAACCCTAAAATAACCTGAATAGTTGAAATGCTGAAAGATTTTAAGTAGTCCATGTTCTTTCTTACTTTAAGGTGAATAAAGTATTGTGTGCTTAGAAAATTGATCTTTTTGGGGAGCTGTCTAAACACAGGACAAGTTCTTTAACAATTTCATGTAGTTAGAGAAATTGCAATAAGCATCTTCCTTCTTTCTTTTCCTATCCTGTACCCAGTAGTAATTTTACATCTGGGTTTGTTAGGTATTGTTGATTCTCAGCATTATTGTCTCAACCCTTCATCCTTGTGTAATGCCTTTGACTTGGAAAAAGAAGGCTTAATTAACTGCAAAACGTATGGAAAAGTGCTAAACCTTATTTTGGAAATGTCCCTTTTTCAGGAAGGTAGGTAGTATAACAATGAGTGACTGATCATGGCTGTGATTGTGACCAAGGAAGGCAATTAGAAATGTTTTCTGCTCTCTGCTACCCAGTGTGTCATCAAAAAGGGATTCATCTGAACACATAGTGTTTATTTATGTTGCCCTCAGTATTTTTCTCTCAAACTTTTTTTTTTTTAATCTAATTAATACATAATTAGCTTAGCAGCAAGGGTAAAACCTGAGCAAAATAAAAAGAAAGTGGATCAATTAACTCAGTATTCTAGTGAAAGAAACTTCAGAAATGTTAAAAGGAGAACATTTTCTTGTTTCTGGCAGATGAGAAATCAATTTTTTCAAGTTATAGCTTATAGCAAATGCCAAGGTATTACTACCAAGCTGTAACAGCTGTTGAGCTGCCAGATGATGTATTTGGTTGTCTTCCAGAATTTGCTATTATAATCACGAAGCAGTGCTTTCTTTTTGGTCCTGATTGCTGATCTCGATCAAGCATTACCATGCGATGCAGTATGTTTTCACAACGTAATCTCCTCAGTTAGTGCTGTGTGTCAGGTTTTAATGAGAAAAAGTAGACTGCCTTTTTTGTTTAAAAGATAGATTATTAACCTTTTGAGTTCCTTTTCCTTCCTTTCTTATTAAATTTTACTTTTTCTTTTCATTTTATTTTCAATGACACGACCTTTTAAAAGTGATGTTCTGCTTGGAGACTTCGTGTACAGACTAGTTCTTGTAAAATATACAAGCTTTTTGCGTGTCACAAATGAGAAGAATATGAACCTTAGTCTTTCAAAACATGTTTAGTTTCCTTATTTTCTGAAGTAAGTCATCCTTGAAAATGACAGAGAATAGGAAAGCATATATGTAACAATATACGTGATCAAGAATCAAGTATTAGTGAGTAAAGATATCACGAGCAGTTTATTTTGTAGAAGAGTGTTTCTACATGTTATTGCAGAATACCAGCTAACTTCTAGGTAAGAATGAGTTTTGCCATCAAGGCACACACATGCTCTCCAGGTCGTAGGATGTTGTGTTTTTGGGGTACAGGACTCTTCATTTGCTTTTGTTGGATTCTTCTTGGTTCTCTGCCCATCTCTCCAACCACTCAAGGTCCCTCTGAAGGGCTGCACAGCACTCTGGGGTATTGGACACTTCTCCCAGCTTTATGGCATCAGTGAACTTGTTAAGGAAGCATCTGCCCCTTCATCTAAGTCATTAGGACATCACTAGTGACAGGCCTCCAACTGGACCCTGTTTACAACCCCCCGGAATCTGCCATTCATCCAGTTCTCAATCGACCTCGTTGTCCACTCATCCGGTCCACACTTCCTGAGTTTGCCTGTGAGGATGCTGTGAGAGACAGTGTCAATAACCTTGCTGAAGAGGTCAACAATACCCACTGCTCTCCCCTCATCCTTCCAGGTAGTTGTTTCCTCATAGAAGGCAATCATGTTGGTCAAGCATGATTTCCCTTTAGTGTATCCATGCTGACTACTTTTGATCATCGTCTTCTCAGTCGTGTGGATAGAGATGGCCTCCAGGATGAGGTACTTCATCACTTTTCTAGGGGTTGATGGAAGGCTGACAGGCTAGTAGTTCCCTGTGCCCTCCTTCTTGTTCGTTTCGAAGACTGGGGTGACATTTTCTTTTTTTCCAGTCCTCAGGCCCCTCTCCTGATCTCCACGACCTTTCAAAGATGATTGCAAGCTACCTCCTTGGCCAAGGGAAAGTCTTGTTTCCAACATTCCTTTAACCTGGTCTCCTGGGTCAGAGATTCCTGAGGGCAGGGCTTGTCAATGAAGACCAATGCAAAGATGACACTCAGTAACTCTGCCTTCTCTGCATCCTTTGTTACCAGGGTCCCCTCTCCATTTAGTAACGGGCCTGCATTATCCTTTGTTTTCGTATTTGAAGAAGCACTTCTTGTTGCCGTTGACATCCTTGGCCAGATTTAATTCCAAGTGGACCTTGGTCTTCCTTGTCTCATTTCTATTTACTTTGACAGCCTCTCTATATCCATTCCAAGTGTCCTGACCCTGCTTCCATCTCCTGTGTGTTTGCTGCTTAAGCTTATATAATGACAGCAGTTCTTTATTCATTCACGTAGGTCTCTTACCCCCTTTGCCTCATTCTTCACTCATTGGGATGCATCATTCTTGAGCCTGGAGGAAGTGCTCCTTAAATATCAGCGTCTCTCTTGGACTCCTCTTCCCTGCAGGGCCTGTTCCCATAGGATTCTTCCAGGAAGATCACTAAAAAGGCTGAAGTTAGCTCTCCTGAAGTCCATGGTTACAATCTTACTTGCTTCCCTTCTTCCTCCTTGCCTAATATGGAAGTCCACAGTCCCATGGTCACTACAGCCAAGGCTGCATCCAAAAGGTTCTTCCCCATTTCTTAGTATGCGGTTGAGGAGCACACCATTCCTTGTGGGAACCTCCACCACCTGTGGCAGGAAGTTGACATCAGTGCTTTCCAGGAATCTCTTGGACTGTTTGTGCTTCACTGTGTTGCTTCGCCAGCAAATGTCAGGGTAGTTAAAAGTCCCCCACAAGAACCAGTTCTTGTGATTTTGAGGCTGTTTCAAGCTCCCTATAGGAGGCCTCATCCATTTCCTCCTCCTGATCAGGAGGCCTGTAGCAAACACCCACAACAGCGTCACCCTTACTTAGTCTGCCCTTTAATCCTAACCCATAAACTCTCTACCTGCTTGTCATCTGCCTCAAGACAGAGCTCAATACATTCCAAGTGTTGCCTCACACGGAGGGCAAATCCCCCACTGTGCCTTCGTGGTCTGTCTTCCCTGAAAAGCATGTAGCCCATCATGACAACATTCCAGTCATGGGAGCTGTCCCACCATGTCTCCATCATTTCAGTGAGGTCAAAGCCCTGTGACTGCACACAGATCTCTGGTTGCTCCTGTTTGTTCACCCTACTGTGTGTGTTAGCATACAGACACTTTATGGAAGTATTTGATTGTGTCAATGTCCCAGTGGGGGTGCACAGGGACACCTTACAGTCCTGTCTTGTGGTTATGTCTTTGGCTGCTTGTACTTGCTGAAGGCCTCCCCTCTTAAACCTCCTTCTGCTACTTGGGTGGTCACTATAGATCTCCCTTTCCCAAACGTTATCTCTGCTGAGCCTGCTGATGTCCCCATCCCCCTTCAAATCTTGTATAAATCCTTCTCAACGAGCCCTGCTAACTCCTGAGCGAAGATCCTTTTTCCCCTTTGAGACCGATGGACCCTGTTTGTTGCCGGTAGGCTCAGTGTCATATAAACTAACCCACGATCAAAACCCCCAAAATTCTGCAGGTAACACCAGTCTCAAAGTCAGGTATTTATTTGTATGATTTTCTTGGGGTTTGCCCCATCATTCCCTGCAACTGGCAGGACAGAAGAGAACACAACCTGTGTTCCAGATTCCTTGACCAGTTGCCCAAGGCCATGAGGTCCCTCTTGATTTTCTGTAGTCGTGTTGGGACTTCATCAGTACCCACCTGGAAAAGCAGTAGCAGGCAATAGTCAGTGGGCCATACCAAGCTGGTAAGTTTCTTGGTGATATCCCTTACCCAGGCCTCAGGGAAGCAACACACCTCTGTATAGGTTGGGTCCAGTTGGCATGTTGTGCCCTCCACTCCTCTCAGATGGGAATCACCAATAACTACTACTACCCTTCTTTTTTTCTTAATTGGCAAGGTTGTGATGTTGGGGGTAGGTTGCCCTGCCCTAGGTGATCCCTCTGACTTGAATGGACCTTCGTTGGCATTCTCATTTCCCTGGTCCTTAGATTCCAAGGCCTTATACCTGTCGCTGAAGGGCACCTGGAGAGGTGAGATAGGTTGAGAGGGGATTTCCCTGCCACCTTGAGGAGAAATCCATTTCCACTCCTTTGTCTCTAAGGTCTCCCACTTGTACCTGGTGATGAGTGATGGTGACAAGCAACATGATTCACCTTCCAAAGGCTGGGATTTTAGTCTTTTTTTATTATGTAGGCCACAATTCTGTGCTGTAACAGTTGATTAACTTCAATTTGTGTTGAGGGGAAAAAAAAATGGATGTAACTACAGTGTAGTGTAATCAGTAGATACTTTAAATGGAAATGTCCAAATAAATACCTACACAATAAGCACCATACAGCCACTTAAAACCGTGGGATTTTTAATGTCATTGATAACTCTAGAGTATTTTTGTAGTAGTTTCCTGAAGAACTTGTATTCCTGGCTGTAAACTAAAATATGCTGTAGTCTTTATGGGGGAGGAAAAGAGGACTAGAAAATAGTGAAGGGATTTTAGTCCTTAATTTCTATGAAAATAATGAAATTCAACTGTTGTGTTTTTCACCATGAGAGCTGACAACATTAGCTAAGAAAAAGGCCCCATAAATGACATAAAACTTTTCAGAACCAATCCCCTGGAGATCCTTCACATTTCATTGCTGGCATACTAATTAGCTTTTCTTGTCAAACTTTGATTGCCTTGTCATTTTAATATAAGGTTTAAAGTAACAAAGTTTCTTTCAGTCACTGGCATTTAGTACTTTTTAATTTCCCCAATGAGAGATTTTATCTGTGTTGATAATGTCAGAGAAGCAGCTGAGCAGTAATAACTTATCAAAAGTTAGTTCGAGCAGGGTGACCATGCTAGTACTAGTGTGTAGTATTTGCTCTTTAAACATGTTTACAGATTAAATATTGTAGCAGAGCTGTTGTACTGACTCTGTATATGTGACACTAATGTAGACAGTGCCAAAATATATTGTGTCTCTTGGAAAGGTAGGACCCCTGTCTTGAAAAACAGCTCCAAGAGAAAGTAGTATACTGTATTTGTTTGGATAAGACAAAATTCTTTGTAGCAGGGAGCCTCTGAACTTTCTCTGTGTCCCCCCATGGGGGGCTTGTGCTGGTGGAAACTCAGCTGCTCATCCTTACCATATAGAGCAGGAAGGGCTTCATACCATGGGTGCTAACTCTGCTCTCAGTGCATGAGAAAGTGCTGCCTGCAGGAGGGTGACAAGCAGAAAATGGTTTGAGAAATGTGGAAGCTTGGCCCCCACATAGCTTGTTTGGTATGCAGAGGCTGAAAGTAGTGGGACTTCCTGGGGAGAGAGATTTTTTCACAAGCTGCAAGAACAGGTCAGTGATCTGTGGGATAGGTGATGAAATTTTCTGTCTTGTTGAAAGGTAGACACAAATCTGAATAGCAGTATTTGCAAAGTACTTGCAAAGACATGATTGACTGAAGAATACCACTCCATAGAGAATTATTAGCAACAGTACATTGATTGAGCTAAGGAAAAAAATGTTTCCTAAACAAAGTGAGAGCTTACTGTCTGTCATTCTTTTGCATATCTACCTAATCTATTGTGTAGCTACTTCACTGTGAAGAGTTTCTCTCATCTGGAACCAGTTATGTATGAATAGATAAAACATTCCTAGTGTATTTTGGCAAAGGATATTCTCTGATTTCATGCTGTTCATAATCTGCCAAGTTAGTGAACTACATTTCTCAAGATACAGTTTCATAAATTTGCAAAAATTAAGTCCATAAGAGACTATTAGATCATTTGATCTAGACTTCTGTATGTTACAGATCATAAAATTTCATTCAAATACTTTCTACAAGTCCAAGCACTTTGTAATGGCCGAAATACTGGGTCTTCAAACCAGCTTATGTGCCTCACAAGGTGCAGAGCATCTTAATGTGCCACCCATGAATATAGTGTGGTATTCCCAGTGATCCCAGTAGTCAGGCTTTGATCCCTGACCTTGAAATGAGAGGGAGGGGAAACACCACGTTAAAAGAGAAGAAAATCAGACCCTGGCCTGACCTATAAATGCAGTAATCACAGTGGTTTGAGCATGTGAACAAGATACACCAAGCAAGGGCTCAGGAGGATTTTCTGTACCCTCCAGAAGCAGTAGTCCATCTTTCTCAGGCCTACTTATGTCTTTGCTTATGACCAGTCTACATAACACTTCAAATGGAAAAGTCTGAGTAGCTCAGTAGGAGGTGTCATTACTTTTAATAACCTGATACTTCAGGGGTTCAGAACATAGCACTGACAATGTAAGTAATCCCAGTCTTCCCAGGGCTCTGAAGGAGAGGAGCAGCCGGGGGGGCTGTGTTCAGCGACTCCAAGGTTGGCAGCCAGGACCTCCTTTTCACACAAGCCCAAGTTGAAGTACTCTTTCCAATTGCTAAATAAAAATGTACTTTTTTGAGAGAGATCTGATGATAAAAGACTCATAGCTATGGAAGTCCATACCCCAAGAGTTAACTGGAATGTTCAATCATTCTTGCTCCTAGAAAATGGCATATTATTTCAAAACTGAGCTTATCTAACTGCAGATGGACCTTGAGAGGTTCTTGTAAACAGGATAAAAGGACCCCACTCTGTGAAGGACCTTACTTAAATACAGGTATATGTAGTTATATGCTGTAACCAAACTACCTCTCATTCTTCTCTATGATAAAATAAATACCAATCATCTCCCTACTGGAAATCCCTCTGCCTTTGGACATCCAGAGATTACACTGAGGGAGTAGTTGCACCTCAGATCCAAAGACCTTTTTAAGAGTCATAGTTTTTTAAGGCCAGAGTACTCTACTTTGTAAGCACTATCTCTTATCTTTGATACCTGTATATATTATTTTGCATTTAGCTATATTAAAACAAATCCTGCTGCTTTGGGGGCGAAAGGACAAGCCTTTTAGACGACTCTGTAATAGTACCTCTTTCTCATTATTTGAGACAATGATCTTTCTTCCATCTCAAATTTTTACAGTAAAAAATTATAAGTGCAGATAAAAGTTAATAAATTACTTTTGTTACCTTCTGTTCGCTCTAGAATGTCCTGCATTAAGGAAGTAAGCATTCATTTTTAAATACTATTTTGGTGAAACTCTAAAAAATAGTCACAATGAGTGTCCAGATAAAGTCTTCAGTTAATAATTGTATGAGATGAAAAGATTGACTGTCAAGCACATATATGTTTGTTTTATTTCTACAGGTATCCTTGGTCAGCATGGTTTTCTTTCATCTCTTTTCAGAAAGAGATAGGGATAGGTTAGCATTTCAAAGAGAGCAATTTGTGGTACTCTTTCACCTAGTTTTAAGCTGCTTTCAGGAAAAAAGGTATGATTCTCTCTGGAGGACAATAAAAAATATGTTAAAACACCTTAAAATTTCCTGAAAGTACGATATTTCTCTATATGTGTAGGATATGATGCTGCCCTGGTGTCCAGATTTGCATATGGTTATATGCTGTAAACATATATATGCAACCATATATATTATTGTAGCCAACATTTTTTCCTCACCCTATCTCCTGATTAATCTTGTTTAGATCCCAGCTCTGCCACTTGCTCCATCAGGGTGAATTTGAGGACATTATCCAAGTATTTTGGCATGAGAGACATAAAGCTGACAAAAAGTAAAAGGAGAATTAAATCAACATTATGCTGTAATGGCATGTGTTTCCTGTATGAAAAGTTTCTGAAAAACTTAACCGAGCTGAAATCAGTAGGATTCTGCAGACATTATTCTAAATATAAGAGAATATAATAGAAAATTCTGTTCCTTTTTAAAGGCTTCTTTGGCCATATTTCGGGATTTGAGAGCAGGGATGTTGTTTCCTAGTGGTTTCTACGATGATATAAAAGAAAAAAAAAAAAAGAAGAAAAAGCCATGTGATCATTTTAAGTTTATTTCTATAAGACTTTTTCTATATTCTTTAATTATTCATGGTGAAATCCTCTGAGTAAATGGATTTTGCAGAGGGATGATGGGGATGATCCATAAAGTACAAGAGAAAGGGAGCTATATATGCCAGGAGGAGAGTATTTTAACATTTCATTTCTATGCATGACTTAAAATACAAATAGCAAAGTCTGATAAGTATAAAACAAATTAAAATGACAAGATATACTGTTGTTGCAAGTACAGTATAGTAGTGTAGCCTCGCATTTGCTATTTACCTTGCAAAATTTATGTTTATAAAAGTTCATAAACTGGATGCAACTCCTAAGAGACTATGTGTCCCTAGCTGAGAGCCAGGTATACTTTGTTAGGCCATTTATTTGAGATTTTTATTACTCTACCTTTTTCAGTAACTAAAAATTAAGGTTTTTGCATAATTCTGAAACCTGGCGTTTCAATAAGGCTTTTTATTCCCAGGGATAATAAATACTGATCCAGCCACCCAGTTCCTAATGGCTGTGTAAGGAAAGTAGTGTTGTTATTGCAGTGTTATTCACTGTAAAACTTAGGCAGAGAAATTAAAGAACTGCTCCCATCAAGCAGTTACTTGGCAGCCTGAGAATAAAACTCATGATTTTCCCAATTCCACTTCCTTTGAAACAAATCTTTAATGCAGTGATTCCTCAAAATCTTGCTGCTGCTACCACAGCATTTCATAAGAGACGGGGAAGAAGGGAGGGGAAAGGTGAACCTATTGTAAAGCAGAAAGCATGTCAAGCGTGGCATCCCAACAAGGGAAAAAACTTTTTAATACTGGAATGAATTTGCTCTCTGTGTCAAGTGTGAGCGGTGCCTGCACTGTGCGGTTTTGTTGTCCACTCTCCTGAGCAGATGGAGCTTGCAGTTGTATGTCACTTGTTTATTACATCCTCTTAAGATTAGTAGCTGTGTGGCCAGATGGGTCTGGGAGCACAGCTGTGGATACAAGGAAATAAATGAAACCTGTCTGATGCTGCCATGCCCTTTTGTGAGATACTGACGTGTTGCAACTGCAACAAAGCAAAAATCACTTTCCTTTAATATATTAGTGAATTAGATGTACTTTCTTTTTTGTTTTTTTTTAATCAAATCATATGAAGTCAGGAGGATGAAGTTCAGAGGATGATACAATTCTAAGAGGAAAATGTAGTTGAAATCTGTAGCCAACAGCCTCAGCCAATTTACAGAAGCAATTTTAATGAGGTAAAACAAATTTAAAGTACATCTCAATTAATCATCCATATAAAATGTAAAGCAAAGGTTTCTGTAGAACAAGTATTATGCTCCTATAGAACATACACCAACTAGGCAGTAGTATTTCAAAATTTATTAGGTGGCATATGTTGAATTATTGATCCAACATTCTGATAAACTATATAATGCATTCATGTAAATGCAAATGAAATGCTGTTCTATAGAAGAATGCCAGATTATGGGCTAGACTTTAAAAAATGAAATGCACAGTTTTAACTCCTTCATGGCAGTGGACAAACAAAGGTGGTCACAAGGCCACCACCAACCTAGAAATAGTGGATATGATTCATTCTACAGTGCACAGTAGAGGTACCATCTACACTCCCTTTCTAGTCTTAGGGGAGAAATGGGGATTTTGGGGAAGAATTCACCTTGTTTTTCCTAGAGGACACAGTGAATCTTACACCAGAGGGCCAGATTCTGTCCTTGCATGGTAAACAGTGTCTTATTGTCTGGGTGAGGTGTAGGCATCTCCTTTCAGTCCCACTGGTGCAGAGTGGGTTTGATGTCACATGTTCTGTACCAATTTAGATTAGTTGTTATGAAGCCACTGAACTGTTTTTCTTCTCTCCCTTAAAGTATACAGCAGAGTTGTTCTGATGTAGTTGTTTTATACCTTAACATGAAGTAGAGATTTGGGGTGGAGGTTGTTCCTTCTTTCTGTAAAGGGAAAAAAGTGTTTGGAGGCACAAACTCACATGTTCCTTTGGAGAATCTCAGTGCATGATTTTAAAAATACATCATGATGATAAGGAAAATCTGAACTAGTGTAAAGTTGCTGTGCCTTACAGAAAAATAAAATGTTAAAAATGTGAAATAGTTTGACTTTGAAAGAAGTAGTGTTATAAAGGAGATGATCATACTATGATTTATTATGAGATCTAAAATCGGAGCTTAACAGAGTCCAGCCTTAAAGGTGATAGGCAGTCACATAATGAGTATGATGTGTAGTACAAAAACATTGTTCTGCTTCTGAAAGCTCCTATAAATCATGTATACTTTGGAAGACTCTTTTATGTTAATTAAGGAAGATGCAGCGAGTTACAATATTTTATGGGAAGAGAGGCAAGTGCAAGTGCAAATTGTTGTGCTTTTTGCCTTATTGCAGAGAGGAAGAAAAGTTTCATCCAATTCTGAAGGATTTTTTAGCTCCATATTGTAATGCATGCCAGGAGGTTGGGAGGTAGAGGTAGCAATTTTCATTGACTTCCACCATACTGTGTTTGCTTCATTAAAAAATTACAAATTTGTTGGCAAAAAGCAGTAACATATTGCTAGAAAACATCAAAATTCACAGTGTAAATTCATAACTTAAATTTGTGTTCAAAACTGTGGTTTGTGAATTCTGTCTTTTAAAAAAGAAGGGATAGCATAATAAAAGGATATAAAGCTCTATTTCTAGGTCAGACTCAAGATTTTTAAGCCAAATATCCTCTTTCTGGCAGTATATCAGACTCGCCAAAATCTTTATTAAGTCAATCAATTTTATAATACTTGAAATGATAATCACAAAAAAGAAATCATTAAACCATAAATGCCTTTTGCAGTTATGTATGTCTGATGTTATTTTGATGTGCATTATAGAAGGGAAATAATATTTATTCCTGATTACTGTGAAAATACGATATTATTTCTAACTGGTTTTGTTTTTCTTTTTCTTTTATTTCTACAGGAAGTTGCCCTTGTCCTTGCAGCTATACTGGTATTTTTGTTGGCTTTCTATGCTTTCTTTTATCTTAACATTTCCACCGAAGTTGACCTTGATCTGGATCCAGATGAAAACTAGCAGATGCAATGAATCTATCATCAAGATTTCTTCAGCTTCAACAAGACTGCATAGGAACACACAGTCCCTTCATTGTGAGACAGTAAATGATGCCATTTCTTGCAGTCCAAATTCATAAGAAAGTTTTGCAATACATCAGTCACTTTTACATTCCAGATCTCCAAAATAAGAACACTTATGCCTGGCCAAGCGTATTTGATTAACACCAAGGCCAGGACCAACAGTACAATACATTACATTTATTGTTTACATTATTTTTGTCTCAGGCAGAGAACTTTGATGTCAAAAGACGGGTGCTATTACTATCATGGGTGTTGATACTGACTTCACAGAAGTGTCTGCCTTGACCAACCTGAGGAATCAAAGCTTCCTAATAACCAAATTAGTTTCCTTTTCCAAAAGAGAGCAGAAATACCAAAGAAAAAATCTATTATTTAAAATATATCAAACTCCCCTCATCCTCCCTCTCCTTTTTAATCTTTCTTGGGCATGTGTGTACATGCGCATGCAGGAAGATGGAAGAAATTGTAGGGGGAAAAAAAATTCCTTTTAGGAGCAGTCTGTCACCTTCTATATGGACTTAATTTTATGTAATCCCAGATTCTGTGTGCCCATATATCTGCAGTAATCTTTTTCATTCTTTTGCCAACTGTTCGGCACACATGTGTTCTGTTAGAAATGGCACCTGGATGACAGAAGCTCTAACATTCACATATGCTTCTGAAACAGAGTTCTTTGCCTCCTGTGCTGTCTGAACTAGTGTAAATAGAAAGTTCAGTTGATGTTGGTTTTAATTGGTATATTGGTCTATTATTAATATAAAGTCAAAATTGTATTTTAATTATACTCTTCCTGATGGTTTTGATATCAATTTGCTCTACCTGTTGGGGTATGTTGTAAAAAACCATTCTTTTCCAGCTATACAATCATTTTAATTATCTAATTAATGTGAGAAGTTGTATGTAATAAGAAAGCACTTTTTTCCAGGTGTACTAATAATTGGGTAAATCTTGGCTCCATGACATGATTCAGTTCTTGCAAAGTACCTTTCATATTCACCTTTCATATGAACTGTAGATAACATTTCTGATCCCTTTGATAGCCACAAGTCGCTTGAAGGAGTTGGTATGTCAGAGCAGCTGCAGGAATCTTTAAAAATCTGGCTTTATCCTGTTCTGCTTCAAGTTTGGCATATAACTAAGCTTGTGGATGTAAAGGTTCAGCTTTGATTCCTTTAAACATGTGGTCAGTCTTTGTCTTGTTCAGATTCAGTTTGATATCAAGAAAAGCTTAGAGCCATTGGTGCTGAATGTGACAGGGAAGTTAGGCAGACTGACTTCCTGAAAAGTTTTCATAATTTTTAAGTTTTATTAGCAAACTAGCTTCCTTTTACTTTTGATACCAATTTCAAGGCTGAATGTTAGTTTTAATTGCAAATGAGGTATTTACTGTCTCGTTCCCGAGATGCCTGACTAAGATTTCTTGTAGTGATTTTGAAGACGAAGGCATGCAAATCACAGGAAATATTATAATGGAAAATGTATTTCTTTTAAATTGACACAGTCCCATTATCACCACTTAAGAAACTTAGATAATACAGTTAATTTTTAAGCCATACAGTAACTGTGAGCATATACATTATGAGTCTCTAAGGATTCACTTCTTATCTGTCGTACTCCTCATTCACCTTATACAATGCAATACAATTCCTCTAAAAATTGAGAGTACAACAGTCTTCCAAGAAGAATATGAAAGAGAAACATGTATGTGCAATTATTTCTCATTTTCTAATTATGACTGTTACAGACACAAAACCTTAACATGTATGCATGCATATGACTTATAGTCTGCTGCTACTTGCACACATGACCACATGCATAGCAACATGTTGAATTTATGGTGAAACATTATCTGACACGTGGCCCAACTTTCAGTGGAGGGAAAAGTGTATCACAAGCTGTCTGCTCAAATGTGACATGCCTTTCACTTCACCAGTGCCCCACCACATGTCACAGAAGCTGCAGACCTTTCCTGTTAATTTGCATTAGCAATTTTCTTGTTCTATAAGATGCTGGAAGAATTGCTTTCCTAATGTCTGCATATAACTCTCTGGGTGATGCGTGGCCTAAGATGTGTAGTTACTCTCTTCACATGGGCTTTCTTGTAACCTGCTCTCTGAATCGGTTACAGTAAGAAGCAAGCAATTCTTACTGTCAAATTTATGAAGTTCCTAGAACAGGAAAATTGCATTTCCCATAATTATGAATCAGACAAAAACTAAAGCATGTATATATTGTGATTCTAGCAACTTCCCTGATGTGTGGCTTATGAATCCGTATTGCCCACAAGTGCCATAGTTTGCAGTGTGTTTGCTTTGTTTAGATTAGGCATTTTAATTTACATGAAAGATCATAGACTTGTAGAATGGATCATAGAATCATAGAATGGTTTGTCTTGGAAGGACCTTAAAGTTCATCTAGTTCCAACCCCACTGCAATGGGCAGGGACACCTGACCTGACCTAGACCAGGTTGCTCCAAGTTCCATCCAACCTAACCTTGAACATTTCCAGGGATGGGGCATCCACAACTTCTCTGGGCAACCTGTTCCAGTGTCTCACCATCCTCAGAATAAAGAACTTTTTCCTAATGTCTAATCTAAACCTCCTCTCTTTTAGTTTGAATCGATTCCTTCTTGTGTTGTCACTACATGCTGTTGTAAAAAGTCCCTCTCCATCTTTCTTGTAGGATCCCTTCATGTACTGGAAGGATGTTCTCATGTAATAGGAACATTGCTTTTTGCTTAGGTAAACTGGATAGACTTCTGTTCAGTGTACGTAGAAATATGTGGTAAATATTGCAGCAAATACACTTCTTATCAGTTCAATAATTTCTACTGGGACATGTGGTTTAATTTGCTCTTAATTATATCTGAGATTGAGACATGCCTCTTGGGGTTTGGATCATCTATCTTTGTATGAGTTGCTCAGTGTCTATTTTACTAATAAAGGGGTTTTTACTATTTTGGTTCTCTTATTAATGTTGAGCACACTGAATTATATATATACATTTGAAAGGACATTAAAGCAATCAAAACAGCACAATGTTCAAAAGCGAGCAGTGATATCAGTTTTAGAATGTCTGGATTATTTTAGGCAGTTCTAGCTCCTAAGCTCATATTAAAACTAAATGTGGCCTATGAATACTTAAAAGACAACACAGAGAGCTTCCTTTGGCAGGCTATCCAATACCAGTAGAGCAAGTTTCTTTCTCCAGGCATGGTTTATCCACGTAGTTCTACCCCTTCAAACAAATTGACTTTATTATAAAAGTAATACTTTTGTACACTTGTTTTAGAGAAGGATTGCTGATCAAATTCTTTACATGGCAAACCTGGCTTAATGGGACAGGTTTTATCAAGGATATTCACCTCTAGGGAAAGGGTAGACATCAGTAGTGTTGTTGTCCTCTGCTTGTGGAGTTAACTGAATTTTTTTCCAGCAGAGGTTGTGGAGGAGATGCTTATACTGAGCCCTTGTGCTGTGGGTGGGAACAGATGTCCTGTCTGGAAGAATCTCTGGCTGGGAAGACACGACAGTCTTCCAGAAGTGATTTTGCTCAGTAAATCTTTCCTCGGCTGTTTTCCTTTTCTCTTTGATCCTACAAAGGCTGAAGCAGCATGTAGACCATCTCAGGGCAGAAGCCTCAGTATAGTTGTTTTACTAGTGCTTCTACTGAACATTGCCAAGGAAAGGCTTTAGCTCTACTACCTAGAGTCTATAAATATATTTTACTGGAAGCTTAGGAGGCATGTTAGGCATTTCCCTAGTAGACTCTAGAGATACATTTAAACTTTTCTTGAACAGTGCTTAAGTTAAAGTTCACTGTTGTGTATCATACAGAAATCGTGATTCAGGATCAGTCATGGCTTCATCCGTGCATCAGCCAGCTATAGCAGGGACAACATGTAGACTGTGAGATTATGCCAGAACAGTAACTCCAGATAGCCACAACATGAGCAGTTTGCTCATCTGTTTGCTTAGGTGTCCTCTTGAGTGGTTGACCTAAAAGTTGTTTTTGAAAACAGTTTTTAGACAATTCTACTAAACTGTCCTAAAGAAAAATACAGTGAAAGCTCTGCAAAACTGCTCATACCATTTCCATGAAAATTGCTACCAAGGCCAGGTTTTGAATGCTACCCTTTGAAGAAGGAAAATGTTGCTAGCAGCTCCCAGAAGAGTGATAACTGATACGGTTTTGCCTGTAAGGCACAACTGAGCCAGTTGGTAAAGGCCAGATGCATTTAGGACAGTTCTCTGTAAAGGACCGTACTTGAAAACCAGAGTAGGCAAGTTAGAGTGCCAACAAACAGGATACTACAGATGTTGATTGCATTTTAAGTGTTACTTACAGTAGCGTAATAATTAGTGGTGCTTATGACTAAGAAAGTAACAATATGGCACATCAGTAAGACAGCAGAAATGTGATGTTGGAACTGCTTCTTAAAAGATTTTATAGTGGATTATGCCTGTACTTTGGGAAATGAAGCCATGAGATGAATAAACTGGCAAAGATTGTCTGTGATCTTATGCTTACAATATTTTTTCCCTGAAAGAGCCAATGGAGGTATTTTGTAGTACTTTTCCCCATCATCCTCTTAGTTTTCTGTAATACATTTTTGTAGGTGTATTTCTACACTTTCCCAAGAGTGAAAAAAGTATTTTGCTTGTAGTTCATCAATTCATTTAATTGACAGAATCCTCTACTCATCCTTTTATTCACCCTTAATCACAATCAAATTGGTGGGGAGACAGCCAAAATGTTAGGTACCAGTGTCTCTCAAGCAGATGTCACACCACTATTTTTTAGCTCGTTTAAATGAATAAACATGTTAAACTGTGAAGTATTACATTTTAGATTTTTTCATTTAAAAAAATGGGACAATCTGTTTACTGTCCTTAATTGAGACAACAATCCTGGCGGTTGCCAGTTTTGGCAGTTGTAATGATGAACTATAAATATTGGGACAAATTAACTAACTGATGATTTTGGAGGATAGTTCAAGTACAATTCTCATTCTGAATGAATAATTTTTTTCAGTGCTATATTTTTTCTAGCTTCCATAATTGTTATACGGGTTTTGCATATTAAAACCACAAATAAGTACCTGACTAGTCAATCAGTAGGCTTGATTATGTTGTCTTATGCTTGATAACTAAAAACAGCAGGTAAAAGCTGACCATCCTGGACCAGAGTTTGTGCTTTGCCCAAATTCTCCCTAGCAAGTGTGTGTCCAGGTCAGTTACAAATGTGAGCTACAAAGAGTTTCATTTTGCTGAACCGTGGAAAAACTGAGCAACATACAGATCTTCAAGACTTTGCCGTTTCACAAAGAGATTGTAGGAATTAAAAGAGCACAGCCAGAGGAGGTGAGTATGGAGTTCAGAGTTTGGTGACAAACTGGTGTCATTCTCCTATCGCAGTTCCTCCAGAAACAAGAGTGGGAGAAAATAAAAGTAAAATTGCCAATTCTTGCAGGAGACAACCACCTCACAACTCACCATGTTGCTCAAGAGCTAATTCTTGTATCAAATCAGACCTATCACAACTACTTATTTTTCATAGGACACTAAAAGGGCCAGGAGATAAAGGTGTCTGGAGCAAAGCAGCTTCTCCCTGGATCAATGGTTCACTTACTTAAGTATGAAATAAACAGGATTTGGGGGATTTACGCAAAGCACATCAGGTTAATTGCTGCTGCCTTCATGTATAAAAAAGTCAGTCACATTATGCCAAGTTAGTTTTGTGTGTCTTTTACAGAGTTAAACATAAATGTACTGATACTGAGAATGTCTGCATTTCTCTAGAGGCACCTCCTTGTCCTGTCATATTATCAGCAAAGAGGAGGGACATGGAGGGAAATGGCAGAGGAGCCCTTTTGCTGATTCTGCACTCCTAAAGCAGCACTTCTGCTCTGTGGGGAGCTGCTGGTGTTTAGAGTAGGACTGCAGTCCTGGATTGCTTTGGAGAGGCTACAAAAAGAACAGAGCAGAGCTTAACCTACAGGGTGAGTCTCCTACCATCACTGGTGCCTGATTTGTTACAACAAATAAATAGAAGCTGAGGCATTCAGCCTTTTTACTTTTATTTATTCAGTTCTCAGGGAGGTGCCAGAAAAGTTGCCTTTTGTTATTCTTTTGCATAGTTGTTTCCCTTATTATCTCTGGAACTCTTTCCAGTCAAAGAATGCCACACTCATGCCTACTTCTTTTGGTAGTATCATGGATACTGCATTATCCTTTTGCAAGGAGGGGCTGGGGAGTGACCTGCTGTCTCCCCTGCTTTTGCATGGCTGAAGCTGAAGAGACCTCAAGTAGCTATTCTTGTGTAATATAGTAAGACTTCCTCTGGTTTGGCAAAGGCAGCAAATTCTGAATTCAGGGCAGCTTTATTTAGCTTTTCCTGCCTGAGGAACCTTCAGAGCATCAAGCATGGTGAAAGTCAGGTTTTTGCCTACTTCCCTTTTGATGACTTCCTTTTCATTAAAAAGATAAGCTAAGGTGCTATGCTTGTCTATGTAAAGGAGAACTTTTCTAACAACAGTATCATGGGGTTTTCCTGCCCTAAAGAGCCTGTGAGTGTTCATTATTAAAAAGCAGGTAACCATATTTGTGTTTTTCTGTTCATTAATCATAGCCTTTCTTGAGCTACTGTTCTCATGCAGTACTTTGTTCCACTCTATCTCTACTGCTAAACAGAAAAGAGAGTAGAGCAGCTTCTTTAGATCATTACCAAAGCCACAAATTAATTTAAATTAGGCAGTGTATGTGGGGATGTTTTCCCAGTGCACTATATAGATTTTTATTTTGAAGAGCAGCCTGTTCTTGTGAATTATGTTTGACAGTCCTTGCCCTTATACCTGAACACTTGTGAGTTCACATTAAAGTAAGACAAGGTATAAAACATGATTGTGTGACAAGAGAATATGTCTGAATTTTTTTATTTTCTCATAAATTGGTCATCAGCTGCTTTTAATTAATAGAAAAGTGGTCTTTGTTTGTGGGTGGTATAGTTTGGTCAAATGCAGCTTCTCATCTGAAATGTTACAGAATGATAATTACATCCCCTTGGTTAAGGGCTGCCTCAAAATAGGAATCCTCATAATACATATGACTTTCTCCAAAGACTGTGATGCTAAAATTTGTTAAATTCTCCACAGAAATATGAGATATATGACTCTAAAAACAGCAATAATTTTGAAATTTTTCCTTGTCTACAAGTTCTACCTTCTGTATTACGAATTTTTCAAGTTGATATCATGATAGAGTGGGAAATGCCTGAAGGACAAATGCAAGGAGTGAAATAAATGCTCAGGAGACTATTCACATGCATTATTCAACCTCTCATGTACACGCCTTTGTGACTGGGCTATGTCAGTGTTATAGAGTGATGGAGAAGCAACACATCTGAGACAATCCACTTTGCTTTTGACTGTAGCACCCTCAAAGCCACATTTGCAAGTGTTTCTTCTACACTGTAGCATGCTCCTATACACAGAAGAGACGTCTCTTATTAAATTAATTCCTATCTACAGAAGCAGATAAATTCTATTTTATATGTCTTCACTGATAGAAGAAAGAAAAATGTTCCCCATGAACCAGGGCATTTGGAAACAAAAATCATTCCTGCAGCACAGGAGTTAGGCACAGGCATAAAACATGCTCAATATAAAGGATAATACAGATACAGAAAAGAAGTTTTCACTGATCCACCATTCCTTACAGTACAGATCTCTAGAATAGTTTCCACAAAGCTATTATTCCTGCTATTCCATCACTAGTTTGGGGATCATCATTGCCAACTCAAAGTGAAAAATTATCTTGTATTTCCCAGAACTTAAACAAGAAAATTAAAGTATCTTTGTTATTCAGTTGCTTTGAAAGGGTCTACCAGAGGGTATATACAATAATGTATAACTCAAAGTGATGTAGAATAACAGAAATTATAACTGACTTTCAGCCTAGCAGCTAACCATGGAGCTGACCTGGGGGCCTTCAGCACTGCCTTGCTGCTTTCTTGCAAAGCCTTAAGGAACAGATCTGTCCCATCCACTCATCAACATTTATCTCAGTTACTGTCTTAGTTTTCCTGTCCTTTGTAAAGAATTAAAACTTCAGGGTCATTGGTCTGGAGAAGGCTGAATTTCATCTTTGCACCTAGATCAGGCCTTCCAGCTGGCTTAGATCAAGGCTCCTTGGCAAATTCCTTCCAGAGAGCCGTAAGCAGTTTGAAAAGAGTCTGTGTACTCTTCCATCAGGTTAGCAGTGAGATAACACAAGTTGAAGACACTGAAAAACTGACACAGCCTCCCTTGGAGAGAGAAGTATTTGCTGAGGTTGTCTGGCAGTGGGGTACCAGATATGTCAAGCTCTGTACGAAGGGAGGAGTGAGTCTGGGCAGACAGATCTCAGGATGTCAGCAGGGACTTGATGCAGATGTTCTGCCAGATGCTGCTTCTTATGGACTCCCTCCTCCAATGGCACAAACCCAAGAAAACTTATGAGAGAACCCCAATGCAGTCTTTTCACGAGTAAGAGTCAAGATCATGAGAAGTCTGTCTCATGCTAAGGATGATGAAAAGTTGTTCAATTTATTTATTTATTTTTATTTATTAATAACTCAGGAACTATTAAAGGAACTACAAGCACTAAAATAAACCTTCCTTAGCCCAACAGCAAAGGTTCATTTGTTAAGCTTCACAAAAGCCCAGGCACATTACAGATAAATAAGCAGTTTAATTCTTGTAATGAGGAAATTGATGCAGCTGGATATGGGAGAAAAAAATACAAAACAAAACATTTTCAATAAGAAATATGTTAATTCTGTTCCAGAGGAACTACAGAGGCTCTAGCTCTGGTGGGGTCTGAGGAAGGAGTCGTGTACACTAATGATGTCTCCTTTTATCCTGTGCTAGTAATAGGGTAACACATCTTTCCACCCAGCCAACAGGAATACTTAATTAAGTAAAACAGGATTACAAAACACCAGGCTACCTAACTGCCCCAGTTTAGAGAGCTCTCAGTTCATTAATTTATGGTTTATATAGATACCCCACTATTACATGCCTCACAGCCAAGTATCAAAACCAGATCCACCAGCAACATATTCATACTCTGTCAAGTTCTCCTTTGTCTCAGAAGTGTTGAGGAATACAGAGACTGTCACATATGTGAGAGATTTTGTATTATGTTGCTCCTCTCACAAGGTGTTCCTTAACCTTAGCATGGGCTGAGAGATGAAGTTGGCAGGCTAATGAGGAGGAAAAAAAGGATATTCTGTAAAACCCCTACTTTATGGTAGTAATTATTTAGAGGCAGACATCACAGCCATCCTTGGAGGTGGAACTGGGATAAAGTACTCTGGGAAAGACACTGTTGTTCCTCTTTGGAAAGCACAGTGAAAAAAAGCTTTGGGCCATTTATGCCCAGTGGAGGAATAATCTGTGATGTGGAAGGCTGAATAGATGGCACTGAAATGAGGACGGCAACCAGCAAGCAGAGCAGCCCCTTCTTCCAGACCTTGAATTAATAGCAGCGCCATGGCCCAGAAGAGCAGTACTGCCTCTCTATCCAAATCCCAAGCCTTTGGCCAGCTCACTCGGCTTGGGAGCTCAGGAAAAACAAACCTTGTGTGACCCTTCACAGCAATTATGCAGGAGGCCTCTGCAAGAATGGAAATTTGCGCACACAGGAGAAAAGAGCTTGAAAAGCTGCGTAATACTCCCACCCACCAACACCCACTATTTGTGAATTGTATCACTGGCTTTCATCCCTATGAAGAACAAAGTTGATTTGACTAATACTGTTATGTTCCTAATGACTTGTTTTTTGGATATATGGCAGCTGCTTTAAAGAAAAAAAAAGCCCACGCAAATAGTGGCTTGATTCAGTACAGCTGGCACAGATCACTCTTGCTCATAGAGGTGGGTGCAGTGTCTCTGGCAGGGCAGCTTGTTTTGGAGTCTGTTTGTGGTTATGCCCTCATGATGCACTTCTCCCAGTGGTATTGCCTGCTCTGGGAGTCAGGAGTCCCCACAGGGCCAGTGCAGCTGATGTGCTCCCAGCTGCTGCATCAGCCTTCGCAGCAGTTTTAGTACTGACAGGGCTTCTCTCTGCAGTAGACCTGAGCAAGCAATACCCTAGAGGCAAAATCAAGCCAGGAATGCACATGAACAGAACCACAGGGGACCCAGAGCCTATATACACTAAGTTGTCGGGAGGCTGGTGTCTAAATCCAACTCCAGTCAGAAATGAAAGGAATTTAGAGGTTGGTTTGGTTTAGAGTTGCTTTTAGGTTCAGCAAATCCTGAATGTATGGTGAACAGCTGTCCACTGCAGAAGTCTCTGGAGAGCAGAAGGTCGTCTGGAGTTGCAGATGTGTGAATATGCCACCGCAGGACTGCTCCCCTCTGGGGTGTCTGTTCCGTGTCCACAGTGGGACCACAGGTGACTCGCAACAACCTGTCTGGTAACACACTGACCCACTTCACGCCATGGCAATATTAAATTTACTTGTGGGTGTGTTCAGGTGCATGGGCCTATGATCTCTGAAGGGCTGTCTCCAGCTGTCTCGAGCTGCTCCCAGGCTAGCCCATGGAGGGTGAATACACGATTATGCATGAATGCATTGAGCAGGACTTTGTGGTCACATTCATCTAATAATAGAATGGCTTGGGTTGGAAGGGACCTTAAAGATCATCTGGTTCCAACACCCTCTGCCATGGGCAGGGACACCTTCCACTAGACCAGGTTGCTCCAAGCCCATCCAACCTGGCCTTGGACACTTCCAGGTATGGGGCATCGATAGCTTCTCTGGGCAACCTGTTCCAGTTGCCTCAGCACCCTCTCACTAAAGAATTTCTTCCTAATATCAAAACCTACTCTTTTTCAATTTAAAGCTGTTACCTCTTGTCCTGTCACTGGTGGTGTAAATCTGTAAGTTTTCTCTGGCATAATTATATCCTTTTTGTTTATGACTTGTGATTTGTTTTTCTCCCAGTATTTTTCACACCACTATATCTCTAAACATCACTGAGATTTTAGCAGAACTTTAGGGGACTATATCACTTCTTGTCTCCCACACACGTGTGTTTTCTTGGCCTGCATTAAATAAGATGTTTTGCACTCACTATATTCTGCAGCAAGCCAGTATGACAAAATTGTAACTTCTAAATAGTGCTGAATTTCAAATATGGGGAATAAAAATAAATCTAGGCTGCTATTTCCAAAAAATAAATTTAATGGTATACATTATTCAGTCATGCATTAAAATACTTATTTCTAATTATTAAATCATTAATAATTTAAATACTTTTAAATATTTTAATTGAATCTACTATGCTGAATACTACCAAATTCATTAAGATGAAAGCAAGGCATTGGGATGAAAATAGGCATCCTAAAAAGTGGATCACTTCATTCACTGCATGGTGCCAGCAGGCTTCATCCTGAAACCTGCTCAGGCAATGTTTCACAGCTGTGGTGATGGTTTGTCACTCTTAGGTTTTTCCATCCTCCAGTGTGGTGTTGGGATTGCTGAACAACTTAAGATTTCGCCATTAGGATGAAGCAAAACTCAAAAACCTAATAAACACCCTGTGAGACTTTTGTCCAAAGTAAATGGATTTTAGCTGTGGTTTACCTATAAACCTGAACTCAAATAATTTTTCTTTCATTATTACTTAGTTATAGACCTTATTCCTCTTCCTGATCCTAATCTATCATACAGGATTGACATTACCCATGTTTAAGCAGATGTTGTGATTCATTACAGAGGTGGCTGCATTTCAATAACTGGATAAAGTGGTTCCACTGCATCATTTTGCAAAGTTTGTAGAATTACTTCAGGGAAATATTCTATTTAAATGTAAATTATTTTACTATTATCATCATTATTATTATGAAAATTGTCATCAACTACTAGGAGTGAATACTAAGAATTTGTCTATCCACATTAGGAATAGAAAGAAGCGCACAGGAATACAACAGAGATGCTTGTCTACCTATTGCTTGATGTGAATGGACTCATAGTTTACTATCAGCTTTGTATTTTTTTCCTAACTGTGGTAGTAGTAAATGGAATGAAAACGGTTCAGAGGTATTTGTCTGAATTCAGTAAACAAGTTGTTTTAAACAAATTTGAATATGAATTTCACATTATGTCTTTGTTTTCCTGTCAGACTTTATTATTCCCTTGTAGGACATGATTACACTGATGGAAGCACTCAGAGAAATGGTTTGCAGGTGGATCTCACCTGTTACTCATTGGGATGAGATTCATATCATAATGGGTGTAAAATGTTCTACATGGAAACTCATTATCTGATTATCTAAACATAGTGCATACAATTAATTCCTAATAAAATCTGTCTTTATAAATGTAGTCTGTTCTCCAACAGGGGGGGAAAATCTGTTCTTTGTACCTTTGAAATGTACTGGCCATTGGCAGAAAAATACTTGGAGGTTCCCAAATACAAATCCTAAGATTTAAGATGATTCAGGACCAGTGAAGATTTTACCTATCACAGCACTGTACTGCTGGTGTACGCAATTTCTCAGTCCCTGATCCTTAATTGGGTGCCCAGGGTCCATGAACAGCACATGGAAGTGCCAGAGGGTGGAGCATGCTTGATCACAGGATGTGGAGATGTAGAAGTCAGGAGCCTGTCTGAAATCCCATGCCCTTCCCCACTTTTAAATGGCTTTTTAGGAGGCTTTTCAATTTCAGTGCCATCAAGAAGACTTGTTCCTTTCCCCACCATCTGAATGCTCTCTTGATGGTAGTAGGTGCCACCTCTGTCAAAGGTGGAGTAGCTGTCACATCTCTAAATCGCAGTCCTCATAGATATTACTATTCCTTTTCTGTGAGAAGGGATAAGGAAATCTCACACTGACTTCCAAGGAGATGAACTGTCCTGACTAGAGTATGTCAAAGGAGGAATGAGCTCTGACTGGGCAGAGTGAGGCATTGAGCTGTATCTCTCATATGCTATTCAAATATTGCAGTAGCTTAGACAAGGGGAGAACTCCAGCAGCCATATTTCAAAAGAAATCAATAGCTGCTATTGTGTTTTATGAAAAATCCAATTTCAGAGCTGTTTGGTAGGAATTTTCAAAGCACTCAAACCAGCCCTGGGGGAAGATAAACAGAGGAACATATTTTTGTGTCCCAGCTAATCTGGTGCCTGAACTGGATCTTGGGCAACTTGACCTTTTTTAAGACTGAAGAGCTCTTGGGGATAACCAGAATTCAAGTTGTCTGGGAACTTTTTGTACTGGCAGCTGATCTCAGAGTTTGGGAGCCTCCTGAAGCAGACAGCAGAATCTCTGTTTTGGATGTAAGCACATAAATTCCACCTCTGCCAAGGGTTAACCACGTAAGTCCTTTTCTGAGTACAAAGCCATGACAGATGTACAGCCGCCCTTCCATCTGAACTCCAAGTGGCTTTTTCATTCTTAGTGCACAGCTCAGGAAACTTTTAAATCTTACCTTATGCTTGATGTATGCTGAACAGCATGCTCGTTTTGGCTGAAGTAATTTTGTTCACAGTGGCCAGTATGGGGCCATGTTTTGGATTTGTGCTGAACACGGTGTTGATAATAGCGATGTTTTTGTTATTGCTGAGCAGAGCTGATACAGAGCTAGGGCCCTTTCTGCTTTTCACACTGCCACACTGACAAGGAAATTAGGGGTGCATGGGAGGCTGGGAGGAGACACAGCCAGGACAGGTGATCCCAACTGACCAAAGGGATATTCCAGACCACATGACATCATTCTCAGTATATAAAGTGGGGAGAAGGAGGAAGTAGGGGGTGTTTGGAATAATGCAATTTGTCTTCCCAAGGAACTATTACATGTGATGGGGCCCTGCTGTCCTTGGGATGGCTTTTTCTTCCCATGAAGCACCATGGCAAGAAGTGAATGAATGCTTTGCTTTTCTTTGCTTGCATATGCGGCTTTTGCTTTCCTTCTTAAATTGTCTTTATCTCAACCCATGAGTTTTCTGGCTTTTACCCTTCAAATTCTCTCCCCCACCCCACTGATGGGAGGGAGTCAACAAGTGACTGCATGGAGCTTGGTTGCTGGCTGGGGTTAAAACATAACAAACAGCATTTCTATCCTTTTTCTTCCACCATTTCTTGCTAAACTAGCATGCAGTGGACATGGAAAAGCATGACAGGTTTCTATAACAACCCTGTGAAATAATAAATACCACAAAGCAACTCTGCAATCTCTAAATGATGTAAATGTTTTTTTCATTTAATTACTATCCACATTTGTGTCCAGCTTCAGAATAATACAGCTGCAAAAGTAATTAATTAATATAGAAATGCAGTTTAATAACAGCACAAGGGTTCTGTGTTCACCGGTTGGTTACAGGCACTAGCTAGCATGCTGATAACAGGTTGTTGCCATTGTTGCCACCTCATTAGAAAATTAGCATTTAATTAACTTAGGAAAATATGGAACATTTTTGATATGGGAAATATTTGTACACGTTGTCTATTGGAATTAAAAGCTCCCATCCAGCAAAAAAGCACAGCAGCCTCTACAGCTGGTGGCTGTTGGCCCACAGAAACTAAATAGACTGGCTGGTCTGTGCAGCTGCAGCCGCTGCCTTTGATTTGGAGGGGAAAGGGAAGCTGTGAGATGCACTCTAGTCTGAGGCATCAGCTGAAAGGAATGATCCAACCATGACGTCAGCACTCGCCTTGCAGGCACTGTAGCAAGTCCCCAAAAGTATTATTCTGTGGACAGTGCCGGCCTCTGAACTGTCAAGTACAAGTTCTGAAGAAAAGATGGCTTTACTTTCGCCTGGGCTTGATGCAGCCTCCCCTGAAGCCAGTGGGAGTCTTTCCACTGACTTCATCGGGCTTTGCGTGGTGCAGCTGGGGTTTCCTGGCCCAAGAGCCCCAGTGCTGACTTGAGCCAGGTGCAGGGAGAGACAGGTCAAGCTGCACAAAGGTTAACCACTGCTGGTCTTAGGGGGCAGAGGGTGGGGAAGAGAAGGGGACAGCCAGAAAGGGAATGAACTGCTGAAAGGCAGCTGGATTTTCTTGCTATTGCGTTGTTGCTGTTCACATGAGCTGAGTGGTCTGAGGTTTTATATGTTCTTGTGAATGAAAAGATCCCCTTTAAACTGCAGTTTAAAGAAGAGCCTTAAACCTCCTGCTAGCAAACACAAAATATCCCTAGTTCCTAGGGTGAATTGTTATTCTGACCAGACTCTTCTATGTAGGTTGATGCAAAACCAGAGAACAGTCAGATGACATTGAGGCTTGCTCCTGCGGAGTGAGGAATTCACACCTATGTGTGCCAGCACTGCCATGCACATCCGTGGGGGATTCCTCCAGGCAGGGGTAAATGGCTATATCACTTCTGTCATCCCTCAGGCTTGGGAGCACATCCTGCAAACCCTCTGCACGTGTTTAATGTTCCACATGCAAAGCCATGGAGTCGCGCCAGCATCCCATAAGTTTCTCTCACGTCCCCGCAGCTGCAGCAGCAGGATCTATCCTAACCCCGGGCTGAACCAGCACTCTGCAGCAGCCAGCCTGCCTCAGCTGCTCTCACAGCCCTGCTCCAGTGTCTCCAGGTAGTTCTGAGAGAGATGTTGCTGCCATTAGCAGCAAAAACTCAGCCCCCAGCTCATTGCTTGTCCTTCCCTAGTCCCACCAAGTAGATCACCACCTGCCAGGAGTGCTGTGGCAGGACATCAGGGTCTCACTGAACAGGATGGGTGGGCTGTATTGTGAAAGGCTGTCTCCCCTGGGGCGATCTCACTCCTGTCAGTGCAATGAGCTGACAGGTAGGGACTGACAACACCCATCAATCACACCCTTAACAGCCTGAAATGCTGCCATTTCTCTTGTGGAGAGCAGCAGCCAAGCCGACAGGCTGCGTGGGGCTGTCAATGAGGCAAATGTCCTCGTTGAGAGAGCTGCTCCTGAGAGGATCTCCCACAGTTGTTCCTGTTTTTCTCAAGCAACTGCCCCCTATCCTTTCTCCTGGTGTGAGGTGAACAAATAACAGAGCTGGAGGGATTAAGAATGATTGTGTTGTGATTGGCGCAGATGCTTTTTAGGGCAGATGCTGAGGTGCGTGACACTGCTCTACACTATGTGTCGGGGCATGAGACAGGCAGATAAAATGCAGACCTAGCATTGCAGGGATGAGGGGTGCATGCCTGCATTACATGCCTTTAATTGGTGGCAGCAGTTAAAGGCTCTTTGTGCATGTGAAGCAAGGGATGTAAATGACCATAAGTACAGAGGCTTCACCATTTCTTTAAGGGGAAAATGATCTGAGTTTAAGAACTGCACCAGCATTTTATCACTCAAAAAATCGTCTGGTGCATTTAGATTAAAATCATTGCTGAAGGTCAAATGTGGAAATAATGTAGCTCAAATTCCTTTCAGTGCCCAGCAGCAATGGTTAAATATGTAAAGGGAGAGACAAATAAATGAGGAAGCACTGCAAAAAGCAGCAACAAACAAAACATCTCATTAAAATCTCACTCTATGTCAGTTGTGTGTTTTCCCACCACTGATTCAGAGGAACTGTCTGCTTCTACCTCACAGGTAACCCCACAGGGTTGTTGTACAGAGCATGGGTTGGGCCCTCATGAACAGTTGCCATGTGTGTGGATCCATGAGAAAGCAGAAGGGCAGATCCCTGTCTGGCAGGACCTGATGAGCCACTCTATGACACAGACTGATGTGGGCTGCGGCCTTCAGGAGAAAACACCACACAGTCATACAGTTTTATACTGGCCTTTCTATTTACATTTTCATGTGTTCATGCCTTGCTCTCACTGCCAGTAATTTATCTTTGGTGAGATTTGGACCACCTACTTTGGTGCTAAAATTCAAGAATATTATTTAAAAACCTACAGGTGACTGTAGCTTAACCCTGAGGCACCCCCATCTATTTTAGACGCCAGAACTCCCAGAAGCAAACACCTTTTGTTCTTGGAAACATTCTGGCATTTAAAGGAGCACAAACTGGAGCACAGAACCATTGTCTTGTTGCATCGCCCTTCCACATATTCCGTTCCCTACACTCTGAATACTTGTGGGACACATCTGCATTAGCAAATCACACCGGACTAGAACATGTTTTGTCTCCCAGAGTTGTCTGAGGTGTTTCTCTGGCAGGTTTCTCCCCAGCAAAACTCATGCCTGAGCCCACCTGCTATGGTCAGTCAAGGTCTGGTGACAATCTGGGACACTAAGTCCATCTTTGCTCATCCTTTATGTAACAGCCACCTCTGCCATCCCTGGGTGCAGACATAGAGTAGTTGAATCCTTACAGCCCATCCAGTCCCAGATCTCAGAAAATACTGAGGGAATTACACTGTTGAACACTGATGAAATTTCAGGTAGTGCTAAATTCTCCCCACGCCACAGTACCTACATTCTGGCATTTCACTAATTTGAATTGCTGATCTATTTAAAATGTAAATTGCTGATCTATTTAAAAGGCTACAGCAGGAGCACAGTTTACATGGAGATCCAGCTGGGATGGAGGGTCAGCATTCAAGTTCAGTATTTTCTTTCTAAACAACTTGGCTGCTACAACAACACCTTGAGGATTTGAATTTAGTAGATCAAATTTTCTTCACAGTACATTCCCACTGACACCACTTAGGTCAATGGACCAGCTTGTGAACTCAGTTAAATCAGCATGTATTGGGAGTAACATTACAGAGAGTCGTGGAACTATTCCAGATTTATATTGGTGATAATGAGACCAAAATTTGGTCCAATGTACTTGCAGAGATCTGAAAGCAAAGCATTCATTTCAATCCTCAAGTAAAATATACTGCCCTGCAGACTTTTTTAAACCCTTGAACAGAAGTCTGTGTGTAACAATAAGCATGAACAGAGTGAACACTATAGAATGAAAGAAAAAAATAATAGAGAAGAAAAGGTTAAAATTTTCCTCTAACCTATACCAAAACTAGTAAAACCTGGGAGTTTTCCCGTATAGATGCAACAAATATCAGATAAACTACATGAATTCTCAAGCTGTGAGTTTGGAAATATTTTTAAAATGTTCTCATTTAACACAATATTTTGAGATGAGAAGTATAATTCAAGGTTCCAGCATTGAAAAGACAGCATACCTTACTTGTGTTACTGGCACCATCATCCCATTTACTTTATTCATATGTTATTAATCACACATATGATTCTTTGTACTTCTACACTTTAGACTTCTGGCCAAATACCTGACAATTCGTTTCTGTTTACTCTTTCCACCTTAGTGTCTTTGTGATTTGCCAGCTGTTTCAGCAAGTATTTTAGAAAGCGTTTTGTTTTTGTTTTTCTTTGGGTTTTGTTTTTTTTTTTTCATTATATGCATGAAAATTTTATTGTTCATATCCAAATGATTACCAAAATCATAAAATATTAGTTCAAGTTCTTGAATGCTTATTATGATGGAAGATACCTGCCCCTTTTTAAGTTGTTGGAAATGTCTGTATTCTTCCTGTTTGGACACTGAAAAGTGATAACTAGCACTCTGATAGCCAAGCTCCCAATGTTAATACATGTGTGATGCAGTTGTAGAAACCAATATACCATTCAAAAATAAAAGTATAAACTTGAGAACAACCAGAACAACTCCAGCTCCTCCAGCATCAGTAAAGCTCAAAAGACCTGACCTATTTGGGCAGAAGAACAAAAATATCTCTATAGTGCTTTCCACCACATTGGTTCCTTTTTCCAGGTGATAATCTGAAAGGGTGGGACAAAAACCAGCAGGAAATATTTCTTCATAAAATGAAAAGCAGTGAAAGAGATTTAGCAAACATATTTCTGAGCTGTCCTGTTCCTTTCCTTTGGACGAGAACACAGAAGGGGGTGGACGGAGAGGGAGATTAGAGCAGGGGAATAGGGGAAAGCTAAAGAAAGATTTTAATTCCTCAGGGATGCTTCTGAAGGAGGAGGTTTCCTGTCTCCCTGCTCTGGGAGTCCCATTTCTTAGGCTTTACCTTTTGTTTTGTTGTTTGTTTTGTTCTTTCTTTCTTTTACAGATCTATCTACATGTACTGGAATTCAATATAGAATGCATATCCACAAGCTGGAGGCTCAGCTGTGTAAACCTCTACAGTTTTTATAGGAATCAATGAACCTGTGCTGATTTACATGACAAGAGGATCACACCTTTATACCTGGTGTTTAAATTGAAATTGAAAACTACAGGTGGCATAATTTTTACAAGGTTTGTATTTCTGTTTTAGCCAGTTTCTGATATGGACAAGACAGAAAAGCACACAGAGATCTTTATTATCATCTCTAATAAGAATCTGAGCTCCAAACTTGATAGTATGTGACTGTGCATAAAATTAACTAGACGTGTCTGTTAGCAGATCTGAAGTTGTGCCTGATTATATTCTGCATGCATATTTGTTTTCAGTCATATTTACAGGGGTGCCTCTATCCTGATGCTTCAGTTAACTGTTACTTTGAGGAAATAAACAGAGGTGAGAGTCCAGTCACCTTCAGCTGTTGGAAGTTAATAAGGTGTTAATGAAACATTGGCAAATAGCAGCAGTTTAGCACTTGGTTGACACTTGATTTTTAAAAGAGACAGAGTGTAAATAAGCTGTGTTTGCAGTGAAAATTAGAAAAAGTGGGAGGTGGGGAAACAAATAACACCCTCACAGCTTATTGGTTTTAAGCAGGAAATACTCAATAGACCACATCAGGGAGCATAACTAGCATACTGCAGTCACTGGCAGCAAACAATACCCGATGGCAAAGGACTCTGTTTTCATACATGCCTTTTTAAGACGCTCTTCTAATATATGACCAACTGATGCACATAATCAGTGTAAGAGGACCCTTGGCACCTCTGCCTCTGACCTCTGGAAGTGCTCCATGGGAGCATCTGGCCTGTTTCAGACCACAAATCCTATGAATCCATGTGCTTATTTATGAGGGATGGGCAGTCTCTTTCTGCAGGACACCTAAAGCAGTCAAGGAGCTTGAACTCTGTTGTTCCTGCTGCATTAAGGACAACAACTGACACCTTGAGAAACAGTAATACTCTGAAGAGATATTAACTAAGATAGTACAGCATCATCCCGAGTGAACCTTTGCACTACTTGCAGTACAGGAGATGGTATAGCCAAGCTATACCTGGTATCCTGCTTCTAGCTCTGAAGAAGTAGGAGGATAGTGATGGACCAGGATGGACTGGTGTGAAAGTGGAATTAAACAGTGTTAGTTTAGCAAGCTAGCACTGCAGAGAGATGAGGGAGGAAGCCACATTTCAGAGTGGCTTCTTGGAATAGGGATCATTGACATTGGCACCTAGCATAGGTCTAGGCTCAGTAGGAAGTGGAATATTTGTAACTGGAGCACTGAGGATTTTCTGTTTATGTAATATATCCAGAAAGATTCCTTGATAAAATGTTCTCCAATAGAAGAGCTAATGCCAAGGCAATTCAAAAAGGGAGCTACCCTGGGGACATCACTTTTTCTGCATAGTTAAAAAGATGTTGTTTGTTTTGCAGGTGTGTAGTGTGTGAGTGATGTTTCCTTGCCAGGCTAGAGAGATTGGTGGGTTCTAGCAGATTATCAGACTACCTCTGAAATTACTTTAGCAGTGTGGAGTTGTTATAGTTAGAAACCTTAGTTACTTGATGAATCTCTTCTGCCATTCTCATGTGTCACATTCATTCACAGAAGCCCGTACTGTAGTGTACCTTACCAGCATAAGGCAGCTCCTTTGGCACACATACTGTATAATAATCTCTTACAGTACATTACAATTGCAAATTAGAGCTAGCTTTAATTTAAAATGTAAAAATTTCATTTTCCTGAGGTAAGCATTGTCAGAGGGATAAACCTGTGGGTGTAATATACCCGTGGGTATGAGCAATTCTGAAGTGTTGAATAAATGAAACACACAAAGCATAAATTTTTGTGTAGGGTAAATAATGCCACACATAAATATTGAAGTATTGAACATAAAACACTCTATGCAAAAACATAGACTTTGTTTGCTTGATTCTCCCTGATGTGTTAGAAAAGCTTTCACCCAAGGGGGACTGTAAGTGCAGCCTTTAAAATTAATTCAAGTGTTGTGTGTTGTCTATAAATTTCTGTATTGAATTACTGTCTTATTTTCAGTTTGAGGCAATATATTATTTTGTTTATGAAGACTACAGTGTAGCAGGTATCTTTTTGTATCAGCACACTGTGAGATAAACATCTTGCAATATGCTTGAAAGAATCTGAAAATCCACACTTCCCAAATGAGACAGAATCCCACATTCTGTAATGTACTTCCTAGTAGCACTGGAGTTTGGCTGCACTCAGAGTCAGGATGTTGGGCAGTGCACAGGGGGTGTCCCAAGTTGATTGTGAAGCAGTTTGGGTACGTGGCCGCTCAAACACTGAGGACTTGAGGTCAGGATTTCCCTTGACAGGCTGGCAAAGAACATTGAGAGCCCTTTTTCTGCCTTTGTAGTATATGGTCAATTTCCTAGGATAATCCATTTTTTCACTAGCAGCTATTATGAGGATGTAAGACACCAGGAGGTGCACTTTGACCTCTCCTGTTCTCTTCTGTCATACACAGAGTATTTGAAGCTTTTGGCCTTTTGTACCAAAGGTCCAGTTTTGTTGTAGGATGTCAAGGCTCCTTTTGTAAGGGGCACAGACCATAATTCCTATGATGCTTTTGTCACAACAGTGTATTTGTTTTAATGACAACTAAGCCACCTTTAGCAAAAGCAATTGACCCTTGGTGATGGACTGACTTTCTTGCCATCAGAGCATGGAATGTTTGTTTTGACATTAATGCAATAATACCAGTACTGCTATTTAAGTATTTTTCTCTGACTGTGTATCCAAAATTTGTGAATGCAAAAACTGCATGTTCAGTACATAAAATATAGAATCTGGGTGAAGAATCTTTTGCCAATTGAATTTTCATCCTTTTTCTCCTTGTTTAGCATTTAAAATAAAGAATACAAGGTCTGCTTTCTTCAGATCCAGGTCAGTGCAGCAGATTGTATAACCACTTAGAAAAAGTCATTTGAGGGTATGAAAAAAGGAGAGAGAAGATGAGGAAAAGCCACTGTCATTTATGGTGTAGCAGAAAGTAAAGAGGGGACTGAGATGAATAGAAGGAATGAAGGAAAGAGCACTAATATTTCCAGAATGAAATTATTTCCTCTGGGATATTTTAAAGGAAAACCAAAAATAATAGGGGATTAACATCTGAGAAAGAGCTGTGCTGTGGTTGTGCTGTGAGTTGCTTTTTGCTCATAAAGGCTGAAAGTCTGAAAATGACCCATTTAGATTAGTCAGGAGTTAGAAAGTTCCTGCTCAGACCTCTGCTTGATTGCAGATCTTGGGAAAGATTATTCTAGGTGTTGCTTTTCCTGAACTCATGCAGACAAATTTTCCTAGGCTGGGCTACAAGTTCAGGGCAGTATTCAGTCTGAGATTAAGACATGCATACTTAGGTACCTAGATGTATGTGTCTTAATCTAAAACAAGTCTAAACCATCTGACCCTCCATGGCTATTCCAGACAAATATCTAATTTCCATTTGTGGTCCTTGAACATAATAGTCCTCTATAGAGGAAATGCATTCCCAGCCTGTGGTCAGGACTTCAAACTGAGTGGGACAAAACTACTCCATGTGCTCAGGTGGCTAACTTGGATTAGACACTAAGTAAATTTCATTAAGATGATTTCTACCTGCCTTTACAATTAATTTTTCAGCTATTCCAGATTCCTGACAGTCCTTGAGCATCTTGAAAAACAGGTTGTCCTGTATTAGCATTCATGTTTGTCATACTGGAAGGACACTGGTGATTTACAGACATTTGATGGGCAGGATGCCTCGCTCTCCTGGGGGCAGATTTCAACCTGCACAATAGCATGCTGGACATGCAAGAATTTCAGCTTCTGCTCTGGACAACTCTGGAGGAACTTATGGCCTCACGTTGCTGAACTGTTGACTTACATTATGCAATGAAGAGTTGTTGCTTCCCATGCTCTGATCAGGATTTTTTTTTTTTTTTTTGCAATATCTAGAATGTACTGCTTATTTTGCTGCCCTTCTACATTGTCTGTGAAATGAGTTTTTGAACACTCTTGGTGTGGGGTGTTTGTTAGCTGTTTTTCCTGTTAGCTGTGACACAAATATAGTGCATTCAAGCTACTAGCCATCTTGAGTAGCTTGTTTGGGGCTTATAAATGCCTTGCACAGGCCCAGTACCCCCATGCATAAATCATCATCACAAATAAGGAGAGGAAGGAAGGCAGAACTGGACAAATTGGTCAAGTTCCTAAACTGGCAGTGATGAAAAGGATGCCGGATTTCTCTCACTGTGGCTTGTCTGAAGTTTATGCAGGGGATTTTCTGATGGATACCTTTTAGGGTGCTCTGATCCCAAGCAATTGGACCACTAAAGCAGGAAACTCTGTTTAACTGCATTCTTCGTGTCCAGATCAATAGTCATTTTGTTATGAAGCAACAAGCATGACCATGCAAAAAGGGTTGAGTCCTTTTTAATTAGGTGCTCCCATGATGATTATTTTCCTGGCATACAAAAAAAGAAAATTAACCTATGCATAGGTTGCCTCCAAGCACTCTTCAAGGGTTTAATTTAATTTGTCAGTGATACAGAAAGAGGACTAATTTCTTAGTAGATATTTATCTGGAGGGAAGAAGGTGGTAAATAGTTACCCAGGCCTGTGAAGTACAGGTGTTCATTATGTGTACTCTGACATAAATATCTTCCTTTCTTTCATCTCTTCTGTTTGTTTGCTCTCTTCTGTTTTATTCAGGAGCAGCCAAGTGTTACCCAGCAGGGATATCCACCTGTGCTCACCGGCCATTTATATCATAAATGTTCCTGGAAGCTCATTCAAATAAATCTAACTCCCAAGCAACTTTTGGTTGCTTTTGAGCATTCTCTTAAGAATGTGAGAGTTAGAATTTTGTCTGTAATTACAAGACCATACTTCCTTAATAGGCTACAACTAGAGCCTTAAAAGAAACTCAGTAACAAACAAAACAAAACAAAAAAAGCCCCCACAACCAAAACCCAAAACTTCAGAAAGCTTGAAACTTTGCTCTGAAATTTGCATTACTAAGTTATTCATTGTTAAAAAACTTGCCAGATAAAACCCCTCTTTTACTCTTTCACATTTTTCTCAGTCTGGCTGTCTGGTTGTGTTTTTCTGGTACAAATTTTTTACACTTATACCTCTTAAATTATTGGGAAACATTGCAGCAAAAGCATCTTCAAGTCAAAAGGGCCTTGAATATGGAGTCATATTCCAAAATAATTGTACTATGGATTTTTCTGCGAGTTAGTTTCACAGTTTCCTCCTCTTCAAATATTTTACTTCCTAATTTCAAAAGCCTTCATTATGGTTCTGATCCTTTACAGTAAGCTTGAGCACATGGAATTGCAGCAACCTTGGTGGTTTCTGAGTTGAAAGCAATTATTTATATGGCAGTGACTTTACTGGTTATCTTCTCTGAAGATTAGAATCAAGGCACTGACCTCATACACCTAGATTGAGAATTAGATATGAGCACACAGAAACCCCTGATTTTAGTGCCTTTCTCTTGGTTAAAACTCTAATTACTGTGTGCAGTTTGAAGTGTATCATAGAATTCCTGATAAATGCATGAAGCTTTACCAAAAAGAATTTGATTTTTTAAAAATCAAAGATACTATATAGTAATTTTTTTTCATGTTTTATTAGGATTTTTATCATGTGTGATGTGGTAATGAAGTCCAAATAGTTCAAACAGAAAACTCAAAGTGTCTCTTTGCCATATTCAAGTTTGCACAGAAGTGTTGTTAAGGGATTGGATGCCATTAATTTTAAAGCTTTTTGGCACTTGGTCAGAAGAGAATAATGATGATTTTGTTTAAATGCATAGGGTTGTGCCTTTATTTCACTAGAAAATAATACTGAAGACAAGAACAGAAACAGTAGGCATTAAAACTCATTTGTGACCAATTCTAAGATAAATTTCTTGAGGTGGCTCTCAAAACCAAGCAAAGAGAACTACAAAAATCAAATCGGTGTCAGCAGTTAAGGTCTGGGCATGATGAAATTTAATCCAACACACCTTGGAGATAGGATTCTGCAAGGCCTGGAGACCAAACATGGCCTATTGGTGGACATTGCCCTTCCAGCTGGAGAATAATTGGCAATGATATTAAGTGTAAATCAGCTACTGATACAGATATACTGTCCAAAGTGCTTCTGCCTTCACAAAGCATACAACACGTAGAGCATACCTGCCAGTATGGCACTGCTCTTTCTTCCTATAATAAGCAACTTCCCTAGCCATGCTTAATTGATAATTAAAAGTTTGGTCAGCAAACAGATATTGGAAAAGAGTATTTGTCATTTAGATAGTCATATAATTAATATTCAGCATATGTTATATTCCAGTGGGGAATAACAGGATGGTGTGTTTGGGGATGAATGCATAAACCATTCAGGATCTGTTTGGAAATAATTAAGGAAATAAAATGCCTAGTGTATATAAAGTGGGCTTTTAATTATAATAGAAAAGAAATTCTTCAGAAATAATTTGTGAGATAACTTACTTCTCAAGCACTTTTTGGCAGGATTTCAAATAATGTATCAGATAGTGATCACATATTCTGTGACAGGATTACAACTAACCCAACGTATTATACAGGCCCAGCTACCACAGCTCAGCTCCCATCCAAATTTAATGGTATCCCGGGAAGGTATTAGAAAAGTTCAGTCTGCATTCAGCTGCTTTTGTGTGCAAGATTTTCTGATACTGCATCAAGGTAGAGGAGCATACTGTTTGCTCTGAACCATAAAATGGTGATCAAAGGATGCTGATAGGATAATCTCTGCTGGGAATGTGAAAAGCACTTACTACTCTTTGCAGGAAGGTGGTGGCTGCATAGTGTAGTGTCCTGTCTGTTAAGTCCAGATTTGATCTGGATCAAGAATGAGTATGTGAACATTTCTGTTAAATTAGCAAAGAAGTGCACTACATGGTTTAGACTTCATGTTTTTATGCTGGTTATGTCCTTCCTCTGGCAGGACAAAGAAAATGGCACTAAGGCTGTCAGTAAATTTTGTCATCTTTGCTAGCACGTTAGCAAAGGCATACAGAGCTTTCGGTAAACTCCATAAAAGAATTTGGCGAAACAAACACCTGAAGAAAAGTACAAAGATCAGCATTTACAGAGCCACTGTACTGTCTACTCTTTTATATGGATCTGAATTGTGGGTCATTTACCGCCACCACTTGCGTCTCTTAGAACGCTTCCATCAGTGCTGCCTCCGTACAATCCTAAACATCCACTGGACGGATTATGTGACCAACACGTCTGTCCTTGAACAGGCAGCAGTCACGAGCATCGAGGCCGTGCTGAGATCACAGCTGCGCTGGGCAGGGCACGTCTCCAGGATGCAGGACTACCGCCTCCCTAAGATCCTGCTCTATAGGGAACTTGCCACTGTCTGCCGCAAGAGAGGAGCCCCGAAGAGGAGAAACCAGGACTCCCTGAAACAATCCCTCAGCCTTGGCCAAATTGATCATAGCCATTAGTCTACCCTGGCCTCCAATCGGGAGGCCTGGAGACACACCATCTACAACACTGCTGCTTCTTTTGAGAACACAGGAAGGATCACTCTCGAGGAAAAAAGACAAAGCAGGAAGAATCGCGTCTCGTCGATATCACCTGGGGAGTCTTTCTGCTGTGCCTTCTGCAACCGGACTTGTCTATCTCACACTGACCTCTTTAGCCATCAGCGCTCTTGCAGCAAGCGTGGGTAGAGCCCTTGCCAAATCTTCATTGGCAAAGCCTAGCCATGATGATGATGAAATTTTGTCATAAATGTTGCATTAATTTGGTCTGAGAACACGGTCTTGAACATGCGAAGCCCGAGCTTGCCATGTCTCTTCACTTACCATTAATATGGTAGTGACACTTACAGAGAAGATAGGAGAAATTCAGAAACATTACTTTAGATTACAAGCTGCTGATTAAGGTGTTTTCTCAGGAAGATGTAAAGGAAGATACACTGGATTTGATATGTGAGCTACCATTCATGTGGCTGTGAGAAGGCACAAGGCCATGTACCGTAGCTGGTTGTTGCATGCCCACCACCTGCAATGCTAATTATTAGAGAATCACAGAACAGCTGAGGTTGGAAGGCGTCTCTGGAGATCATCTAGTCCACCCTGCCCCCAACTCCAATTTTGGGAATATTCCTACAGAACAGAGAGTGAGTCCCACCTAACTTCATGCTTTTGAAACCTCTAAACCTATGATACGCTTCACAATATGACCTTTGCATATAATACACTGAAAGTAATTATGATAAAATCTCTCTTTTGAAATGCATAAAATTGTTTTGAATTCTCTGCCTGGCTTGGGAACTAGTGTAATATTTTCAGTTTCTGTAAACTGCCCTTTGCAAATGGTTTCTTTTCTTCAACTGTGAATCTCAGGGTGTATACAAAGCCAAGGGTATAGCCCACAGTTTGCATTAAGTAGCATATGATTAGGTGGTAATAACATTAATTGGCACCCAGAATCAGTTGGCTGTAGGTGATCTGAAGCGATAATGCACTAGAGCCTCTAACATTCTGTTTTAAGTAAAAATGCTTCCTCAGCCTGGGGAAAGATGCAGGTGTTTGGGATAAAAGAGTGTTTTGTAAATGAAGAACTTTAACACTGTGATTCCACTTCATTACTCTTCTGCTGTTGCTTAATATAATTATTGCCACTTTTTCTGTGTTTTAAAAGTATTAGAAAATTAAACAGGGAACCCTAAACATAAAAATCTGACCCAAGTATTTTTTGGAAAAAATAATTCAAATCAAAGAAGAAAAAGGTTATTGAATAACTACAAAATCATTTAGAAACATTCCTGATTCAAACCAGTGTGTCTAGTACTGAAAGATTTAATAATTCTTGATTATCTTGCTTGCCTTTGTAACAATGAATCCCTCAAAACATTGGCCTTCCCTGAAAAACTATTTCACCTTGTGGATTAGGGTCTTCATGGAGATAGTGTATATGTATGCAGCTGGCAAAGCAAGTGTCTTAGTGAATGGTAATTGTTCCCCAATTCCCAGAAATCCTTTCATAAACTCTAGGACCATAGGCCTTGTTCTTTTTTAGTGTTCTTGCTTACCTTTCATTAGCAGCTGAGCCATGCTGAATTATACTTGATATAATCAGGAGTGAGGCTTTAGCAAAAGTGGTGTTCAGCAAAGCCAACTGAGGGAGTCTGAGTGCTCTGGTAATTTTGCACCCTTGGGAAAAGGCAAAAAACATGAGCAAAAACTTATGAAAGCCTCTAAAATTTGTGTAGGTTATATATGGCCATATAGAATAGAGGCGTAAAATTAAATTTGACATTGTTGTGAAATTGCAGGTGTGCATCTCATGTCTTACTGCTTTCTCTGAAAACTTTCTTTCCTGTATTTTTCAAGGCCCAGGACTATGGCTGGAAGAAATGCTCTGCTATCAGTACAAGTGCAGTAACAGGGCCCGAGCAACCCTGGCAAGACCAGGAAGGTCTTCTACGGCTAGAGGCCACAGCATTTAGTTCCTGTGCCAGGAGCCTGTGTCTGGCTTCAGGCAGGGTGTGGCATGGGATGGTCAGGCGGTAAAGCAGGAAATATGACTGTGATGTCTTCGACAGTCTTGTGCAGGAGTGTGGTCTGCAGCTCATGTTGTGCCAGTGGACAGTGCTCCTAGTATGAGGTGGAGGCAAGTTGTATGATCTGTAGGATTAAACACAGTTCTCTCCTTTTAAACATATGCACTGTATTTGTCTGTGGTCTACATTATTCTTGTGTATTATTCTGAGCAAGGTTTTGGTGTACTCAGTTGTACCCAAGAATAAAATTTGTTTTCTTTATTTTTAAATAGCAGGGAAGAGCAAGAGTGGGTAAAGCAGTGCGCAGAATAAAGCAGCATTTAGACATGTAGATCAGTATTTCTTAAGCTATTGGAACATGGTGGAGTTCAATGGGCAAATCATTTGTATAAAACACGGAAGGGAAATGTGTAGCATAAACACAACAAAGATCCAATTCTTTTCTTTATGCAGTTTACATAGCTTGTGATTCCCAAACAAGAAGGGTTTTGTCAGACAGGGAACAATGTGCATTGCTGCAGGCATGAGAAAGGAGAGTTGCATTTGAAAAGTATCACAATTCTAATGGGAGTAGATTGCGAAGCAGATAATTAATGGTAGGGATACAGGATCTTCCCTTCCCACTGAGATTCATTCTCATTCTGTTGGTGTAACTTATAGCCCTGAGGAACACTCTTTTTAGTTTCAAAACTCTCTTTTCTAATCTCTAGGTCTTTCAGTGTTTTATTGCATTGGTCACATAGGTTCAAGGAGGTCACTCCAGAAGATATTCTTTCCAAGGGATTTAACTGACTCGTTTTTGCAGAAGGCTTCTGCCACCTTTAAACTACAAAGGTCTTCTCTTCCACTCCTCCAAGACCATTTCTGAAGTACTTTGCCCTTCTGATTTATATCATTCTTCTTTCAGGAAGATCAGAAAAGAGTATGTAAATCTAAATTGACTGCACAGTTATATCTAAACAATAGAAACAGTGTATTAAAAATATACATGCTTGGAAAATTACTCTGAATGACAAAATCAGTTATTTATATTATTACTGATTAATATAGCATTGCTTTTTTTCAATTACATTAAATACTATAATTTTCTCTTCTGAAGTGTCTTTTGTTGTGAAAAACATAACTTTGGCTGAAGAAAACTGATCTACAGAGGATGATACTTCAACATTTTTTTTTTAAGTCATTCCAGTAGAGTAGTGTAGATTAAAGGGTTGGTGTGAGATTTATTCCTGAAACACTTTGAATAGTTGTTGAACATAGTTATTCACATAGTTATTAGACTTAAGAAAGTAACACAAACATTACAAGCAGAGAAATCATTCTTAAATTTTGAATTGTTGACTGGCCAAGTATATAAAAAATTAATAAAAAGCATAGGTTACTATATTCTTTAGATTATCTGACACAGATTATTGTTCACTTAATGTCTGGCCTGTAAATAGAAATCTTCCAGTTTGTATGCTAAGCACATATATAAGAACAAGAGAGGACTTGTAAGTGAAGCACGGCATCACCTTGAAGTGCTTCAAAGTTATTCAGAGTCATCAAAACAGTAACTCAAAGTATCATCAAAGCAGTAAGCATCATAGCCTCCATACAGCAATATGTAAATAATTAGCAGAGAACCATCTGTAATGCATTATGAACAAGTGTGTTCTAGTTATTTATCTATTAATGCACATATATATTAATGTCTTCAGTGTGTTGAGATATACCATGCTGTACATATTGGTAAAATAAAGGAAAACTATATTTTAAAAAATTTAATTTGTATTTTTTTTCTGTGTGTACTCAGGCACTTCTGCATTTTTTTTCTTAAATAATAATATTACATGTAGCTTTGATCGATTATATTTATGTGAAATAACTTAGTATTTTAGTAGGCCAGTTGGTATGATCTACTGATATGGGTAAAAAAGGCTTTTATCTAGTGAATCCCTTGTGATCTAACACACATGCATATTGTCCATTCAATTAATGCATTTCAGTGTAGAATAAAAAAAACCTGGGCAAGTTTTATAGTTGCTGAAGTTGCTGGAAAAAAAAGGTATATATATTCATGAAGTGGGCCCTGTACTTTGATGTTTTGCATAATATAAGCCCTGGAAAATCACCAAAAGACAGTCCTGTTTAAAGAAAAATGCTGACTATATTGTTTAACAGGAAAATAAAAAATAATAATAATTTTATAGTAAAATTATATATGCAGACCTATTTAAGATTGAATCATGTTTAATTCATAGATATTTATTTTGCAGAAGGTTTTGTGCAGTTCACTATTGCTGAAAAAATAGTATTTTTACAGACTCAAGCTTAGGGCTTGTGATATGGTAAGGTTGAATACTGTTGAAATATATAGGTAATATCTTAATATGCATAACATTTGTGTTTTATGAATAGCAGATACATACAGTTTCACCAAGTCCTCAGATGGTGTTTTTCTTTAGCAATAATAACAGATTTAAAAACAAACAAACAAACAAAAACCACAATATTATTTTAAAGTTTTGCATTTCGGATTTCTTTACTCTAAACCTTGTGCAGTATCTTTTATGAAAAGGGAAAAAGAAAGTAACAGTTATTTAGAAGAAAAGAGCTCCTGTTCCAGTGTTTCTATGGATGAAAGTGAGGAAAGTAGACTGAGAGACAGGAAGAGAAACAGGTGTAAGTATCCTTATGTCATATATGGGAAAATGACAGGGAAGATAAATTGGCCAGAACAAAATTATTTAAGGAAACTTCAACATAACCAAAAATCAGGTCATGTGTCTGTTTCCAAGTCCTATTACAGGTTCTTAACCACAAGACTGGTTTTCCTTTTTCAATTGCAAATTAATAATAGCATTCTGAAATTATAATTTCACTCAGCTTTGTTTCCTGTTGTGCTGGCTGGTGGTTTTCAGTGTAGCTGGTATCTTACCTCTTATTTTTCATTAATTGGTTGGCATTTGATTAGCCACCAGCCTCCTGAACAACAGGGAATTTTGTATTTGAGCAAGCTGAGGTGAGAATTGAGTCCAATAGAAGTCATTTGAGTGCAGCTGAGCTGGAGATTCAAGGTGTTAAGTACTTACTGAAGACTGTTCTTATAAATCAGGTCAGTCTGTGTATATACAACTGTGCAATTTGAATTAATACACTTATGCATGTTCTGTATTTTAGTAGAGCTGGACAAAGGAGGTACAGTAAGGAACTGAGCAACTGAGTGAAAACCTAAGCTACCTTAATGCCAGTGGAACAACATTGGCATATTTACCTACAGTGTAACCAGACCTTTTTTTTTTAATTAGCACGTTTTTCTACCCTGAATGTGAAAATGGAGGACTGAGGTAATGTTGGACAGTTGGTTTGTTGTTGTGCTTTTGCTTCTGTTTAGCAACTATCATCTTGCTTCTCTCCCTCAGCAAAATCGAGTTTAGGACAGCTTATAAGAAAAGGAGTTCTACAAAAGCCTGCCCTCTTCCCTAAGGAAAGATTTTTTTAAAGTTTTTTGTGGTTTTAGTTTTGTTTTGTTTTTAAATATATGTGTATATATTTATATAAAAGAGCAAAGTGCTCCAATTCACTTCTGGCTAGTGTTGAAAAGGGCTTCTTACAGTCTGTCTCTTTCTATGTTTCATACCTTCTGCAGTGCCCTTTTACAACTTGAAAATTTACTGCATATCAGAGGAACAGAGATCCCAGTAAATGCAAAACACAGAGTTTGCAATGTTTTGGAATCAGAATACTTTGGCACAAAAGCTTCCTGTTTTTCCAGCATTATAGGAACAAGGATGGTCCATAAATTTGTGAAGCAAATCATTAGCTTAAATGTCATATGCGCTGTGCTTGTCATGCAAATTTAGAACCTGATTTACAAGCTGGAAGTGTTATCAATTGAACTAGAGTATTATGTAATACCTGAAGTAACTGCTCACCCTGCATTATTCAAAGGTGTGTATTTATTAAAGAAAAACAAATTGAGCTCAAGTTTTTTTGTGTTAAATTTAAAAAGGGGAGCAAACTGACAACTAATCAGTCAGAGCTTGTAAACATGATTTGTGACTAGAAAAGGGAAGGAAAGCTAAAAGAAAAGACGAGGGGTGCGGTAAACATTGTATTATGAGGACTGATTGTGTTTTATTGTGGAGCAGAGTTGTCCAAATGCATTATAAATGTGGTAAGTCAATAATAAATGGGGAGCAGTAGGGTACAAGCAATAAAATTACATGAATGCATAGAGTTCTCTGTATTTTAGTTAAGTGGGTGCTGTAATACGGTAATAGAAATCTTTTGCCTATATGCCCTGTTTTAATGAACATTGCTTCGTTATAGTGCTGTAGTGAATGTTTCTCATTTTCAAGAACATAAGAGGGTATGTTACTGTGGGGAAAAAGATATACTCATTAAAGTGCAAGTTGCCAACATGTCATTCTCGATATGTACCTATACACACACACACGCGTATATATGTATGTAAAGCATAAAATGATTAAAATGTTCCTGAACACGTCCATACAATTTCATTTTTATAATATTCATTTCATCTATTGTCAAGAAATGCTGTTTAATTTGACTGAGACTGTGAATTTCGCAAAATGAGGTGGTAATAACATTTTACCTAAACTTATGGCATGTCTGTTCATATTGTATAGTTCAGGAATGGTTTCTTCATAATTAAAGTGTCAAAAACTTACATTTGAATCAAGAATAATGAAATTCATTCAGGATGATTTGCTAAAGAATAATAACTTTAAACTTTTTCCCTTTAAACAGAATTGTTTAGGGCTCTCTCATCAGTTGTCCAGGGTTTTCTTATTTCCTTTTCTTGTTACCCTTGGAAATGAACTTGTCTCTTACAATACTTCCTTTATGCTCTGCAAATTATATACATTTTATGGGTCAATTACTGGAGGCTGTTGTACCAGTGATTTACATGAACGTTGGTAAATATTTTTTTAAATTTCCCTGAGTAAAGAAGAAGATGCAACATTTTACACCTCTGGTACAAAGGGTATAATCAGTAAAAGTCTAAATTTTTGCGGAAATGCAGAGACTTCCAGGAATCCAAGTTGATAAATGTGAATGTATCAGCATGTTAAACTTGAGTCCACAATATTTGGCTTATTAGTTCACTGCTGAGCACAGGATGGTACCTCTGGCCTTGATTCAGCAGTCTTTAAATAAATGGATAAGTGCTCTGCTGAATCAGGGCCAGACAAGTGCAGTGTCAGTATAGGGCATTTTGGGTGAAAGAAAGTGTTGACCACAGGGGGTTGATTTCTCCTTCCCTATAGGAGAACAAATCTGAAATAAATCAGGAGAATTGTGTGTATACAGAAACAATAGCAAGAAAGAAGATGGACTGAAAAGTTTTAACTGAAAGTAACTTTAAGTTGTGTGTTTAGAACAGCAGTGCTTGTTCTGTGAGATGGAAAAGATACGCTTGATCTTCGGTATTAATTTTTTAATTACTCACTGGGGTTGTATATAATAAGAGTGGGATTTGCTGCACCTTGATGGCTATCTGAAAACTGTTTAGTCTGAGCTTCTCTATGTGGAAAGAGACAGGCTCTCTCTAGGAGCTGATTTATCCCATCCTAAGGTACTTGTGGTTAATTACCCCCAGAGATGCTGCTGTGTGGAGGGAAACTAGTGGACTCTAATCAGACAGAAGCTAGGTGAGATGAAGAAGATGCTACCTTACTAAATAGAAAAAAAGAAGCTTATTACACAGGTGTCTGTCTTGCCTCTTGCCCAGCAGAATTAAGACATGAAACAAAGGGAAGAAATTATGTTTACAATTTACCTCTGTGCCTGTGTGAAGCAGGTGTCTGAACGTGAGCCAAATAGCCAGCCCTTAGATCCAGCTTAATTTCTGGAGAATGACTGCTGTAGCAAAAGCTCCCAGTGTTCCTCACATTGACCTACTTTTCAGTGTACTCTGTGTTAATGTGACCCAGTGTTTCTTTGCTGTTCAATGTCTGGTGCATTTAGTTTTTTTCCTTTTTGTTTACCATTGGTGTCTATACTCACCAGGTATCTAATCCTGCAAAGTCCTAAGTCCCACTCGGGAGGCATGGGCTGTTCTCTTTTCTCATCTAGCAGGACTCAGGCTGCCCCATTTCTCCTAAGATTAGACTGGATAAGAGACAAGGAACCATAAACAGCATTGTAGCTGGTTTTAGAATTGTATGCCAGCAAAGGTCAAACATAATGGTGCAGTGAAAATAAAGCATTTTGAGTCATTTATTCCTTTAAAAAGGTTTGTATCATCCATGCAGCTGCAAAGCCATAATGCTTTCATTAAAAGTCACATCTGTGCTGAATTAAAACAGGAGCCTTTTCCAGCCAAGGAGTATTTGTCAGGTTGAAAGTTTTTCTCTTAGCTCCTGAAGGTTTTTTCCAAAATCCAAGGACTAAGACAGAGAGCAGACCTTGTCACGAGCTGGTACTGAGGTTTAACTACATTCCTGCTATGTTATTCACCGTCTGGCTCCAATTTGGAGGTACATCTCCCTTGTGTTCACTTTATTAACCTACATATGACTGGCTCTTTTGTTTAATGGGGAAGTGAAAAAAATAGATACTGGGCCCAAGAAAAGTAGTCTGAAAACATCTTTTTCCAGATTTTCTGCTCCTTGTGGCACATTAACCACTTGCACAGAAAATTTGGTGGATTAAATATCTTTTAAAAGATGTTCTTTGAGAGTAGGCATTTTTAGCTTTATGTGAAAAGATTTAAGCAATCATGAAATCTTAGTCCACTTACCTCCCTTTTTTGATCGCATTTACCACTTTCTGTCAAAACTGACTTCAAAGATAGGAATGTACCAAATCAATGAAAATTTACTAAGCAGATAGAAGAGGATAGCCAAAATGAATGCCTCAACTGAGAGTGTGTCTGGAGCATGAGCCCAGCAGCTGTGCGCTGTGTAGCTGGACCGACAAAGGAACAGATGTACATTCCTCAACAATCTGCTGTACTCCTGTTTCACAAAAAGCAACCACACAAGCTACTACTGATTTGTCCATCTGATGGGTATGAGACCAGTAATAAGTGAGGGAATAACTTGAAGGAGGAACTGGAGGTTTTGTGTGAAGATCTGTGGTGGATGTAAGAGTAGGTGTGGGTTGCTGGGAAGTCATGTTTAGGACAAGCAGCTTTGCCAGTTCTGCTGCTCACAGGCCAGCTGACTGAGAAGAGGGATGGAAAGCTTCAAGGTTTGCCTTCTCTTCAGTGTGACCACTTCAGTTAGAAAAAGAAAACAAACAGCTGTCTGTAGGATGACTGTAAGCAGAGAGCCCAGTGAAGCTGGGTTTCTAAAGAACTGCAAGTCATCTTTGTTGGTTTAGTGAATTTTTGTGGTTTTTTAATGCAAGAGCATCAAGGCTTTGAGAAGTAACTAGGAAGAAAAAGATGGGCATGTCTTTACCAACACAAGTGATAGCAAATAGTGCAGTGGGACAAGAAGGGTAAGCTACCTTCTGTCAAGTCCCTGCCCTCAAGGATTTTAATCTACTCTTTCTGGGCAAAATAAACAAACTTCCACAATTAGTTAGGTTTTTAATGCCTAACATACATAATATATTTGTATAAATCAACTATCTATCTATCTACACATGTATATACAGAACAATTCTAAGTGCATCTTTGTTCATTTAAAAAAGGCCAACAAGTGAAGAGATCAGATTTTATTTTAGAAACAATAGCCTTTCAACGTTTTTTTTCCCTTTCTTACTCTGACACCCCACATCGCTGATGTCAATGTCTTTCCCAGTCACAGAATTATGCTCTCTTGTATTTACCAGTAAGGACTGTCATCTCAGAGGGAAAGTTGTACCAAGGTTTCCTCCAGGTTTTTGGCTGAGCTGCTTCACAAGGGAAATATTTTGTTTGAAGAATATGTTTGGATGTATTACAAACAGTGTGAGGAGCTTCCCTCTCTGCAGAGGAGAAGGGGGAACCACCTCCAATTCGTTTTGTTTCATGAGAAGTGGCAGATTTTCAGGATGTGTTTAACAGTGCTGTGCTGGATCTCATATCCTGGGGAGACGTTCTGGCTCTGTGGAAGCTCACATCGATGCTCCTGCCAGCTCCTACGAATCCAAGCAGAGGCAGGACTCCTGGGAGCAGGGAGGATCTCATTTCTTCCTGGATCTCTGCAGTAAGGTCTGTGGGGGGCATTCCCTCCGGAGCCTGCATCATGCCAGGTGTCTGAGCTCATACAGCCACAGCTCTCCCTCTCTCTTGTGGAAGACGTAACTTGTTTCCACTGTATATTTTTTTTGGAAATAAATTTAAGGAAAATACCCCTGAAAGTAACCTTTGATTTAGGTGTTCCCTCGGGATTGATTGCTTAATCTTCTTCTGGTGCAATTGTTTAAAAGGAGAAGAGGATGGAGATATATGTGAGGGAAAGTAGTATTTTGGTAAGGAAAACAAAGGGAATTGAAGAAAAAAAAAAGTTGTTAGAAAAGCACTTCTGAAACAGTCCAACCTGGCTTTGCAATCCTGCAATTTCCCTCACCCTGTAAGGTTTCACTGCCTTGTATCTCTTAGGAGCAGAGGAGGAGATGGGCAGAGTTTTCCTGGGTTTCTTCCAATAGATATTCTTGAAGAGGTGGCGGCAATCGATATTGAAGCACACTTTCATATTTCCAGGTTCCAGTAATTGAGAGTTTCTGAATTTAGCTGTCAGGTGCAAACATTAAAAAAAGATGAAAGGATTTCATTATTGCCAAGTTGCAATATTGTTCAGAACCCACTGTCTCTGGAGGCTGACTGGGCTCTTGTTCCACATTCCCTGCAAATTAAAGGAAAGAGGGCTTCAACGGACTTCCCTACTGCACAAATTTTGCCAGCTGAGAACAGGCATCTAGAAAATTAAAGAGAAATAACATAAATTAAGCACTCTGACATTGGTAAACTCACAGAAGTGGAAATTTATATGCTGAAAAGCTGTTAATTCAGTATTTGTCTTATCTTACTGTCTATTGACTCATTGTAGTTTTCAATATATTTAGCCTTTAGAGCCTCTGAACCCAGGAAGAGGTGATTATTTATTTAACAATAAAATCACTTTGTTTACAGCCATCTTTCTGCTTCTTATCACACAGGAGGGTGGGGTGGTGAGGCAGGGGCATCACTATAACCATTACTTCACTGAAGAGGAAATACAGATGATCTGCTGGAGCTTTTCATTCTTACTCATTGCCTTGACTTACTAGCCATTGGAAATAGATGCGAGGTGGATGCAGGTGTCTGGTGCAATGTTGCATGATGGAACAATGTGTGTTGAAGGCTTGTGAGAAATGTTGTCCTCCCAGGAAAGCTTACCATGAGAAAAGCACTGGGTAAAAAGCTCCACAGGGTTTTCCTTGTGAGTGTTTAAGACATAGGCCATTTCCCTACTTACACCCCGGAAAGGGAGATGTCTGAGAACCTATAGCACAGGCACAGGTGAGTATTTATGTATTTGCAGGACCACAAGTTCAGTACCTAAAGGATCTAGAAAGTGGAGGTAGAAGATCCTGGCAGCTCCAGGCCATCAGTGCCCAGGACACTGGCAGTATTTTGATTAGCTAGCCAGGTAGCCAAGCAGAAAGGGGAACCTATGATCTTGAACCCCAACTTTTCTTTAGGTAGGAGATGTTGGTTCAGGTCTCCTTCATCTGTCAGGTCACTGACTTCTAGGTGGAAATGGATATGTCCGAGACCATTGTTAAAACTGACTGGAAATGGTCAGGTTAATTCTTGGCAGGAAAGGTGGACAGGTGTTCTGGGGTGGTACCTTTAGGTGCTTGGGCAGGGTTTGTGGGATTGCTATTTTGAACAACAGCATCTAGACTTATCTAGTTGATAGTTTTGAGGTTTGAATTTGACTACAAAAGCACTTGCTTTTCAAAATTGCATGTGCTTCCCCTGCATCTCCAAGTGCTGGCACAGATCCCTCTCCTCAGAAATGCAATGTTTCATTCACTTGCTTTGCAGTTTTCCTTAGCTGTCATCTTCTAAGAATGTCCCTTTCCATTTGTATGTATGTCGGACAGCTGCGTTCTATGATCAGGGTTTGAATTTCTAGATGCAGAAAGGTGATGGTCTTTGTACTTTTCCTATCTATAGGCTGTACTTTACCATTGGGTTTCTCATAAGAATGCTTTTGACCCCCATTTAGGTTTTCTAGCAATGAATTTTTATCTCAAATTAATACATAGTGAACCAGTAGCTTGCTCAAAGAAATAAAAAAGAGAAAAGAAAAGCAGAAAAAAGCCATCCTAAAAACAAAGTAACTGCAACAATAATAATAAAAACTCTTTTTCTTACTAGGTTGCAATCTCAATCCAATCCACTTTGACTGTAACTGTGGCAAATTGCTGTCTGAAAATGACTGCCCTATTCATCTGTTGATATTGTTAGAAAGAAAGCTACAACTATACCTATCAGTGTAACTAAATTAGAGCAGGTTCACATAAGGCAGGCACACAAAAAAATGTACTTATGAAACAGATGTATCCCTCAACAGGAAAATGACAGCAATTCTGATAAAATGCTTTTATTATTTACTTTCAACAAGTATCTATAGCTGCAGCTTGACTATTTTTAAATCATTTCAATAATCTTGTTATAAGCCTGGCAATAAAAGGAAAAGCACTTCAGAGCAGTAAAATGGCCTGGCTTCTGACATCTTCAGTGGCATGTCAGTGATATGGTGATATTTTTTTTTTAGCTGTCAAAAAAACCAGCAGCATTGTTTATCCAGGTGATGAACTGCTTAGAAACAGAGCACATCGCCTGTGTGGAAGGAGGCAGCTGGCACAAGTTGGGCCCTGCTGGTAGGGAATGGATGGATGGATGGATGAGTGGCTGCAGTGGGAGGGAAGCTTTGGTTCTGCTGAGTGCAGGAGTTGTACTTGTGTGTCTTGGAAGTAAACACAGCAGTGTGAAGAATAACATTTGAAAATTAAAAAATAATTTTGACCTTAAACTGAACAAGTGCCTGCCTGGTATCTGAAGACTTCTGCTTCTTATATGCCATAAAGTTTATGGTCTACTTACAGGCTCCTCTAAAACTAGTGCCCAGAGCTTGTCCTGCTTCAAACCTGAAGTTTTTTGGAGATGGGTTGTGTGCGTTTTGAGAATGGATGCAAAAGGAGATGGATATTTACCATTTTCGCGTTCAGTGTCTTTCCAGGTTTTCATAGGTTTCGGAAGAACTGTGAGATGATAGTTAAGTATATGCACAAAGCATGGCAGTTGGCAAGTATAGAAGTATCTTTTGCTATCTATAGGAACACAGAAAAATAGACTCAGTGGTTTGAATATAGTCGTGTAGGTTCTTTGTGGCAAAGTAAAGAATATCTTTAGAGTATTTAATTTTAATCTGCTACAAAATAACATTGATTCAACTTCAAAATTGTGGAATAGCTTATTTTCATTTGTTCTCAAACTTGGAGAAATTTTCACAGCTAAGCAGAAGACGAAGCTCAGAGCATTTCTGTACAGTAGCTGAAAATGTCTAAAAATGTTAGAGTGGACAGTATCTATGAGAAACTATATGAAATGCAAAATCTAATGTCACAAAACTGATCTGATTCTTCTGGTAATTCTGGTAATTGCTCCAGTTGAGTATGAAAACATTCTTCAGCAGAATAGGTTAAATTACAAGCTCTGGTGATGAAAGAGTTAAGATTTCTGTAGCAATACGGCATTGCTCTTACATTGTGCATATTACTCTAGACAGTAAAACCTTTATTTTAAATTTTCTGAATATTCAGTGTAAGAACATACTGTAACTGAAGTCTTAAGCTTTTTAATCTTTAATATCTTTTGAGGATCTTGCAGTGAAATTGGCTATATGACTTTTCCTTTTCATAATTGTTTAAATTTGTATTTTCTCTGCTATGTTCATATCTCTTGAATAACTATTTCTTTTCAAAGTTTACTTTGGTATCTATTGATTGAGAGACAAATAAATGCATTTGTAGAATATTTGTTTGGAATTCATAAGTCTTTGAAACTTTTTCCCCTTGCTCAGAAACACACTGTGATCACATACCACCCAAAGGAAAATAATTATTCTGAAAATTAGAAATAAATCCCATACTCATTTCCTTTTTGTTTTCCTTTCATTTCAGACAATGAGAAGTGAAGAAGTGCTCCATATGTCAAAAATGTACAATTTTAATCTCTGTTATTCCAATAAGCAAGATAAATTGTTGCATTTTGAACTGTTGCCTTCGTGAGTATCACATACTTGGACACTCTGATCAGAAGTTATCACTAATATCTCAGGCAGTTGCCTAAGCTCTTCCCATGCATGCTTGATGAGTCTCTGCCAAAATATTTCAGGCAGCAAATGAAATTGCTTCTCCTTTGAGAGCTCCTATTGCCTTGTTTCCTGCTCAGCCTGAGAGCTCCAAAGGAATGGTTTGAATGGGGAGATTATAAATATCTCAGCAGAACAGACATAACACCTACAGTGAAAAGATAGTGGTAGAAGGAAGGAGGGAGATGGGAAATTAGGGATTTTTGGAGGAAACTGATTTTTTTTCCTCCATAGGGAGTTTCCTGTTAGCAGGTGCCCTACTGGTCCCAATTCATGTTAACAAAGGTTTACACCTAGATCTCTTCTTCTAAACCGCGTCATGTAAACTTCATCATCAATTTTACCTGACTCATAGTTCGAAATACTTTCAGCACTATATTTTCTTCTAGTGACATGAAAATTGATTTCTGGTCAAACCAAATATTCTGAAATGCCTATCTAAAGCCCCTAAATGGAGAAACCAATGTTATATCAGTAAAAGCTGGCAAACGTGGGGGAAAAAAGGTTTATTCATTCCGCTACAAGAGCTATGTAAACAAAAACAAACCAGTCTTTCAGGAGAGAACATGAAGAACTGGCAAGGAAACAAAAGTGTAATGGAGAAGATTTCTAGGCCACCCAACTGCCTAATTGCTGGCAGCATCTCTGGATTTTTACAGCATGCCTCTCTAACATAGTTCTTTGGAAAACAAAATGTCATATAATGCAAATAATTACAAATCTAAAGCATTTTGTATCCTTTAGACTTCAGCTTTTACCTAGAGTGTGTTTTTTAAGAGACTTGTACTGCATGTTGAGCTAAATAGAGCAATCTATCTTTTCATGGCATTTTAAAATTTAATGATGAGTGAACTGCAAGTCTAGTTTCATTTTCCAACTTGATCCAGAGGGCAGTGGTGGCATTATTCCCAGTTTTCTAGGGACAATAATGAAACCCCTGGATTTTATACAGCCTTGTACTTGCAGTGTCTATACCGTGCTGTTGTTGCTAAATGGATTTAGCCTTTCCCACTGGTATTGGGATCCCATCAGCAATGTCAGATATCTGATTCTTTAACAGTATTATTATGACTTGATGGGATAGAACTAGGCTATTTTTGAGCACTGCTAGCAAACTGTATTAAGATGAAATGCAAAAATTAAAAAAACAAGCCACAAAGAAAACCCTCAAACCTGCAGGGACAATAAATAGATTTTAGTCAGTTTCCTGAACCTGTGGCTTCCTTATAGCTAGAAAAGACCTTTAGTTGTTCTAATATTGCATTTCCTATCGTAAACATCTGTATAAAATAGTACAGATGTATGCAATTATAAAAGTATTTAAGGTTTATTTAAGTTTCCTTGTTTGGAATCTTTGCAGTCTTTCTGGGTTTAGAAAAGCATGTTGAAAGTACATTTCTTTATTAGGAAAAATCTTTTCTTTCCAGATCTGAAAAAAGCATTACTCAGTTTTTCCTTTAATTACTACTCTTCGATGATGCATTGTTGATGCTGTTAATACTTTCTCTACGTATTAAATTTTGTTATCGCAGTATTACTGGGGGAGCAATTGCAATCCATTTAGCGCAAGCAAAAAAAAAAAAAATTAGGTGAGTTACTGCTGTCTCCAGTGACTAGTGTTAATTAACTCTAGCTTCATCTGCACTATAAAAATGAGGACTTCTTAAATGGTTGTGAAATAATCTTGTGAGTCAACTATATTTATAACATGTATTTCCATTTTTAATCCAAGAAACTATCCAAAAGTTTGAGCATTTTACAGATCATGCCAGTTAAGAAAAAAAAAGTGTTAGGTATGTTACATGTAATTCTGTTTACAAGAAAAATCAATATTTTGTTTCATGGACACAGGAAGATCAAATGACTCCAGATTGTTTAGGGGGTTTAGTTTGTCTTCTTTTACTTGTATTTTTAAGCCTGTCCCAGACAACACCCTTTGCTCCTTATGGGCTTTTCCACTGAGCCTCACTGCAATCCTAATTCTGTCATAAACAGAATCTGCCTCCCCTGCCTCTAAGGGTGTTTCTTTTCAGCTCATCCTCACCCATTCCTACACACAGAGGTCAGAAAAGCTTTGGCATCCATGTAAGTTAGATTCCTAAGGGGATTTGGATATTTCTGTATTTTGCATTAGAAAGCTGTGTCAGTCATTACCTGTTTGCCCAAGAATGTTTCTTGCCTTCTCCCAAACATCTGACCATCAGGTCAGCAGCTACATAAGTCAGCCATAACAATGCTTAATCCAAACTCTAATGGTATACTGTTGTTTCCTCTGTTCATTGGCAGGTAAGACCACATTTTTGGTGCTTATAAAAACATATTTAAATTTTTTTACATGTCCAGTTTCTGTGAATAGCATCTGTAGGTCTGAGTTTGCAGAATGGTTGTCATCTAGTCCCCATCCAGTGCAACTTAGTTCAGCACAGGAAAAAACAATCTCTTGTAATGAAGGAAAAAAGAAAGCACTAAAGTTAACGCAGACTGCCTTACCATAGAATGTATCCTGCTAGCGTGAACTGACTTGTATATCATTTTTAGAGAAAAGGCACGAAACCAAATCGCTAGCAATGAACAATCTCTGGTCAACATCACAATGTACTGACAGGCTGAGCCCTGGCAGATTCCATGATCCCCAGAGTATCAGAGAGATTTTAGGGCACAAACTAAGCCCAGAAGGAGGAAAGTTTGGTACTTCAGCTGATGATACTGTCTATATTTCACTATGCCTGATTGTCTAAACACATTATTCACCCCAGGTCATGGCATGGTAATCAATGCATGTTTCAGAGAAGACACTCTGAACACATTGTCTCAGGTGACTCAAACTGTCGTTTCACCCTGCCTGCACATATTGATTAGTTACTCTCACCAACATCAATTGCAAATAGTACTGCTCTGATGGTTGCCAGATAAACATATCCTAGGGTATCCTCAGCCTTTAGCTTATTAATCCAAGACCTTACCCAGTTCAGATGTGATAGATAAGCATGGTTGCCCATACTTCTCATGTATATTCAATTAGCTCAAATGTGTATCAGTGGATGGTGACATGCACCAAACCTGTGAACTGCACTGCTATGTATGTTGCTCATTCCTTTGTGATGCTGTAGTGGTATCCTTTAGTGATTTTAAACCTTTAGAATGCAAGGGAGAAAAACAGTTACTTGCAATAAGTACTGTTGATTTGCCAACTGCTACTCATTGTGCTAAATTTTTAGTATTTGTGGGTAGCTTGCATAGAGTGGGTAGCTGTGTTCTGTTTCATTCAAAAACAAAACCAGAAAATATTACACTGGTGTCCTTCAGTACTTGTATTATCTTGGGTTGCTATGACATTGCCACACATAATACAACATAATGGCAACAGAAAGCAAGAAGCATTCTGGCCTGTGAGAGTGTTGATGTAAATAGATAATGAAGCTTTCTGTTATGTACCATGACAATAGCACAGCAATGGAAAGGGATCTTTATGCAATAGCAGTTTTGATTTATTTACTGGGATTTATATAAGGCATTCTTCATGATTCTCTCCTCCTGCACAAATAATTACCTACAAATTCCTCATACCAATATATCAGAACCACTATCTATTGTAAGGTCCTTCTAAGGGCTTTTTCAGTTGTCCAAGCCATTTAGCCACTGAATAGGATAAAGCTTTTTTAACTGAAAAACTCCTAGCGATCCCAATTTTTGGGATGCTGGCTTTTGGACCCTTTTTTAATCAGGCTAGGGGATAATTTCATTAAGGCTTTTTGCATGGGAAATACTGTCTTTTCATGTGAAAACTACTGGTGAACATCCTGGAAATTACATGCTTTGTGGTGGACTTGCTGCAGCAGTATGACACCAGGAAAGGGATATTTTCCTTTGGTACTCAAGTTTGGGCCAATGTGAGAATAATTTTAGCCACACCACCCAAACCAGCAACAATCCAGTCAGCGAATGTCAGTTGCAGCATCAACTTCGTACTGAAGGCTCCATGGATGACATGAACATGCTGAGAGACAGATGCAGTTTTTTCCTGCAGGATGTTGAGAACTGACCTGATTCTCTGGGCCAGAGCAGTACCACAAGTCCTCCTTCCTGACTTCTGGCAGGTCTGCATCTGTTGCCTCTCTCTGCTCTCCATAAGTCAGTGACATGCAGACTGACTCCTATAAGCTTCTCATGGCATGAAAGAACCTCAGTTATACTTCAAGGTTACCTTCGAGAGTTCAGAATTGCAATGTGGACAACTTTGCTGAAGGCTATAGGGCACGTTATAGATGAAGTTCTGTGCTAAGGGAGCTGTAAGGTTAAAACTATATATTGGAGTAGAAACCATCTAAGTTTGCCATCAGCTGAAGTTGGAGGGGCTTGACAGCATGTTAAGTCTCCACAGGGAGTAAAAAGTTCGAAATAATTTGAATTGGGAGTCCTCCCCCTCCCTAACCAGTTACAATCTTAAGTAGTTTAAGGCTCAATAGAGCAATAGGAATGCTTTGCATTGGCCTCCAAAACAAATTGTAAGCTGATGCAACCTGAGAAGCTCTGCTGTGAGTATATTCCCTGGTTGCTGCAGCAAATGATTATATGGGTATTCTGGTCCCAGAATGGGAGTTTCAGATTCAGTAAGAGTCCTTTCCATACCCAGACCACCAAAAATCTGTGAGTGATAAAGTCAATGAGACAAGGAGAAAAAATGTGCAACCCACTCCCACAACCATTCTAAAATTATTTTTCCCTGAACATCCCCTTCTCCTTTGCTCATTTTGATCACTGAACTGAAAATACATTATTTGCTAATATGATTTGATGATTTGATAAAATTCTGTTTAACAGCAAGGAGAGAGTTGTCATATCAGCCGTCTTATGCATGGGACTTCAGGGATGCTATGATATTGGGAAATGGCTTATTTGTGTCTGTTGCAGATGGACTATATCTTTACAGAAACAATTTCTATGTTAGACTGAGAAAAGAAACTGATTCTTTAAGATGTCTTGATTCATTCGACATAAGTCATCCAAAAAAATAAACTCACTCAGAAACATGGTACAAAAAGGGAGAAAAATAAGGTAATAGCTGATGATAAAGATGCTCCGGAGTCAAAGCTTTTGGAAACATCCGTCTGGACCTTGGCAGTGCCTGGGAACTCTCTCAAGAGCTCTGAACCTTGTAGGTCTGAACCTCTGGTCTCTTGAACCACAAAGGAGAAAACTGCATGTTTTCAACAGGAGCTGTTATGACAGTTTTACTCCATCACTCTTTGTGAGTCTTTAGATAAATGGCCTAATAAAAAAATGCAGATAGTAAAAGAAATTAGAAAGAATTGTCCCTTAAAAGCTGTACAATGCTAATATATATATTTTCAGCCTCCATAAGCAGTCTGTATATTATGCAATTTAGTATGTATCTTTGAGTGATATTAAAAATAGAATTCTGATCATATGACAAACCAGTTGCTATAGTAACTACATTTTTGCTGTAGAACAGGAAAGTAATAATGTGTAAAATGTGTAAATTACCAGTGTGCAAGAGCAACTGATGTGTCTTCGCTCTGCTATTCTGCTTTAAAAAGAATCTTTCTATGAATATCTCATTCATGTATTCTCATGACTTTCCTGTTGCTGGCTTCATCTCTTCCATTGGCCACCCTTGTCGAACTTAAGTGAGATGTGACATTTCAGCCAAAAGAAAAAGAAGAAGGAGAAACACAGATAATAGCCTTGATCCAAAGGAAAAAGGCTTATGCTGATTTCAATAGACTTTGCCTTGGGCCTTATGCAAACAAAGGTGATTTATGAGGGATAGCAGAAAAAGGCAGAGTTCACTCATTTCTTCATGCTTGTTACCAAATTCTCCTGCTGAAATCTGATGAGATGTTGCATTTGACATTGGGGAGAGGTAGGATCAAGCACTAACATGTTGGAGATTCCCAAAGCAGGCTGAGAATATCTCAGTTAATGCTGAACCAGTTTTTGAGAGCTCGTCTTCCTTCACCCCAGATTCCAAGGTTCTAGATTTACATGCGTGTCAGATGTTGTTTTGCCATTTAAATTTCCTAGGATAGATAAGTGTTACTAAAATTTAAGAGCAGGTGAAACACTTGAATTAAAGTCCTTGCTTAGCTGAAGTCAGTAGCAAAACTCTCATTGACAGTATTTCACCTTTTCTGTTTAGTGTCACACTGAAGAGAGCAGTGACCTACTGCCCTGAAGGAGGTTGTAACCCCTCAAAATGCAACAGAGATATTTATGTTGGACTCCAGAGAAGTAACAGTGTTTGTAGCAGTGCTGGCTACAGATCAGATGTATTCTCATCCAGGGGGAATTATACAGTTAACCAGTAAATCTTTTGGATCACTCACTTTAATTATACTAGGTGACAGTGATACTTTATTTTATTGAGCTTTCTAGTTTTGCTGTAGTACACATATTAAAGAAAGTTGCTTGAACCTGAAGTCATTCTAATTTTAACGTTTCAAGGCACTGTGTTTTTCTTCTTGCAACCACAGCGTAGATGTAATTATAATCTGCCTTGTAACAGCACCTGCCTGAGTGGAACAGTTAGTTATTTACTAACACTCCAGGAGGGACTCCGGATTGAACGAGATCTCCTGTGTCTCTGAGCTCATGGGTAGCCCACTACTAAAATATGCCTCCAGATTTGCTGTGTCTGAGCTTCATGATACAGCCCCACCTCCTGCTCTGTACAACCAGACAAAGGCTTTTTTTTCAAATAAGACAAGACTCATTTTTTATGCAAATACATGATCAAAATTAGAAAGTGTTTGTTTAAAATCAGAATTTATTTTTTTATCTGAAGTCATCACCAGGAGTTTTTACCTTTCTCTTGGAACATTTGACAAGCAGAGCTACTGCTGTCTTAAATTCTGCTGTAAAATTATATTATGGGACTCCAACCAAGAATGCTTGTATTGTAGCCTTTTGGAACAAAGCTTTTTGTGAAGTAGTGCTCTGAAATCTATATGTGAAAAACAACAGACTTTGTATCAGACTTATATTTGTGAAATATTGTTTTTAATAGTTTTATGTGACACCAAACTGACATATTTCTGGGGTTTATGTCATTGCTGTAGTATCAGCTCTGTCATTTAGTGTCAGATTTTTGTATCTATACCAATAAATTGTGAAACAAGAATTTTGCTGGAGATTCCTTTTCTTTGGAGTGGAAACTTTTGACTTTTGGCATATATCAGAAATTGTTAGTTGGAAATGATATCTTGGTACCTACAATGGTGTTCTCGGTCTTATGGACTTGGTGCTCACATGGACTCTCACAACGCACCGTAGAGGTAGCAAGAACTTTCCGAAGTGGCCCAGGCTCCAGAAAAAGGATGTGACTCTATACTGTACATGATAATATGCTGTAAAGCTTCATTTGCTCCTACATTAATCTTGCTTGGGTATTTATGTGCTGTCCCACAATAAATTCTTGCTTTTTTATCTGTAGCGTGGTGGAGGAAAATGCCGTGATAGAGAATCCAGCCCAAATAAGAGTGGCGGAGTGAGGTGTCTGACTACAGTACTTAAAATGTGTTGCAGTAGTATTTCCAAAGAGAAAACCACTGAATCACTTTCTTTAAAAATGCCTCTGGGTAGAGTATTTGTGTTCAAACATTCCTTTGGAATGCTTTTTCTTTGAAACTTGAGATCTTCAGGTGCAGCTCTGTGGTTTTCTAAACAAAGGAAAATCCTTCTTTTTCTCTTGTTTTTGTTCAAACAACCACAAAAGAGATTGACCTAAAGGAATTATTTTTTGGGAAGTAATGAAAGGAAAATATACATCAATTAATAACAAAATTAAAATTTTATTAATTATTTGTAGTAAGAAATAGTTAGGAAAGGTAAGTTATCCAAAATGGTGGCCAGATTCATTATTGTTCGTATTCCCACATTATTGTCATTTCCTCAAAGACTTCTTTTCCTCTAACAATAAAAGATTCAGTAATACAGTCCTTTGCCTTTTTTAAGGAGCATGGTAAAGTGTTTCCTGGTGTATGTCTTCCTACACTTCCTTGGTATTGAAGTTATAGCTTCTATTAGAGAATTACCTTTAACTTGATGAGTCATCTTGTGGAGTCAGAACTGAGACATTTACACCTGTTGTCCTTCCAGCAGTACAATCATTACTGATGGTTATGAAATAAGTCTCATAATAAGGATCTGCTCAGGAATTCATTGACAAAATAATTTTGCCAGGAAACGATTCACTGACCTTGAAGTTATGAAGGTATGAACTGGTTTCTTCTGAAGAGATTTCTTGGGTTCAGGTCTGGGGTTCCTGAGCGAAACAAAGACCTTGTTGGCTACTCTTAAGCGGTTTGCTTCCCTCCCGCAGTTGTGTCCCCTTTTGTATGAGGGATCAAGATTTTGCTCAGTTGTTAAGGTATCCCTTGTCAATCCCTGGACTGTTGAAAGTACCTCAGGATTTTTATTTTAGTGCTCTTTACCACTCCTTCCTCAAAGCCACTGATTTTGCATTGTCATGAATCCATATCAATATGGAAGGAAGGAGATGCCTATGGAGAAAATTTTTCTGAGATTGGAAGAGGAGTCCAAAACTTTTTGATGTCAAGGTTCAATCAACTGCAATAGGTTTGCAGGTATGAGACACTATTTTTCAAATGGGGAATAGAAAGCTCACAGATGTACCCATTTTGTTATAAACCCCTTCACATGGAGCTTACATATGGTAGCTTAAGTTATGCAAAGCTTTAGAAATCTATAGGAATATTCAGGGAATAGTTCACAACTGAATGGAGATAAAGACAGCAGAATCCAGCATTCAACTTGCCAAATATTCTGAACAGAAGCCAGAAGTCCATTTACATATAAATATATAATTTATAATGTGGAAATGCTTCAAGGTCTTGCATGCAAATGGTTTGGATTTTTCTGTGAGGAAAAAAAAAAAGAAAGAAATTTCTTTTCATCCTCTTGTCTTTTGTTTCAATTAAATGGTGTTTCATTGTTGCATACATTAAAATAAATTAAGAGGGCAACCTTTTCTCTCTTTGAATACAACTGGCATATAAATGACACTTCCTGCATGACATAAAAACCTCAGATAATTGTTTTATAATTAATTTACCTAAATTAATTTAACAGATAAAAAATTTCATGATTTTATTATAAATGTGTCCAATTCATTTAGAGAAAATAAACAGAGTATAGTTTTTAACTCCAGCCTCTTTCTTCAAAACACCATTCCTCTTGAACAGATTAGATGTTGGATTTTTTTAGCTACTGGTGTATTTTTTTTTCATTACTGTTTCCAAGTGTCAGTGCATTCTGGATGTTGAGTGGATCAAAACAGATAAATACAAAAATACCAGATCTGAGAAAATGATTTTGAAAATATTTTCAGTATTTTTAATTTTGTAACTAAAACTTAGTTTCTTGTTTATTTAGAGCTGTTTTTTAGTGTATTTATTTTGCTGGCAATAATAATGACAAAAAATTCATCTGAGGAAAACAAGTTCTGTCTTTGGAGCAAGGGCTTCTGATCACAGGAATTTGTTTTTCAGACTATGGAAATGAATAACAAATGTGGAGATGTTTTTATGATAAATTGTGTTCCAGTCATTTACTGAAAAACAAAAGTCATTCAGCAAATATTTTGATGAATGGTTACAGAGAAAACCATTTTGCTGATGGATCAATCCCAACAGCTTCCTGCCATTTCTACAATTCAAAAATAAAAGCTCTTCTTATGCATATAGGTCTCTTGGATGCATAGATAAAGAAATAGCAAATTTTAGAAGAATAGACACTAGGAAGAAGAAGAAGAGTATTTATGCAGATTAAGTAGCTTGGGGGTATTTTCTGTTTTACTAGAAAAATGTGTGCCTTTTAAGACAAATAAGTGTTTGACCATAAATGTAGGTGCCTGGGCAGGAACCTTGAGAAATGCATTTTCCTGATACACGTTGTGAAAGCTGACAATACTGAGATAACCTAGAATCATGGAGTCATAGAACATCCCAAGTTGGAAGGGACCCATCAGGATTATTAAGTCCAACTCCTGACTCTGTGCAGGAAACCCAAAGAGTGACACCGTGTGCCTCAGAGCATTGTCCAAATGCTTCTTGAACTCTATCAGGCTTAGTGCTGTGACCACTCCCCTGGGGGGCCTGTTCCACTGTCCAACCACCCACCGGGTAAATATCCTTTTCTTGATACCCAACCTAAACCTCCCCTGACTCAGCTTCATGCCATTTCCTTGAATCCTGTCACTGGTCACAACAGTGAAGAGATTAGTACCTGTCCCTCTACTTCCCTTCATGGGGACACTGAAGACCAAAATGAGATCTCCCCTCAGTCTCATCTTCTGCAGGCTGAACAGGACAAGTGACATCAGTCACTCCAACTTATGGCTTCACTTCCTGACACCTCACCATTCTCGTGGCCTTCCTTTGGATGCTCTCTAATCCCTTAGCATCTTTTTTATATCATGCTGCCCAAAAGTGCACATGATACTCAAGGTGAGACATTCACCTCCGTTGACCACCTGGAAATGCTGTGCCTGATGCACCCCAGGACTGGGTTGGCCCTCCTGGCTGCTGGGGCACACTGTTGATTCACCTGAAAATGTGAAACCTGAACCTGAAACCTGAAACTTTTGACCTGAAACATAGTTAGAGAGAACCTGGGCTTGGAATGTGGCAATCCATAGGAGTGGATGGAAAATTGCTCAAGGAAAAAAAATAATGGTAGTACAAGGCACTAAATGCTAACTATGTGATAATTGATAATCTGTTCATAAAGAATAGAGTGCACAAAAAAGCACATTTGGAATAAATATGTCTTTGAGAACATTAATAAACACCTTCTTTTTCATGTGGAATAATAGTAAAGGTGGTAATCAACACACTTAGATTCAGAATGGATAAACAACTCATTGAGCAGAGGGAATATCGCCAGGAGCCGTAGGGCTGTGCCATTAAAGGAGACCAGATGCAGATGAAGGAGCTGGACTAACATGAGTGGTTTACTTGGTGCAGCTCTTTCTGGACTTGGGAGCTGCCCTATTGCCACATAATTGCTGGACCAACAAGAACTTATGAATTGGTGTGAGTAATGAGACCATTACAAAAATTATAGTCTCAGACAATAATATTCTATCCTGATTAGCACTGTTTTCTTTTTAAATTGAATGAAATCTAAATAAAAATAGGTCCTTAAGTAAGGTTTATTTACTGTTTAAGGCATTTAAGAACCCAATTTGTGGATTCATCTGGATTTAAAAATTTTTGAATATGTATCTTGAATATGGATGAGCTCTGGGATATTTTAAAATCAAAACTACAAAATCTTTCTAAAAATTTGAAGGAGAGGATTGTAGAAAATATATCCAGGTCCAAATACATTGAATGCAAAAAAGGCTCAAAACAAGACAGACTGAGCCAGTTGGGGTTGTTCAGCCTGGACGGGAGAAGGCTCTGGGAAGACCTTACAGCAGCCTTCCAGTACCTGAAGGAAGCTACAAGAAACCTGTGGAGGGACATTTTTCAAGGGCATGTAGCGAGAGGACAAGGAAGAACAGCTTGAAGCTGAAGGATAGTAGGTTTAAATTAGATATTAGGAAGAAATTCTTTACTGTGAAGATGGTGAGGTACTGCACAGGTTGCCCAGAGAAGTTGTGGATGCCCTATCAGTGAGAAGTGTTCAAGGTCAGGTTGGATGGAGCTCTGAACAACCTGATCTTGTGAAAGATGTCCCTGCCCATGGCAGGGGAGTTGGAACAAGGTTTGAGGCTCCTTCCAACCCAGGCCATTCTATGTTTCTATGATTCTGCTCCTGCAGAGATTCTGGATGGACACAAGAGGAAAATGTTTCAGAACGAGAAAAAACAACCATTAGAATAATCTCCCCAGGGAACTGATGGGTTCCCCAGCACCGAACACTTTGATATTCAGATGGACATGGTGCTAGGCCATGTGGTCTAGGCTATGCTTTTACCAAGGAAGTTTGGACCAGATGGTTGTTGAGGTCCTTTCAAACCTAGTATTCTCTGATTCTATGAAATAGCAGGAAGTTATTGGTAGTAAAACTAACAAAAGAGCAATAGAAGAAGCCATACTTCTGTGCAGGGGTAGAGGTTAAGATTTAGCTATGGATCAAAAACAAAATGATTTTATTTTTTTTTTAAGTTTTTACGAAGGGCAAAGATGTTGAATAATGATTCAATAATAAGTAATTATTGAATCATTATTCAATAATAAGTAATATTTCAAGTTTCAAGATTAAATAAGAATTAATCAAGATATCCAAGGGAAAAGAAAATAATCTGAAATCTCCACATCTGAGACAGAATCAAAATCTGAGAAGTTTAGTTTCATCAAGCATCAGGAGGAAACATGCACTTAATCATCAATGTCCCATGAAACAAGAATAGTTTGATAGCTCTTACTTTTATAAATTATTTTAGAAGGTGGAGAGCGTGAATGGACAATAGGAAGTATAAATCTATATTAAGAAAGGAGAAAAAGTGATGTGGGCAATTACACGTTCATCAATTTTACCTGAACAGCGCATATAATTTGGAATAAATTTGGGAAGAAAGTATAAACAGAGATACGAAGCTAATTGAGGCAAAATGCAACTTTCTTTTCCAGAACTAACTTGATATTATTCAGAAAAATAACTGGCTGACTTAACTAGGAATTAAGGTAGGTCAAACCTTCTTGGACTTCAGTAGGGCACCTAATGTAGTGCTCCACTGGAATTTACTAATTGCTCTAGGGAGAATGGGGATTAGCAAGAACTTGCAAAATAGGTAAAGAGCTGAATGAGAGCAAGATAACCATGCAATGGCTTGTGCTTAAAGGAGATCATCAGTCTGGAAGGAGGTACCCTGAAATCTTGAGGGGATCATTAGGGACTGATTAAGGATACCAAATCAATTGTCATGACTATCGTGGGCAAGAGCTTAAGCACAGTAGCTATTTCCCTCAACACACTTGCCCCTCAGTAGCCCCTGATAAATAGGAGACAGCTCCTCTCTTTCACTAAAGGTAGGAGGATGCATGTGGGCAGTTGCCGCACGGTAAATGATGTGTTCTGGTTTTCCCTTTGGTAACTAGTTCCTCTGCTTGTGTCTTCACTTAATAGCTTTAGTAATGACAAGGGCATAAAAAGTGGCAGTGTGGTAATGAGACAGAATTGGAGGTTTTGTCAATATGGAGAGGATCGAAGCATAATGCAGGAAGATGTGTTACCTAGAGGACTGAAATAGTAGAAAAGAACTGTAATTCAATAGCAAAATGTGCAAGTGCAATCACTTAGAGGGACAACTGGAAAGAACTTCTCTGATAAGCTCAATAGCAGGAAATGGCAGAGGAGTAGAGGGATCGAGGTATCCTCAGCAGTTTCAGGATATGTCTGAGATATCCAGGGGGATGCATCTGAGAAGGTGGAAGACCCTGCCCTTAGATATGTCATCTGAGCCTCATGTCTCTGCCTAAAGACATAATATGAGCATGCAGAGAGGGTTTTGCAGTTCTGATCACCTGTATTAAGATAGGTGAATTTAAACTGCAATAACGGTTGTTGGGGAAAAGGAAGGATTGCTTGTATGAGAAGAAATTTGAACACCTAGGTGTGTTTGTTTCATAGGGTAAAAGAACTGGGAAGGAACATGTTACTGTCCAGATGGGGAATGAAAAAACAAGGGAAAGGTCTGTTTGGGAATATAACAAAAGTAGATAAAGGCAATAGTTATGAGCAGATCAGGCCATACATGAAGGTAGAACTGGGAATGAAAAGTTGCCAGATAACTGTAGAATAAAGTCTTGAAATTTTGTGGCACTAGGGTCCTCATGTAAATATAGGAATAAAACAAAAATTTAAGTTTTACTTTTAAAAAGTTGTTTAATTATTTTAAATTGTTTAGAGATTTAAAAATCACTTCATACAGTGTGGTTCTCAGTCTTAGAAGTTGGTAACTTCTTGACAAGTCAGTAAGGTGCCTTAAAGACTTACAGAGGGTTTTTTAGCACTGACTAAATGAAGAGGAGAGAATGGTTTGGGTTGGTAGTCCCAAAGTCTTGAGCAGAGTGAGCAGCTGATGATCTTTTTTTGTTGTTCTGTTATGTCGGATCTCAGCCCTGATATCCATTTTTGTTACTGAAATACTTGGTAAAGACCTGTAGTTAGTTGTGTGCTAAAGTGCTGTGCTTAGTGTGGAAGGGCTAAAGGACATGCTGAAATAGTTTCCAGAATTAGGACCACAGAGATGTCTGGGCTGCTATTTTAGTTTTGCTTAACTAATTTATGTGGTAATTTTGTTCTCTTCTGTCATTTTAAGATGCACAGCAGAATATTTTAATGCTGTATTTTTGTATGGTGCATTTGAAATTATTTTTTGTTGTTCTTTGCAGAACTCAGAATAAAGGCTATAGCTCTTTTCAATTGCTAGCAGCACTGATAAATCTATTCCCTTAATTTTGAGCAGATTAAATATGTCAGACCTCTATCTTCAAGTGATATTTTTTTATATATATATATTCTTGCTGTGTAAATTGTGTAGGTAAACCTTTCTCCACTTCAGGTGTATTATTTAATGGAAGTTATTGTTCTGAATTTTTAATGCTTCTAGCCTTACAGTTCATGAAAGCCATATGGACTCCCAGCCATAGCCAGAAGTAAAAATCCCATGAACTCAAGCCATACAGGAGTAGATCCATATTCTCTTGAAATCTATCAGTAATCTTTCGTGTTTGGAAATACACTTCTTTCATCTCAAGGTTAATGCCAAAAAATCCTTGATGACTTCATCTGAAACTTGCACAACTTCAGTGAGAAATTAAATGTGAGATTTTAAGAAAAACAAGAATGCAATGCATTTCATGGTTACTAACCGTGAAATACCAATGTGATCTCATGGATAATTCAAGATTTCAGTGGGAGTCACCTGTGCTGAAAGGCAGGTGCAGTGCAGAAGAGTGCATGTAGATAAGTAGTTGGAGACTTCAAGGTGCCTCATTGCACCATAGAATGCAATAATAAGTTTCAGAAACTGGAACGCTGATGTGCGAAGATTTAAAAAACTCAAACCATCTGAAACACCGGAAACTAGGTGTAAACAAGAAGTCACATTGCATAGGGGTTGAGAATGTGGCTTTCAGCAGAAAGAAACAACAAGATTAAAACATGCAGTGATCCCTGTGTAAAAGTATAGTGACCTTATACATGAACCAGTGCGAAGGTGGAGAACTGCCCCAGCATCTAATGTAAGTGTAGCATAGACCAAGAGGTTATGGGACAGCAGGAACTGCAAGAGTAGCATAATTTACAGTAAGTCATTTAACAGAATAAAATACTTCAAGTGATAGGATGAATTAGGTTTGTGATGTAGGAAACTGTTTATTCAGAAAGATCCTTTAACTGAAACAAGTTACTTTTCAGTGAAAATTGGAGAAGTTAAAAATGTGCAGGTGTAAAATTTCAGGGGGTTTGTCTAACTGATCTGTTTTTCAGATGTCTAAGTTGGCATTGAAAGTGTTGAATTTAATTATCAAAATTGTGCCTAGATTTTCGATGACACATAGAGCACCACTTCTGGAATGAACACCTAAATTAATTAAAATTGAACTACTAAATTACAGCTACTCTACTTAGGGCAGTAAGGATGCAGTGGACATCAGAAAAGGCACCAAACAGGAAGAAGGTAGGTGCCTTTCAAAGTCACTAGAGAAATCTTCCAGGCCTGTCACATCAAGAGGGGCCCTTGGAGGATAGCTGAGCTGAAGAGCTTTTTGAACAAAAAAGGTGGGAGGTGACAAGCAGCAGATCTTGGCTTGGTGTGAAGTCATATAGAGCAGGACAGAAATTGCAGTGAGCTGGGCAAAGAGCTCTGGTGCAGCACAAGTGCATTGCAAAGATAGCAGGCACTGCAGAGGACTGTTTTCACCTACCCTTTGAACCAAGACTGCATCTTCCAGGCCCCCTAAATCTCTGCTCACACTGTGCAGAAATAGGGTAGCTGTGCTGTCATCCCTCTGCAAGAAGCACTTCACTGAGCAGCCTGTGGGGATGCTTGCCAACTAGAAGTAGGTGAAATTCAACAACCCCAAGTTTTTCTGATAAAGGGAGTATTTACATTCATTGTCTTTAACACATGAAACTATTTTAAGCTTCAATGTGAATAAAGCTATTTTTTACCATGTGCCATTGTTTGGCATTGTTCTCTGTACCTCGTCACATGTAGTGTGTAAAAATGCTCTCAGTGGAAATACCTGGATCAAAACCAACGAGGAAGCTACATACATACTCCAAACACCTGCATATCACAAAAATTTAACAGTGCCAGCACCAAATAGTTCTGGTTTATCTCAGAAGAATGTTTGCAGCTAATCCTCTCTTGTGGACATAGATAAACATACTGCAGCTAATACTTATCATAATTCAGCGGAGACATTTTAGAGTGCACCACTTAACTGCTTTTCAGTTTCTTTTCCTGTTTTGTCATTACCATTGTTGGGAGTTTTTTTGTTTGGGTTTTGTTGTTGTTTTTTATTTTGTTGTGTTTTCTTTTTTTTTTTTTTTTTCAAATATTTTACAGGTGATTATTTGGTCCTGTCTTGGAACTACACCCACAGTGTACTTCAACTTTCTCTTCCTCTCACTGCTACTTCTCTTTGCTTACAAATCTATAGATCTGTGGAAGAGGTTCGCACAGAGCACCTAGCGGTATTGCAGATTTCTTAGACCCTGTGACAGTGCTAGAGTCACTTTGGGGATTGAAATTTAAATTGCAGGTATGTGATCTATATTTATTCTTCTGTGGAATAGTTAGGTTTTCTAGTCAGACTTCAATTCTCATTTCCTAAGTATTATGCTTTCATTCAAATCAATTACATACTATTTATTCTTTGCTTTTCTTTTAGATGTAATATCGAATTCAAATCCAGAGCTGGTATAGATCAAGGTATATTTACCAACGGACCAGTATTTTCTTGTCTTTGTGTTTCTGCTGTAACTTTAAACATGTTCTCTTCAATTCTCTCCCTTAAGTTGGTATTCTTCTCCTGCATGTTTCTCCCGAATTTCTGCTCCACAGGCTTCAGCTTATCCTATATGGTTTGACTCTCTCCTCATGCATCTTGTGTCCCAAACTTTTCACTTGATCAGTCATATGGTTGTACTGTCTGTCATATGAAGATTTTGCTGTGAGGAACAGATATTTTGTCTCCTGCATCTTCGTCATGAGCATATCATGAGAGGATTAATGCCAACCTCCAGGTAGGTAAGTAGGACAGAAGGCTGAATTTTGATACCATTCTCCTAAGGGGCCAAGCAGTTCAATTGCAGAAGTGGATAAAAGAGAGTGTGTTTGCCAACAGGTTTAGCCTGCTTGAGTTTCCTTGTTATCTGGAGACTTCTCTGAGACATCATTGTCCTCTTATGATTCCACAGTCTCTCCCCCTGGCATTGAACAAGCTGTTACATGCAGTACAGAGACTTTTCCTTGTCTGTGTTTTCTTTGAGACTATGCTGAAGTTGCAAATTTGGGAAAGACAAAAGCAATTAAAAAAGGGCATTGTTTGTTCAGTGTAGCCAACTTCAGATCTAAGGAAACAAAGAGTTATTGATTCCACTTCCATAATGTGGAGCTCTCTGATCTACTCTGTCTCCACTGAATGGTTTATCTCACATGCTTCAAGGTGGATGCAGACTGGATGTTATTAATCTTTGGTTCAATCTTCTGAACTAAGAACATCTAGAGGTCTGTGGGCTGATAGACTAGATAGTCCTCGACACCATGCAAATGTTACTGCCATGCAGCAGGGGTTTGAAGTTGTAGCAGGATAGAGTTTACTTTAATTTCCTTCACCAAAGATCATAAGGATGTAGCTTGCAGGAAAAGAGAGTGTTAATTTGTCACAATACTTCAACCATACCCAAAAGAACTGTAGCTCACTCTTTTCTCAGCCCCAATCTTTCCCTGTTCATGCATACCAGAAATTGGTTGTCTGCCTCTGTGCAAAATTCTTCTAATCCAATGTGTGCTGCATGTGAGGCCAGGAATTAAATGCAAGATTTTGTGTATTCTTCTTTGAAAGAGGTACATTTGAGAGTATGGAAATCTACCTTTGTTGTGGTTTAGGAATGGATTCCTTACACCAAATAAATACTAATATTTTGTTCCCAGGGTGTTTTGATAACCATTATTCTTTTGGGGTGGGGACAGAAAGCATATCAGGGTGGAGCACAGTTATCAACTGAACAAGCTGATTTTGCCAACTAGGAATGATGTAACAGGATAATCACATTCTCTGATAAGATCAATATATACCTGATTGTCTAAAAACTGAGAGTGATTAAGCATCTCAGTGTTCTAGGATACTACAGCCTCTCTTGGTTTTCTGATACTCTCATTCATTGACACAGTTGTCCTTTTACCTTTTGATTTACAATCCTAGTAAAAATCCTTTGAGAACAGAGATTATATGTTTCTACAGTGACTGGCAAGTGATCCCATTCAGAACTGGAATTCTACTCAATAAAAATAAAGACTATACTTTAGATGCTGGTGAGTATTCCTTCTCACAGATAGGCATAGCATGTGATATCTGAGAGAGGACATGTGTATATGATTTTACATATTAAGTGGGTTTGAATCATTCATAGGCTTTAGGGAAGTGCCTGTAAACCTATTTCACCACCATGGTAGCTCCAGAGCAAATGCAATGCTAATACTCCTTCTTAGTGATTTTAAATAGTTTGTAAGCTGCTGTAAAAAATGTGTTGTCAAACTCTGCAACTAATTTACTTCTTCCAGTCTATAAAACAAGGAAAGGAAACATCTGTTTAAATGGAAATGTGATGGCAGTGGGGATTATGCTTTTCTTGTATCTTTGTTATTCATTGTGTTCAATTGGTTTAAACATAAAAAAATTAATGTCACTGATTAATAAGTAGAAATATTTATTAGAGCTTGAGACCCTGTACAAGCCTGTGTAGATGAACATTTTTGTGACAGTGCTGGCATTTCTGAAACAAATTAAACAGATGTGGGAACATTCCAGACATTGCTGAAGACATAGTTCACTCCACATGGATAAAGTTATGGTAGAGTTAACACAGATGACTGGAGCTATCAACACAACATCTTTGTCCATAAATTCTCTGCAGAAAGGGTTAACATGTTGTAAAAGGCATATCCTGCATGGGAATTTTCATATTCCTCTGTGTGATTCATTTATTTATATGTGCTCTATGTCTGTCTCTCAGATTATTCAGCCCCTGGTACGCCAGAATAAATGCTTTAGAAAGGTCAGCTCTGCTTGCAGGGAACCAGCCTTGCCATCCTCTGAACTTGCAAAACCCAGAAACTGTTTCTTGCATGTGCTTTATAACACCCCTGAAGAAAATGCACTAGAACAGTATTCAGTGGAGTGTGAAAAGCACTAAAGGGTTTTACTCTGACCATTGTTTACTGTGAAATGCAAGTCTGGTGCTTTAGCAAAACATGGGCTCAAAGGCTGTACCTTGTCTGCTCTATTCTACTTGGTTTATATGGGCCTTTTTCATTTAGAAGCTAAGACAAACCAAAGTTATTCTGTTGCTTACAGAAAGGAAATAAATAATTTGATATGAATGTTTTGATATAAACAAGAGAGCTGAACAAAAATACTGGGTGCACATTTTATTGATCATTTCTTACTCTTAGAGCACGTGGCACTCTGTTTCTGAGCCTTGAGGACCTTGGAACAAAGCTGGCCAAGGCACGAGTGGGGTTTTTTTAAGTTTATATGTAGAATGTAGAGCACATAGAATATGTAGAAATAAAACAGTGTACAAAAGCTTTTTACTGATTCAAGCACTTCAGCAGTATTTTTAAGAGTATCCAGAAGAACAAGTCCAGGAGCTAATGCAGTGGAACAAAAAGCCGGTAAACCTGTGCACTGGAATGCAAGGAAAAAGGAATGTGTCATATAGGGCTGGGATCCTCCAGAGACACAGTCAGTCACAGCTCAGGGTAGAGACCCTCCACTGACTGTACAACAGTGCGTGTACATTTCATGTGGTAATTATTAGAAAGACAAGTAAATCCAGATGCATTCATGGTTTTGGCATCCACATAGAAAAGCATAAGTGATCATTGTTACTTTTCATTTGCCTTGGGTAGCTGGAAAGGGCAATTAGAGCTCTGTAAATTGCGTAAATGGATCAAACTTTTGGTATTTAATTTCTAATTTCCTTAGCTAATTTTTGTATTTAACCAATATTTTCACTTCATCAAAACAAAACAAACAAAAACATCTCTTCATCAAACCATTTCTAAGACTTGATTTGTGATGTGTTATTTCTCTTCCATGGTGACTGCTAAAGCAAAACCAATGGTCGCGCACATCTAGTGAGCCATGTGGTAAACAAGGAGTATGCACTAATAGTAAACTCTCAGTGAAATACCAGGACACTAAATTTAAGACTTAAATCTCTGCAAGACACAATTAGGGGCCTAATTAACATTTTCATGAAAAACAAAAAGTAGCTAAGAGATACTGGTGGTCTAGTGGTTAAGGACGTGGCGCTGTCACCGCTGAGGCCCGGGTTCGATTCCTGGTCAGGGCCACTCCCCGGGCAGATGGAGCCCATTAGCCCTATAAGGCAATCCATCTACGTCCTGAGGACCTCACTGCCACCGTC
>JAYRBT010000082.1:128011841-128047680 GCA_036023395.1 Myiotriccus ornatus | reverse complement strand
TGGGCTCAGTTCCGCGCACACTGTAACTCACCTAAAAAATCCAATGCGCAGGCTGGAAAGTGTAAAGACCTTCCCCGATTCTTCGTTCGTGAAGACTGGCCATTATATACAGTTGAAGTTTTGAAAATTTTGATTTTCTGAATGAGGACTCAAGTGTTATTTCATGGGGTTAAAATGAATTTTCTTAGGCCAGGATCTCTTCTGAGCTAAGCAGAAAAAGACATCTTAATAGCCCTTTAAAACACAGGTTTTGCATTTTGTTTTTATTTTTTAGATTTTTGTATGCCTTTTAATCACTCTTCTGGAAAGTCCAAGGCAGGTGCTGTACTGTGAACCTCATAAGGTCCAGCAGCTACCCTAGTTCAGTGGGTGAAATTCAAGGTTAAAGGTATTTATGTCAAAATAAAGTATATTTTTAAACTCAGTGAAGACAATAAGATGAAAAAAAAAAACTTTGTTGTTGTTGCTTTAAATACTCCTTTGTTTCCACAAAGACTCATCAACCAATGCAAATTTAAAATATTGTCTTATCAACTGGAAAAGGAGAAACAAATACATCCTTCTAAATACGTCCTCTTCACATGAGTAATGAAATGAAAAATGAAGTTCAGCATATGCAGTGCCTTATCAGGACATGAATGAGCCTTTTTTTAATGTCTCTGAAAGGCAACCTTCACTTTTACAAGAACAAATAATGGAAGGGCTTAAAAATCCTGCATGCAGGCTATTTGTAACACTTGAACAATGTCAATCAGAAAAATTTGAACCAGTGGGAAATGATTCCATTGGTTTTCTAGCTTTGATCACAAGAGGGAGTATTTGCAAGTAATCTTTCCTTGTAAAAACAAAAATGCTGCTTAACAGTGCAAGCAGTGGGTTTGGGCAGTTGACTGTTTTCTGCAATGCACTACCAACATCCACGTCAAACTTCAACAGGTGCAATTTTTTCTTGTCTGTTTGTGGACGTGTACGTGATGAGACCTTCAGGAATTTCATACAGGTTGTATACCAATCATGGTGAAGCTCTTTAGAGGAAGAAATTGCAGTTTAATACTCAGAGCCAGATGACCATGGCATAAATTCTTTGTCTGTGTCAAAGGAATAAATGAATCTTTCTTCTGCTTGTATCTTTCTGCCCAAAAGATGCTGGTCTTTCCATAAAGGAAGTTTGAATTTCTATTAGTTGTAATCTTTAATTATAATTTTTTCAGAAGATAGAATGTCAAGAAAAGGAACATATGGAGTGCAAAAATAAAAAAAGGCAGTTTTGGACTAGTGTGATTTAAAGGTCACAGTTTAACACTATCTGCAAGTTCATAACAGCAACAAAAAAGTCCTCATTCATTACCACTGACATGGCTTGCAGCTGTGTTTGGTGCAGATCAGTTATCTTATTCTAAATGGAGGGAAGAAAACACTGGTAGAATTAAAAATAAAGTAATATTGGCATAGTTTGTTACATGTTCTAACCAAACATCTTGAAACCAAGCTATGAATTAGTGACGGTTCATAACTTTTGTGCAAGTTAAGAATAATTTTTGCCCCCTCTTTGACCTATAAGCAGAGTTTGATCCAGAGAGGGCAATACTGCTGATGCAGTGGGAGTGCAATGACACTGAAGGGGAAGGAGGGGGGAGCCCATGTTGTTGTAGGAATAGAGAATTGCAGGAGGTTTCAAAGGAAAATGGTAGCAGGCTTCATAATTCCCAAGCTGTTGGGTTAACCTTTTCCTCGTTTAAAAGTGTTACAGAACTATTTGGAAATCAGAGGAACATGGAGCAAAGGAAGAAAGATTTACTTTAAAGCTACAATGTCAGGTAGAGTTATGCTATAACTCTAATATAAATGTGATTTTTTTTTGAAGGCTGCTAGACCAGTAGCAAATTTCCATTAAATCAAATGTGGAAAATTGTTCCACCATAAAAAACTTCCCTTTTATTTGTATTTAACCATTCCACCACAGCATCTGCAATCCAAAGGAAGGGACTTTGTTCAAAACCCTCAGAGCCAGTTTTTCTGACCTTCTGTGAGAGCAATTAATCAGTTTTCAGTAAGGAGAGCTGCTCTTTGTGGTCAACATGTACTTTTCCTGACCGCACAGAGGTGTTTTGATGATGGTTGGCAGAGCAGCGTGTCAGGAACTTGCTTACTGACATTGGTGATAGGTGGTAACGTACCAGAGCCAGTGGCAAGGTCTGAGTGGCCACATTATGAAGGAATGGAAAATGCCAAGCTAATGCTCAGAGGTGTGAGCAAAGATGGTGCCTCTTTGCCTTTCCCCTCCGAACCACCACGCACACCTGTCAGCTCTGCAAAGTGCCTGCAAAGCCTGCAGTCTCAAGGACAGTGTGTGGCAGCAGGCAGGGCAGAGGAGAGGAGGAGGCATCAGCTGGCCATGACCATGCACACGACCCCGTTCTTGCAGTGGGATGGAGGCGTTGCTGCTCTCTAACAATGAGAAACTTAAATTGAGCTTGAAATGAGTTTTATTAGCTCTGGTTTGCTCATCTTTGTGAGTAGGTTTATCATTTCATCCCTTACTCCATGTCAGTAGCCATTCTTCTTAATGCCTGGAATAATCACCAAAACAGCTATGCTGGAGCCAGCCTATACCTACTCTGTCCCTCTGACCTGCTCCATCCCTCTGATGGTACCATGTCATGGAGAAGGAGTGATAGGATGACATCTATTTATGCAAGTGGCAGTGTCAGGGGGACTTGGAACTGAACCTATTTCATAGCCCCAAGAGTCAGGATACAGTAAATTTCTTTGCTTTCACTACAGTGGAGAAGCTTTCAGGCAATGAGTTGAGAGGGTTTCTACAAAATCATATTTTTTTTTCCCAAATGTTACTTGATTTTTTCCAGTTCCCATGTCTGATTTCTAAACTGCTTCCTTTTTTAAAGTTACATGCTCCCTTCGTCCCAGGGTTGCCCTTAAAAACAGGAGCACAGAGAATATCCTTTCATCTTGATGTGAATTGCAAAGCAGGGCTCTCCTTCCATTCTTAAACATGAAGGGAGGTACAAGTAGCAATGCTGACAGTGTACATTTGCAGATGCCACCATATGGGTCTTGAAAAACTAGTTGCACCGATGATTCCCTGCACATGTAGGAGACAGTTTGCATTGTTGGCATCATCCCTGCACAGAAACAAGCACAGCTTAGCAAAGCTAAGCAGATGGCACTAGATCTGGTGCCAGGGAAGCACTGAATTAAAGGTTATACCCACCAGGTTTGATGTGGTGCCAGTTTGAATTGGTACAGAAGCTTCGGCCCACCTGCTTATTGGCCCCGTGACATCTGGCGTCTTATTTTTTTTCTTTTTCCCCTTGGACTAAGCTAAATGCAGCAAGGAAAAATGTCATTTTAAAAGCTAGTTACCAATAAATGGGATTAAAATTCTCTAAGAAAAAAGAAAGCCTTACAAATACGTTGTGTTTAACGCTGCTATGTTACAGATCTTGGGACAGCTTTGTGAAGATTATATGATAGAAAATACTGGTCTGGGCAAACCCACATTTTACAGAACCTCTTAATGGTCAGGGAGGCACAGTAATGAACAGGCATAGCTGTTAGGAGTTTATGGCTGCACATAACAGCTCACTGTCTCAGACTGTCACCACACATATGTTGTCACTCAGAGCAGGAGAGATATTTTATGCTATGTCACCTGAGTGTGGCTGGTGTAGGTGACTAACAAACAGCAATGCACCCTGCTAAACTTATTGTCCACTCCACTTGGGTTTCTCCCTCACTCGTTTGTGTTGTCACCATTCACATTTGTTTTTTTCTCCTCCACAGGTTCACGTGCTGTATACACAAATATGCTGCCATGGGGACTGTGCTTGTTGCAGAGACTAAAACTGTTTATATGTCTTCTCCATTAGGGATTTAATCCCTGCTCCCTTGGTGTGAAATGAAAGCATGCGGCTGTATGGCACTCTGGAGATGATTACCAATAGAGCTAAGCCTGAGTTTATACACACCATGAGCCAGATTAATCAACAATTTATTGACTCAAAATTGAATCCATACAGCATTGGTTTTGACTTTTTTTCTTTCTTGCCTTTTTTTTTTTTTTTTTAAGAGTCTCTAAGGCTACTTGAATAATTTTGGTAGAGAATTGTCAGAAAATCATTGAGCCAGATTTATTAAAGATCTGAAAAATAGTGACAGGCACTGTGTGATTTCTAAGGCTCCATCACAGAATGGCATGGAGGTCGATGTTCTTATAAACCGTAGACATACATTTTGAAATCATCAGTGCTGGTTTGGAGTCTTCAATATAAAAAGAAAGAAAAAAAAATGTCAGCTTTGGAATTTGCCTTGAATTTTCTTGGCTTCTGTATTGTCAGTACCAATGTTTAGAAAAAAACTAATGAAAAGCTGATAGGAATGGATAAATAAGGCAACACATAGCTGAAAAGATAAATGTACTGGGGAACCAATCACAATGTAATTGTATTTCACAGCAGAAGACCATTGGTCTCCGCCACACAGCAACAAGAAAAGCACTGTATGCCTGGAAATCTTTCACTTGAGAATAGTTTTTTATAAAAAATGGACTAATATGAAACATCCAAATTTTCCAGTGCTGACCTTTGGGTTAGAAAGTATTCACAAAGGACCTGAGCCAAAGTACACTGAAATCAGTGGAAACACTTTGATGATTCATGCCTGTCTTTTCTTAACCTTGTTGCTGGTATCTCTGCCTCTCGTTTTCTCCAGCACAGGCAACTGCATGGTGCTCTCTGATGCAGGAGGCTGAAACACAAGTCCTTTTCTAGCACAGATATGTGTTGAGTTTGAAGTTGACCACGGGCTTTTAAACTGTCCCACAGCACAGCTTTGGGTTCTGCCTTGGCTATAGATTTCCAGGGTCAGAATGGCTTTCAGCTCTAACCTTCTATATTTGCTGCTTGTAGACAACAGCCTCACTGAAGTAAGTGAAGACACAAGAGCTGGATCTTTTCTGGCAAGGTATCAATAAGGATCAAAGTCTCGAGGGTAACTTCCTTCTCCAGCTGCCTCTGAAGCAGCCTTGTATGCAAACAACTCTATGACTCTCCAGATCTTCAGATTTTCAGAGATGAAGGTGTGCAATGGCAGCTCTCTTGGTTTTGAGGATGAGTGAGGAGAGTCAGGCTGGCCTGCCTTTTTGTGTCTCCCTTTATATGTTGCCAAAGCAATATTTGAGTTATTTACTTGGGTTTTGAAGAACATCAACACTGAAATAAAAACAATAGGCAAGACTTTGAACCTTTATTCACAACAGATCCTCCTCCTTGTCTTGCCTGATCTTGGGAAATTTATCATTCAGTCCAGTAGCAATATCAGTTGAGAAGTAGTTTGTTTGTTGTTGGCTGGTTGTTTTTTTTTTATGATTTGACAAATGTTCTATTTACATAACAGATTGGTAAATAGTTTGGAGACAAACCGTTTTTTCTATCTTGTCAGATTTCCTCATCTAATACTGCTTTCTCAGAATAACGTCTGATAAAATTTTTCCCTAGCATTTTCAAATTATAGACAGTATCTCATTTTACTCATGAACAGTGAGATTAAAAATAACATTCCTAAAGAAAAAGGTTATAAACATAGAAGTTTATTACATATCTGTAACCACATACAATAAGGATAGAAATTTCACTAATGATTTGCCTGGATTTAGTCTATTTTCTTTTTTTATGGTTTATTTCTACTGCAGTTTAGATTTTCCATGATCATTTCCATCATTGTCACTCTCTTCACCATCTTCAAATTCTTCCCTACTTTTAGTGTCTTCACCATTCTCATCGTCTTTGAATCCAAATCATCATTGGCTTCTCTTATGGAATTTGAAATACAGTATTTCCTAAACCATTCAGTGACAAATTCTGGATTTATCTGATCCCATGCTGTCTTAATCCAAAGAAAAAGCAGTGCTGCACTAGGACTTCTTTATTTTCCCTGTAGGAGTTACAGCAGGATCCCATGCCAAGAGCCATAAGGGCTATAAACATTCCTTAAAGGGCTTGTTCTCTACTACATCAGGCACCTGCAGTTGTGACATTCCTCCTGGTGCAACTGCAAGGGCTGCATTCTTTTCTCCGATGATATTCTTCATTGCTGGTGTTAGATAGCCTTTGAATGTACCTAGGATATAGGACAAGCATTCTCCTTTTGCATACCAGCACACCTGGTCTTCTGTTCCAAATGATGTTCAGCCAATCCTTCATTAAGTCTGTAGACATCCATCCTTGGTTGTGACACCTAACAATTATTCCAGTAGGCAGCTGGTCCTTCAGCATTGTTTTCCGCTTCAAGATCACATACGGTGGCAATTTTATGCCATCTGCTAACACTGCCAGCATTACTGTAATGCACATTTTTTCACTCCCCAAAGTTTTGATGATGACAGATTTTGTGCCTATTTCTTCAATGACGTAATTGGATGGCTCATGAAAGGAAACTGGTGTCTCATCTGCATTTCCCATTTGGCTCAGCAGGTAATAGTGACCTTTATGCAATCCAATCACGCATTGCTGGAGTGCAGTGACTTTTTTGGTGAAGTCGGAAGGCAGATCATGGCAAAACAAATCCTTCTTCTTAGGAAAAAAACATAATGACACATCATCTTTATGCACCAGCCATTACTGATTTTGAACTTTTGCCATGTAATTTGTCATGCTTGTGCTATTTCATGAGATTTTCATGCAATGATTTCTGGTGCAGCAAGGATTCTATCCTTTTTTTTCTTTTTTTTTTTTTTTCAGAGCACATGTTGTGCAACTTGTCTTTCTACATAAGTGGGAGGGCTGGAATAGATGACCTCCAAAGATCCCTTTAAACCTCATCTATTCTATGTTTCTGGGATTTTGTGATAGCTCATGGAAGTGCCCTTTTCAGGCACTAATTTCTGCATTGAGTTAGTGCATAACAGTTTCTATTTTCATTATTTCCCTCTTGTCCCATATGCCTAAGTAGCACTATATTTCTTCTTGGGCTCACAATTGTTAGTTAGTACCCAGAGTACCACCAGGAATTTTTAATTTGCGTTGTAACCCTTCTTATACTTCTGGGTATGTTCCTTCTTGCACTTGTCCCTCTGATCAACTCATAAATGAACCAATTCAGAAATAACATTTTAACAATTGTAGCGTACTGACTTGCAACTTTTTACTTTTTTTATATTGTGAAATACGTAAAAGGAATATAACAAAATTATCTGCATTAACAAAAAAAATCCAAGAAATCAACTCCTTGTCTTTGTATACAATTTCTTGAAACTAACTACTAGCATGGCTTAAGCATAACAACAGAATAAACTGGTGGCATCCTACTCTTCTACTACCTTAATCCATAACAGTAAGCATTGAACACTTTTATTTCATCCAGCGACTAATTCCGGACAATGAATTGTGTGTTGCTGTGAAGTGCCTCATAGCAATGGAATGTGTTTAACTTCTTTAATTAAGTTGCAACCGGATCTATATTTAAAAGAATGTTGTTCCTTCATTATTTTGATGAGTTGAATTTAACTTCACAAGTTACAGAGTAAAACTATTTTATAGACTTTCTTTATTATTTGAATGGTAGACATATAAAAGTGGACAGAAAAAAAGGTCATTTGTATTTGAAAGTTTTATTGCTTCAGTTATAGATAGTACATATGAGTGTAAAAACACTGTGGCCTGTAATAGTTCCGCTATATATTTCTGGGTTTGCTCTTTAAATTAAAGACGTGTGGAGGCATGTAAAACAGATATTTTAAACCCATTTTCCTCCAGAGTGAGAAAAATATGTGTTTGTTTTGAGATGCTGGGAAAATTCTATGCAGGGATGAAGCATTCTGAAGAGATTCTCTACTTCCTAAGCAATTTCTTTGGAGGTGGCAGAGACCATATTGCAAGTTCATGGGTTCAGGTCTAAGTTTTGGAGGTGAGTATTTGATGCCTAAGGAGACACAGGGTTTTTCTTTGCAAAATCTGCCCCACAATGTAAAGCCTCAAAGAAAGACTGCATCTTCACTTGTTGCATGTTGCTTTCTGAGAGTAATCTTGAAGCTGGAGGCCACTGAATGGCTGCAGATCTGATCCATCCTGAGTACTTCTGCAGTATAAGAATGCAATGTGCTATAAAGAGGGAAATGACTGGAAACCTTCACTTGGCAGTTCTGCATAATCTGGCTGCCTATGATTTTATTCATATAGCAGTACAAGTAGGGTTTACATTTTTGTGTTCATTTTTTCATCAGATATTATCTGTATATTCATAATAATAAAATAAACCTATGACAGCTTGCAAACTCCTTTGTGGGTGTTCAGATTCCTCTTCTTGATTAGCTTCTTTCTCATTTATATTAATATAATCTCTTTTCTGTGGGATAATTTGCTAGTTTTCCCCTGGTTATTTCTTGAAATGTTAACACTTATTTCTTCTTTTCTAATTTGACTTTACGGTAGGATTATTTAATTTTCAATTTTATTTCATTTTCAATTCTATTTCAAGAAACTGTAATGCAGTGCTGAAAATGAGTATATGTGTTAAGGGTATCAACTAGAGTAAATATTAGATTATCAGCAGAACATCAGGCTTCTTGTTTGATGTGGTTTTGCAGTGCCACATCATGTACATATGTCATTTTTAAGTACTGGCACAAGTAGAGAGTCTATAAAGTATCCAGGTACAGAACCTGGGTTTTGTTGGATTTTCTTGTAAAAATGAGATTTTACCTGTAAAACTCCCACTCGTTTTCATACAACTGCCATTGTCATGCTCAAGTCTGACTCCTGTCAAAAATCAAAGGGATCATAATTTTAAAATTCATGGTTCAAGTTCATACTGACTCCACTGATGTCAGTGATGGTGTCTCCAAGGGCAGCCTTTGTCTTTGCATTTCATAAGGTTTTAATGCAATTGTAGCATGTTCTAAATTTCGAAAACAAGGACATTTTAGTGGGAGAGACAGATGGGGAAAGAACTTAAAGAGACACATCTCAGGTGTCTGAGGTGAATAATCAGAAGATAATGCCATGCAACATACAGGAAAGCAAATTATGTTACATAAGAAAATCATTAAAAGAAAGACCTATAAATTTTTTTCCTCACATCTTACAGTTCAAAAAGAAACATAATATTGTCTTCAGCAAAGATTGCCTACAGCTAAGAAGAAATTATTCTTCTACATCCATCTCAGTGGAAGGAGCAGCCCCTGTGATATGTAGTAATGAAGTCCAACCACAGAGCTGAGAACATGGGACAAGGGCCAGTCTTCATATAATGAATCCCAAAATTATTTGGATATGAATATGAAACACTCATAGAATCAATAGTTCATTACAGTATCAAAGGATCAAAGGCAGACAAAGAAAAATAATTTGGGGAGAGGTAATTTCTTATTATTATTTCTTCTGTACTGGGAAATTTTATATATTTATTACCTGGTCCTGGGATAAAATGACTTCAAAGTGGTGAGTTTTGATGAAGGATTGAATTAGGACAAAATTTCCTTGGTGGTACGTTGTTATGGAGATTTAGGGAAAAGAAGATTTTGTAATATTCAGATAAATATATAATAACGGTAACACTGCAAGACCTCCATTGATAGAAATATTTCAGATCTCTCACTTGGACCATGTATAGCTTCTTTCCTTCTCCAAATACACTTGTGATATAGTAGCTGGAAAAGATTACTTTTCAAAGACGTGGAAGAATGTCTCTCAAAAGTTGTTTCAGTATCCAGTGTAGCGTTTTGTTCAAAAAAGCTGAAGGAAAATTGGCAGCAGTGATGATTTCTCCTCAGAATCCTCAGTCAATGAGCAAGCATGGATATGCCATTTGAACTGTACTGATACTTAGCTTACATGCTGCTTATTAAATAAATGCAACACAGTGCCTACAATGGTTTACAAATTTAGAAAGAGAAATTATATGATGAATGTTTTGGAAAAAAAAAATTGTTCTTTTTTTGTGTGTGTGAAAAGATGCAAACAGAATTATATGGTTATTCACATAGATTTAATAAGGTTAGCAATTCTAAATTCAGAGGAAATGCCTACAGTATTTCAACAGCAAGATTAAGAAGCATCTATCAAATATGAAACTGGCTGTAAGCATAATTAGCTCCTACTTTAATTTGACATTAAAGTGATTCTAAGGACTCAGTCTGTAGTGAGCAATGGCAACTTTTCCATGATTCTTTGCAGGACAGTCAAAGCACCAAGTAGAAGTGACCACCACAAAATGTTTTTATTCTAACTACAGGTAAGAGATAATTAGGCAGTGACTGCTGTTATCAGAGTTTTCCATGCAAAAGATTCAGCATGCTCTAAAAAAGTATCTGTCGTGTGACTACAATGTCGCTAAGTTATGACAAGGAAATATCTGTGATGTGACAGTGGCATCGTACAACTGTCAATATAAAGTAAGTGCAGTGGGATTGCTCTGTGCTCTCAAGCAACTGTCACGTAATGGGGCTGTGACTAGGCTGTAATAGCAGTGTGACTGCAACGTGCCAGCAGAGTGACTGATAGGTAACTCCTGGAAGAGATGGCTCACAAGTAAAATTGGCTCTAATAGTTTTGAAGTGCTGTGGACCCCATTTGCAGTGACAGCACTGCCCATCAACTTTGGCGAGCTTTTAGTCAGTATCTCATGGGACACCGAGCCAGCTCATTGCTGTGTGTCTGGCACCCTTAAAGTCATCCTGAATAAAATGTTATGATACCCGATCAGATTTGCACTGCTGTAAGGGAGCTGACTCTGGGTATAACCTCATGAACAAATGCTCCCCAAGCCAAAGGTAGGCAACACTGGCAGGTGGCCAAAACACGGGATCACACTGGGCTCCCTGGATGTCATGACAAGAAGTCTTACCCCCAGAAATCCCTGGGATGCTGTTATCCTTTGGTAAGCAGAACAGAGACCTCACTCTCAGCAGGGTTCTCACTATCTGTGAATGCTTTGGACCTCTCTGTCCATGAGGTAATGGCCTCTCTGCTGGTCAGCCCCTCCAGCTCCCTGGAACTAGACCTCAGCAATAAATGTTATGGGCACTTGGCAAGTAGGGAGAGAGAATATTGCAAATTAATTAAGAAAAAGGGAAGAATTATTATATTCATATCACAGATGGAGATATTGATGTTCAGATTAATTGATTTGCCCTGAAGCTGTGCAGTATGTCATTAGCAGCCTTGTGATTACAGTAGTGTTGGTTGAAAAATGGTTTCTGTGGATAGTCTTCAATTTTCCAGTATATCAATGGAGAAATCTGATTCTCTAAAGGATAAATATATTTTTTGCAAAATATAAGCTGTTAGAGGCTTTCTATTACTTTTAGCTTTCGAAATTCTGTGTCTCCTCCCCTCCCTCAGATTTCATTATCTTTTAGTTTGCCTTAAATGAGATTTAGAACATTGCAACTAAAAGGAGATTAAAACAAAACAAAAACAACAAAAAACAAACAAACAAAAAGTCAAACAAAACACAGAAAAAAAAAACAGAAGAAAAATTAAGAATGCTTTTCATTTCCTTTTATCTTTTGAAAGTGCAATGGCCATCTTTGTTTTGGAAGAAATTCCAGATGGAAAATTAAAAGCTGCTTTAAAACACCAAGTCTGCCTTATTTAAGATGAAGGCATGGACAATTTTGCATCAGTGACACTGAAGAAAAAGTCAGTGATGCTATGAGAGGCCAGGTAACTAATTTGAATGCCCCTCTTGATAGTTATTTTTTAAGATATAAACATCCAACTTATTCTTGTCTTATAATGTAGTCATTATAAGGAAAGTAAAATAATCTATATTAAAGGTAATAGTCATTAGCCCAAAATAATATTACAACGTGAATTATGAACTATATTCTGTGTATCATTTGCCTAAGATTTGGCCAACATCTCAAGTGAATAGTTCTGCTAAATTTGCATACTGCTGTATTAGGTGTCTGACGATGCATTTTCAGGTCTACTTTTTGCTGATTTCTGTGCTGTGTTCTGGCTGTATTCTGGTTTGCCTAATACTCATGCAGTGGACCCAAACAGCTCCCTTGAAGTGTGGTTTGTGGCTTAGCAAGTATTTTAGAAAATGTGTTAATTTGAAGAACATTCCCTGCTTGGGAGATTGTGCAAAGTGGACTTCGGACCCAGCAGACTGTAAAGGTTGGGGAGGAACTGTTACAGTCTGTTGTGCTAATCCCTTTTACAGCCTTTTGGGTCAATAATCTGAGCACTAATGTTTCCTTAGATCTATTGTGTCAGTCCAGCTGCCTTGCATTCATATTAAATTTATGTGCTTAATATCTTCAGGAGATTTTAGTGGGGGAAAAAAATGATGTGCAATTTATGCTGAAATTCAAAGAAATAATGTAGTCAGATTGCTGTCCCCTTGCATTCCCACCTTCAAGAATCCCAAATATGTTATTTCATGTAATGGATCATTGGTATGTATGTCATTGTATTCAGGTCACAAATCAAACCAGCTGTGTTGGAAAGGAATGCAAACATCACTCAAGTGGAGAATAATGTTTCATACTAAACAAAGGAGGACAGGAATAGAAGTTTATACTATCTGAAAATGGTTCTGTTTCTGCATACCAATGCCTTCTATCAGCAGAAACACCTGCAGCCACCATAAGGTCCACCTTTCATAGGAAACATTTTCATCATTTCCCTTTTTCTTTAATATAAAGGAGCAAAATAAGTATACTGATGTGCAATTAATTGTAAAGGCTTTCTGCTGAAAAGATTTGCTTGTGGTTCAGCAGTGTAATCATCTGTTGGGCATTTGCTATAAATCATGGGTGTCTGCTGTTGTCTCCACTAATTAGTACACTAAGTTATTATTAAGTCCCTTAAACATTATATGAGATCTGGGCTGTGCACAGAATTACTGGAGGAATAAGAACACTTGAAGTTTTATTGCACAGCTACAAAGCATACAGTAAATATCTGGGTGGTGGACAGTTGTAATACATAAGACAAGATGGAATATATATCCTTTAGTAATTGCTCTACCCATCCATAATTACAAAACCCCTTTATTTTTCTGCCTTTAGTGTGTCTGTTCATTCACTCAAGCACTAAATAAAGGTCTCAAACACAATAATTCAAAGCAACTGGTACAGTAGTAAGTGAAGTTTTAAACAACAGTAGACAAGTTGATTAGAGCCTTTGGAGATGCATGCCCTGAATAAAGGTTAACCTTTGTGAACTTTGAATACAAAGCTTTCAGATGAATTTTATATGAAATCTGGTGACAAAGAGAAGCACTATTCAGCAAAGGCTGATTAATTGAGTTACACTTCATTGTAAACCCCTGACAATGATGGAAAATAAATTTAGCAGTGCGCTTTGTAGCCATACATGTTGACGGGATCTCACTAAAAAGCAAAAATCAGACCACATAAAGGCCCTGTTGAATACCTCTGAAGATAGTCTGGTGAGTGAAATGTAAAGCCAGGATTTACAAATATTACATAAGTGAACACTGTTACTGCATTCAGGCTGAAAAATCCTGTTCAAATCCAATAAGTGGTTTAAGATGTGTAAATAGAGGTTTCTGCAGGGAGTCAGGCATTAGAAGCCACCTGGAGCATGTGGTAAAGATTGTATCCATCAATACAGCAGCTGGGCTGAAATTATAAAGAGAGCTGCTTTCCATCATGCTTGTTTTAATGCATACATTTCTCCTGTCACTAGCACCCCAGGAAAACTACTAACTACAAAAATGAATGGTACCCATTACCCGATATTCATACTTGTGACAACAGAGACAACAATCACAACACAACAGTAAGCAAAAAAACTGATATCCAAATTATTTTTAAGTTGTTGCAGTGGAAAGATCTTGAGAACCAGTTGGTAATATTTTAATAACACTGTAGGTTAGAGGAATGAAGCAGGCATCTGGCATTCAATCCATAGTTTCCTTCTGCTCCACACATTCCATCAAATCATGCACCAAAGCAGTTTAAACAAATCAAGATCAGTGAAAAATTGTTCCAAGAAGGGGAACCCTATGTAAGGTTCAGTTGCATGCCAGCACCAAGGAAAATGCGACAGTGGTTTTCATCGTGATTATTTAAAAATAGCACAGATTTACCATAAGTGTGTTCCACATGCATAAAGAGCACTTTTTAACCCCACGTTAGTGTTGGACTGGCTGTAGAGGCAAAGCAAGCAGCTGCTTGTCTGAGGTAGTAGCTCAGGGCATCAAAAAATCACCTGTGGCTTCCTTCCCGAACTGTCAAGAGTCACGGGTGAAAGAAAGGTGGTCTTCAAAGCACAAAAAGTTATCATGAAAACAATGTGCAAGTGCCACTCCAAAACAAGCAAGGAAAGTGCTAAATTGCTCACTGTAAAGTCAGTGGTAAAAAATAATAATAAAAAACAAGCAAGCTGTATAGCATGTGTAGGGACAGAGTGTGCCACTAAGCCAAGGCCCAAGCCGTGGGCGGTGTGGAGTAGCATTGTTCCTCAGTAATTGAAATGAACATGCTCACCATGCAAAACTGCAATGTGTTCCTCCCTCTGCAAGGTCTACCCTCCTTCTGGCCATGCTTCTGGTCCCTGACACCACCAGCCACAATAGTGAGCCACAACTCGCTTGCATTCCAGAGAATCTGGGGGACTGCATGCATCACTGACATCTCAGTGCAAATAAGGAGGTTAACAGTGTTCCCTGAATGATTTCTGTCCTTCTTCTAGGTCATCAGTTCAAGCATCAGGAACTGCCAGCCCTGTATTCAGGTTATTATCTTATTCCCTGTGGATTTGGAGGGAATACATTAATATTGATTCTGAATGTTTGGCAAGAAGCAGGTTGTGCAGCTGGATGGATGAGATGTAGGTTGTGTAGTGGTTCCCAGGCAGACCTGATGCACAGGGTTAGGCAGTGGGGCATCAGTCCTCCATTCCAGATCTCTCAGGTGAGCAGCAGCTATCTAGGGAGAGAGGACCACATCAGTTCCTTACCTTTTTTTCTTGTCTGACTTTTGGATATTTATGTTTCTCTTTAATTATTTATTAAGGGAACAGCAAGTCTACTTTCAAACTTTACCAGAGTATAGCTTTTCTATGAATTAATACTGTATTGCATATGAGAGCTGATAACAGCCCAAATCTTTCACTGTTTACTGTGCTGTGCAGCTTATATCCTCAGTAGCCAGCCTGATTTAAATGTGTTTAATTAGGGTGCCACAACCTTGTTCTGTGTGATTAGTGGACCAAACCAACTGAGGTGTTTTAGGAGTTCTCAAACATACCTGAGCTAACATCAGTGATAGGAATCTCAGGCAGTAAGTTGCTACTTGAATAATCCTCTCCTACATCCTGCATGTGTACACAGATTTACCATTTAACCTCCTGTGGGCTCCCTCCAAGCCTGATGCCTTTGTTTGATGGCTCTCGCTCACCCCAACAGCAATGATACAGCTTTCAGTACCCCGTTATTTTCTAGAACTTCTTTCTGAAGTACTGGTGGAGGAGGGGTGGGAAGAGGTTTTCTTTCGCCTATGTCCTTGCCTCCAATCTGTAGATCCTTTCACTCAGTAGAAATCTGTATCTCTTTCTGCTACCATGGTGATTCAATGAGTTTGAGATTATTTTGCTAAATCTGCCTCTCCCAAGAGACAGTGGTTTGATTCTCGGTGTTCTTAGACAGGTCAAGAATCACATTAGCTCAGGGCAAAATTGCTCACAGTACAAGGAGGTGAGTTTCAAGATCTTGGCAGAGCAGCAAAAAAGACTGGCTCTCGATTCTTGTGATAGATGTTGTGATGCTGCCAAATAAAAGCAGTTTGTGCTGTAAGAAAACTCACAGTGGTATTGCTGCAGTAAGGAACAAACCAGGGTGAAAACAGTACCCCCATGGTGTAGGATTAGGAAGAATAAGGCACGATAGCATCAGGCATAATAAAGGAAGAGATGGCAGGTGAATGACATGCTTATTTCGCATCTTTGAAGCCATTTAATTTGAGACGAATTGTTGTGCGATAGCTACTCAGTAGCCCAAAGGCAGAAGCACATTTATGCTTTGCATATCCGTGACTTGTGTTGCACAAACAGCAGTATAAAGGGCCACTGTTCTTGGTTTGCATGTGCACATGATTAGGTCCATTCACAAATCCACTTTATTCTGCCCTCCTATTTATGTATACACCAGTTAGCCACACAATGCAGCACATGGCTCTTTCTGAGCAGGCAGTGTGAAAGTCTTAACCTTCTTATCTTGAAACAGAACTGTGTAAAAAGCAGAATTTTTAACCACATGGCAAAGATGATTTGAAAATAAGTGTTCTATTTTGAAATGCAAATGATTAGAAAACTACCACAAATCGAACCATCTTCCCAAAAATTATTACAGCGGGCTGCAGAAGTTATGTTATATTACATCTAATACTGAAAATATTCTATAAATATTTTCAAGATGATGGCTTATTCCTTTTTAGGGAAGATAGACCAAGTGGAAGATTCCACAGAACTGACTCTTTGTTTCTCACCATCAAAAGTTCAGTAAAAATTGTTTTACTCATACCTAACTTGAAATGTTCTCAATATGCAAACTTCATGTTGTGGCTTATTTGTGTTTTAGTATCTTACACATCAAGTGTGTGTTTTGTCTAAAAACTTCAAAGCACTTTGGAAGCAATAGATTATGATACAGTTCAGTCGTAATCATTATCTTATCACTTTTATGAAGAGTTCTAAGAACTCAGATCATATCAACTGATTTCTAAACCTCTTCTCAATCTCTAAACATATAACAAATCTTGGCTTATTTTGAAGTTCATTTGAGTGGTTTTATTCATGATAGTGGTTTTCTACATCTTTAGCAGTACCTCTAAATTATGCCACCAGTCCAGCATAAACCCAGGAAACCCCTTGCAACAACCAGGGTATGTAAAAAAGTATTCACCTGATCAGCTGCTCATTTTTGCTTATATTGTCATACTTGTGTCCTACTGTGAAAAGAATATTTTGAAGTAGGTTGCATTTCAGTTTACAGCAATAGTTAATCTAGAGCATTGGGATGCTTACAAGCTTTTTCTTCTGCGATCGTGAACTTTAACTTCTTCTGTATGAGTGCAGAATATTGCAAGGAATTTTATTTCTTAATGTTTGTGTTGTGCCTTGACTTGTTCCACATGACTTCTTTCTTCATGCTTTATTTTTAGCTGGCAGCCTTGTAAATGCAGACTTGCCAGTAAGTAATGTTCAAGTTCAATCTCAAAAAAGCAAGGCTTTTAAAAAATAAATATGTTGTCTAAGTATTTCGGGGAAAAAAACATTCTCAGATGAAGTAATGTCAGATTTTTTGATTTCTGTGATTTAGAAGAACATGAGAAGGAAAAAAAATCAGCTGAATTCTTTCCATGGAAGTTTGCAATTTTGTTAAAGCAGTTAAAGTCATTAATTTGTGAGTCATTCAGAGCTGCAAACCACATTTACCAATACATGACAATTCATATCTGAACTCTCAAAGGTAATGGTGCTGTAGGCTGTTTGTCTTGGAAAGACTTTTTTTGTCATAATTTTTACTATGTACATATGTTTTTACTGGAAATTTTGTCTGTTTCTGCTATTCTGAAGCAAAGCTAAAGGGGAAAAACTGACACTGCTGTCTAGTCCTGGGAAAGTTATTAAGGGATTAGATTCCCTTGTCTAGGAGCACAAACCAACTTTCACATTGCAGCCAGGACTGGGGTGGAGTGTCTTGCTGCAGAGAGGGACCATCATGGGTCCAATCCTCTGCTGCCCAGAACTAACATGGTTGATACCCATTATGATACAGTTTGACAAGGGGAAAACCACAAATGCATTTCACAGTGGAAGAGACAGTTCAGAGATCCATAAAAAGTGCTTGATGTCTCAAGCTTACACGCAGGGAGGACCTCAAGCAACCAGGTCCAGATTAGATTCACAGTCCCAAAATCCAGAATGCTTGCCAAGGGTGGAGGAGGGGGAAGGTGCTAAAATATGAAAAAGTAAAACTTTAGACTAAAACTGGAGATTTGAGGCTAGAATTTTTATTGTACCTAAAAGTCAGCTTCTATCCTGCAAATTATAGTAATTTTAAATACCAAATTATGTGGGAAAAAGATTATCAGAGAGAAACTTTATTTTCCAGCATATGAATAGCCTTTTGGCTTAAAATTGAATGCAATTCAATGCAGCCATTTCCTTTCCTCATCCACTTTTCTTTGTTCCCTTTCGTCCCTCACTTGCTCAAGTGCCTAGATTAAGCTACATGTGAGCAATTGATGGATGACTCAGAATCTTGGCCAGAAATAAATCTTTACTATGTCTTCTTGTCAATGTTCCCCCGTGTCTCCACTTTAGGAAGCCATTTGGGGAGCAAGAAACAAAAGACTTCCTCAGTCTGTAAACTTCCCTGTTAGAAAAGCCCTCTTCTCTTACCTTGCTGCAATGAGACTGACCTGAATTTTTATTATTCTTTGATGAAAAGTTGAAGATGGAAGAGCATAGCCTACTCTATCGCTGAGGGGGAATTTGTATAAAATTCTCTGTGCCTGAAGCAGTTCCAAAGTTGTTATCCCTGGATTAATGGTCCCACCTGAGCTGAACACAGTGCTTATAAAGCCAGTAGCACAGGAGATGAATCATCCTGAGCTGAAGCATCAATAGTCCACCATCACCACATCTGCAAAGTAGCACTAGACACCTTAACACTTGTACCTTTGCCTTTTCATGAAAATGTTCTTCAAGGATGTGAATCATCAGCTTCATGTACATTTTGAATCAAGAGGCACTTCATAACCAAAAGACTGATTCTATTCAGAAAGAAAAACCTTAGAAAAATTCTTACTAACTTCAGTTACAGCTGGACTTGGATTTTTTTTCAGTATTTGTGTTCAACTTGTTTCAGTGTGAGCATCACCAGTGCAGATATGTGCCTTATAAAATCTGTATTAGATGGGAGGATGGGTACTTTTATGAATCAGGGATTCTGTTTGCTGGGGGGGTTTTTTGCCTGTCATGCATGTTAACTTCCAGTAAAAAGCTCAAATTCAGTTTGAATGCATATTGAAAGTCAACAGAGATATTTGAACTGTGCTTAGAATGATGTAATTTTGATTTTTCAAAACTGATATTTTTTCTTACTCTATGTTGCTATGCCAGAAAGAGTCACTAAGAGTGGACTTCATATGAGGTTATTATTAACATTAAAAAGTCAGTTTGTTGAATCATGCTTTGTCTATTGCAGGATTTTGCAGAAGTTTGTATATGTTGAGCTCACTAGAAATGTAATTCTGCCTGCTTTTATATGAATGTTTTAGCTGAACAACATCCTTTCTGCATCTCAAAACTTGAGATCTTTCTCAGGTATGTGGTTTGCTTTGTTAGTGCAAACTTTCCTTTCTTCCTGGACTCCCTAGTTTGTCCTAAATAATACAGACCATAGTACATTCCAATTTTTCCAACAATATCTCCTTTTTGCATTTATCTGTTCTTATTTTTAGCATTCACGGTGAATTGACAAAAGTTATAGTCAAAATTAACACTTCCTGTAATGAGGAAGCCAATTTTTGGGGAAAAAAAAGTGAAAGTAGAACTGAATAATTTCAGTTAAGGTTGTGTATTTGATCCATATGCTTTGCTTCTATACTAAAGTGTCAGCTTAATTGACAGTTGTGGCTAGATCTAATTAAATCTAACAAGGACAATGAGACTTTTTAGGTTGGCATGTAGATACCGGCAAGTTACATATGTATTGTTACTGTGTTATGTTTTAGATATCTTGAAGCATAGGAAGCATAGAGGAGATATAAACATGTCTGTGCATGTAGAAAAACAATGCCCTAAAACATTATGAATATGATTTTTAAACAATATTTATAAATTATATCTTATTAGCCTAAATATCAACTTCTAATTTTCAAACAGGGCCAGTTTTATGTATTTTGAATAAAAACTAGTCCAAACAGATGAGGAAGATGCACTTAAAATCCTTTAATTAGAACAATGTTTGCGTCTATCAAGGAAGATTCTGTCAGGGTTACTCCCTGAAAAAGTGTGTTTTCTGTCTGTACCACTGCACTCATTGAGGTTACCTCTGTATTTACATTGGTTTTCTCTTTGCTTATTTATCTGGGAAAGATGTAGACCTTCTTCACTGATGATAAGTACTGCAAGGTGCTTGTTGCTATCTGTTGCTGAATTTCATTCTTCCTCCATCTAATCTGATCCTTTTGTTCACTTGCGTATGCACAGGGTAGAAATGCCTCAAGGAGGACAAAGTCAACTGAAAAAAACATATGGGATATGTTCCAAGAAATCAATACCAGCAAACTGAGAATCAGAGAAAATCTTTATAATTTAAAATTAGCCCAAAACAACAGTGAGTTATGTAAAATATTTTGCAGCATTTAGGTGGAAAATCCTTGCCATCCATGTTTTCTGTTGTTCAGTACTTGTTATCTGTAATAACACGGTAATTTATCTCCTTCCTTGTAAAAGAAAAAGTAATAAATAAAATTATTGTATTTGCATATATTTGTTTGTATGTGTGTGTATCAAAGCACTAATATCCACATAACTAAGTAAAGAAGCAGATCCTGTTCTCATCTCTACAACACATCCCCAAGTGATCATAAAGAAAGTATACTTAGCAGAGCTTCTGCACTAATTTACCTTTAAGGGCTTTGATCTGAGACATATTTTTCATGGATGCTCAAAACACATCAGTCCGACTGACATCAGCAATAGTTTTATTCTGAGTGTACAAAGAGAAGATAATGCCAACTAATCAAAAAAAGTGGTCTCACAGGTCTCAGATTGGGTACCCCAGCATCAGTAGACACTTTAGGATTACTATCTGTGCCTCATGGCCCCATCTGAAACATAAAGAGTAGCCTCTACGTCATTTCACAAGGTTGTTACCAAGATAAGTGTGATTAAACAAGATTTGGATAACATTGTGATGAGCACTGGAGAAACATTAATCATTCTGATTTTAGAAGGTTGTTTGAATGGTATGCATCAGGGGGCTGCAAATGGGACAGGAGGAAGAAGAATGGCTAGTTGTTCATTAACTGAGGAAGCACGATCTGCTTTCTGCCCTAAGTGAAATCAGGATGCCATGCAAAAATGGTTTGTGATGAGGTTATCAGAGACTTTATTACTAAACTTACTCACAGAAAATGCATTTTCTAACTTTTAAGTGCTTGACTTTCTAGGCAAAATTATGGTCTTCGACTGTTTTTTAAAATATTTCACTTGTATTAGAGACAGGCAATTAAAGTGCAATTTCACTTTTGCAACCTTGTGATCTGTACATAAGTCATCCAATATTGTTTCAAGTATTTTGTCACGTACACTTGATAGTTTTACTCAGCATTAGCTGTGCCTACTGTATTTGATAAGATATTCCAGTCAAGCATTTCTTGCCTCACATATAAGCACTCATTGTCACCGGGGCAATCTGTTCTTGAAGTTTATTCCTTCTTTTTGAAGATGAAAGAAAGGTTTGTTTCTCAAAGTTTTCCTCTCTTTCCAAAGTATCAGCAAAGTTCTTGACAGGGACTCAGTCTCCCTGCAAATCTTTCCTTACTACCCTGGACCATCACCACTATGCCACTGCCTCTCCCATTACCCATCTTGATGCACTTAATGTTCCCTTGCTGCTCTCATCAGTGATGCCACATGCACACCACCTCTTTTATAGTTCATGGAGGCTTTAAGAAATGGATAGTATGCCCTGGTGAAAGTGCTTGGATTACTTTCTTTCCAGGATCAAATAAAAGGCCACCCAGCTATATATTAAAGCACACAGAAAGTGGTTTCTCTTGGCAGATCATTTCATGCAAATGAGCTAGGGGAAACAAAATCCTTTTCAGCTTTATCATTAGCTGGAAACTCATCTGATGTGACTGCAGCCCTATTCCAGCCTAGGGTGCTTTCCCTGACCCTGTTTTACCAGCTCTGTACTTGGGATTCTGATGGACAGCAACTGGTGCATGCTGCAGACTACAGCTCTGTGAGTGTGTTTAGTAATGAACACACCACCACAGGAAAAAATTGGGCCAGAAATCATAGTCTGGCGGAAAAGAGATTTCCCTTTCATTAAACTAACAGCAGAAGCTCTACTGAGATTTTCTCTGCAAGCTGTCACTCTTGGATGTTTCTATAGACTTTCCAAACTGCTAAGTTGCAGTAAATAGCAAATAAAATAATTTGGCCCAGTTACCATTTGGATCTATGAAGTTTTACATCTCAGAAAGCTCCTAACAATCAGACAAGCTCAACAGATTTTTAAGGAAGTGTAATCAAAAGCCTGGAGGATGTGTTAGAAGTATGAGTTCTGCCTGACTCTGATAGTACAGATGAAGCCAACTGACAGTGCATTATAAAGAATATATGATGTGTGGCAGTCATGCACTCCCAGCTATGTGAACTGAACTCAGAGGTAACGGACAGCTGAAATTTTTGACCGACATTTGATGGTTGCTGCTACCTAAAGATCAGTAATTTTGGGACCTTTGTAGCTAATTTGTTGGGCTTTTTTTTTCTGTAACAGGCCAGTCATTAGAACAGGTGAATCATTTTCTAATAAGTTGTGTTCTTCAGAGATAAACACTTGTCATCGGATATTTGTATTTTTTTACATTTCATTTTTGTTAAGCATAGTATGAAGCAGTAATATGGACTTGCACTGTACAGGATGAGCTTATTCCAGAGATGATTCTGCATGAGTCAATGCTGATCCTGTTTTAAAGCATGTTTTAAAACTGCTCAGTTGGACTTACCATCAGAGAAGACACAGTTGCTGTATGACAAGGGTGCCTTTGCTGTGTTGCATGTATAGTTCCAAATTCACAGCTTGTTCTTTGGATCATCCAGAAAGACAGAGGGAGAGAAACTGCTGGGTATATAGACTGTGATTGCTTATTTTAACTCAATATAAAACATAAGAATACAAGACTTTTGACAGCTTTAAAGCTCAGCAATATCCAATATGTTGATTCTGCTATACTATACATTTAATTTTCTTTTTAAAATGTATCATATTTCTCCAAGCAGTGATTTGCTTTTCAAATTATCATTGCCTAGCTAAGACTTGTGTACCAGGTGCCATGTAAAAGCATGTTAAAAGTAGATAAAAGCAATTTATCCTGCCCTCTAATTAGAGATGTCTTGTCTTTACCACTGACAATAGCAGTATGCAGCTGTGGCAGAGGAGAGATAATAGCACCAGAGCAGGGAGAAATTAAAGATAGGTTATCATATGTTGGCTGATGTAGAGTGTCATCTCTCCATTGCATGGCTAAGATGGTCCTTAGGAAGCATACCAACTTAGCTCTTGGCCTGACTCAAGCAGATTTATTTTAGTTATTAAATCCAAGGTAAGATTTTATTATAATGAGGCGAAGGGGGAAGAATAATAATAATGTCTCCATTAAATACACAGAAAGCGAGTGTTACTCGTTGTGATTACTGTATCAATAAATACATGCACACCATCTTCCAGGATGTGCTGGATCTTTATGAGGGTGGGACTAAGATTCATTTTGCCCTGCATAGACTTCCTCTTCAGATGAAGTGAATGAGTGTCAGGGGGGTCATATAGCAGGATGATGACTCAATGGCATGTCTCCTGGATGATAAAAAGGGTACCTTTAGTTCAGCAAGAGGCTCAAAATTAATGGGAAAAGGGTGGCATAAGCCTGTACAGATATTCTCATTTTTATATCCTGGTACCTCAATATGCTATCTGCAGGGAGTCCGCACTGGAAAGATGATAAGGTAAAAAGAAATCTCCATCAGGATAAGGACTGAGTAGTGTCTCAAAAAACTGCAAAGAGGTTTCATATGAGGGACCCAGCAGGGAGAAGCTGAGTGAGAGTGGAACTGGATAGAGGATCTGTTTTGGATTTAGAAAGTAAATTTCCCCACATTGTATCACTACTACTGGGGTAAAACTCCTAAGTCATTCCCACAAAACCACGGTCTCCAAACTGTTCAGGAGTTAAAAAACTTGTTCCTTCTCTTCAGCAAGATGCTAACAGGTGAGTCATCACCTGTACACTTTGTCCAGCTGAGAAAAGATCTAAGACCAAACATAAAACTCATTTCTGGGGTAAAGTGTGGTGGTGGGGAAAAGCTGCATTCATGGCCATGACAGTGAATTAGATCATGACCAGGAAATGATGGGCTGGATCATGCTGCAATTATCTGTACTCAATCACCGACTTATGTCTACGCTTCAGAGTTAACTCCTGGTCAGATCTCATGGACTGAACAACACGGAACGTTGTACTGAACAAGCCTTTCTTGTCCTTCCAGGTCCTGATTGCAAGAGATAGATATCACACACCTTTCCATGTTCTAGGTATATGTGCAGACATAATAAAACTGAAAGAATGTACTTTACTTCCAGTAAGTTTGCAGACACTAAGTCAGGTGGGAGTGTTGATCTGCTGGAGGGTAGGAAGGCTCTACAGAGGGATCTGGGCAAGGTGTATCCATGGGATAAGGCCAGCTGCATAAGGTTCAAGGCGGCAAAGTGCTGAGTCCTGTAGCTGGGTCTCAACAACCCCTTACAGCGCTACAGGTTTGGGAATGAGAGGCTGGAAAACTGCCTGGCAGAAAAGGCCTCAGGGGAGCTGGTCAACAGATGGTTGAACATGAGCCAGCAGTGTGGCCCAGATGGCCAAGAAGGCCAGTGGCATCCTGGCTTGTATCAGGAACAGTGTGACCAGCAGGACCAGGGCAGTGATTGTCCCTCTGCACTTGGCACTGGTGAGGCCACACCTCGAGTGCTGTGTCCAGTTCTGGGCCCCTCACTACTAGAAAGTACTACAAAGCTGGTGAAGGGGCTGGAGCACAAGTCTGATGAGGACATGCTGAGGGAACTGGGGTAGTTTAGCCTGTAGAGGGGGAAGCTCAGTGGAGACCTTATTGGTCTCTAGAACTACCTGAAAGGAGTTTGTAACAAGGCATGGGTCAGTCTCTTCTCCCAGGTAAAAAACAGTAGGATGAGAGCAAATGGCTTCAAATTGCACCAGGGGAGGTTTAGATTAGGCATTAGGAAAAACTTCTTCACTGGAAGGTAGTCAGACATTGAAACAGTCCGCCCAGGGAAGTAGTAGATTCACTATCCCTGGAAGTGTTGAAAAAGTATGTGGATATGACACTTGAGGACATGGTTTAGTGGTGAACACAGTGGTGTTAGGCTAGCAGTTGGACTTGATGATCCTAGAGGTCTTTTCTAGTCTTAATTTTTTTATGATTTTTTTATCAAGGCACTAAAAGAAAATCACTTTTATTGCATAACATTCATAATCAAGATTGACTTCTGCAAATCTAAACATTTCCAGAGTGAGTTATGTTTGCACAGACACTAAATAAGTTAGGGAAAAAAATATTTGTTTAGAACACAACATGCATAAAATCATGTCTCCCTCTATTGCTCTTGCAGTGTGATGCCTGAGAACAGTGCTTATCACTCACCTCATGCCGTGGTATTTCAGGTACTCCACACAGACATTTTTTTCAACTCTGACCTGTTTAGTTGCTAATTTAAGGGAAAAGAGATCATGATATACCCTTCTGCTACTCTTGCTATATCGGATACAGACATATATTAAGGTTTGTTGACTTGTTTAGTTCTCCTAACACGTTAGTAATGCCACTTGCAGTACTTGAAAATTTTCTTCAAAGATCTAATGAGTAATATTTCAGTGCTATTGAGCAGAGTTGGAGGCGAAAGTGCAGCCAAAAATCAGCTTAACTGATTTCATATATACTGGTATGTTTCTCCAGATTTTTCACCTGAGTAGGTCCTATCTGGGATTGACAGAGATCAGACTCATTCTATATTAAATAAAATGCTGATATTACCTCTGAGTGTAAGCAATTCTTTTATAGAGATAATGCCTCGGAAGAGGACTGGAAATAAATCTAGTGTACATGCTCTCAACTGTGGTACTCACAGCAGCAGAGAATGATCTCCTCAGATTAAATCTGAGTTTTGTTTTCTGTTTTTAGAGAACATGAATTTAAGCACTGAAATCAATGATTTCATCCATTCTTACACTGGCATTGTAATGCAGAGGGTAGGTTCAAAGGTCTTAAAAATGTATTTATGTAGTATCTAAAGTACTGCAAAAATTCACCCTGTAATTTTATGTTTATATCCTGTGGTTCTAAGCTTTTCAAATCCTTTTCTAACTTTACAAAAATAATTTTACATGGTGCCTAGTGGGATTACAGTGTGTGCTGCAGAACCACTAGGCTTTCAATTAATGGCCTCATGCTGCTGCTTGTTCTTACTGGGGAATTGTTTAGTTTCTCCAGGACCACAGCATCTTCATGGTTTAAATAGCAGTTAGGTCACTGATACTGGTATATCTGTTTGGTTACATTGCTTAAGAGACATAATTTTTTTTTAGACTGCTGTTATTTTGTTTGCTGAGTAAATCTGTGTTTATAAAATTTATGATGCTGGCAGCACTGGGAGTAAAAGTCTTACATGTATCTAAGTCACTGAATCTGTGACTTGTGTGACCCTCTGAGGTATCATGTTTTCCACAGGATCTCTGCCTCCTAAAATTTGTTGAGCATATGAGCTAATTGCAGGTCATCCTCTCACACAACCAATTTAATGACTGCTGGTGTGACCATGTTTCCTCTTGCAGTCAACACACCTCTACAGTGCAGGTCAAACGCTGCAGTAGCAGGGGAAGAAGGAGGAAAGAGGTGGGGGATGTATCATGTGAAGTGAATGGCAATATATACAGTTGCCTTTAGTATGGAGGGCTGGGAAACCTCCATGCCTCTAGTCTGGGAGGGATAAAACTCCATGAAGTTGATGGAAAAGGGATGAGTGAGCTCACAGGACAGCGACCAGAGGTAGGGAGCTTACAGGGAGGTCCATCTGTAGAGCAAAGAAGTGGATGTGTAGGAGAGGAATATGGAACTGTGATAGAGTGGTGGCACAATGGTAGACCAAAGGTAAAAAATGAGAGCCAGGGAAGAAAGGGAGAAAAGTATTTAATCAACTCACTGGCTGAGAAACAGAAACTAGCTCTGTTTTCTGAGGCTGGGACAAATGAACCTTGGTGCACAACAAGGACAGTGATAGCTTTATGCCACCTCAACAGTTCTTTAAAGCAGCATGTTTCTCAAATATGAACTGGCTTCTAAAGATGTCAGCAGATGTTTCTCTGAGTCTGTATCCACCTCCTGTTCATATCAGACTTGCCAAAGAAACACAGTAGGCAACTGCCTACAGTAAATGACTGCTGAAGCAGTAAAATATCCATGACCTTCCTGACTGCACTTGTAGACCTGCCATGGGTGCTGCCGTCCTGAAAGAACCTGGGTGTCTGGGGCTGTGGTGACTACTGAAGGTGAGTGGATTCTCCTGCTAGTATCAGTCCCTACATTTAACTTCCCCTTGTTCATAGTAGTAGCAGGAATGGCAATTTTTTTCCACATTGGTCCCATTCTCCTGCTTGCAGTCCTAGGATCCTTGGTTGCTTACAGCCCCAAGGATCATCTGAGGAGTGAAAATCAACTTTTCATACTCTCTGAAAAGACATAATCCGGTTTCTGCCCTTTTCTGTATCTCTTACACTGACTGTGAGACAATGGTAGTCAGTCTGGGAGAGGAGCATTCTGTGAGCAGAGAAACTGCCTTTGCAATTACTTCATGTCCCTGAAGTGTCACAAACAGAAGGAGCTGAGCTAGTTCAAAGGGGCTATCATCAACAAGGTCCAGAGTTTTGTAATTGCCAGCAATTTCTTTTCTGCTGTCTAGAAGTCAAAAGCAGATAATTTTGGATGTGAGAGAAGATGCCCCTGCCAGTATCATGTATATATTTACACTTTTAATGTATATATTGGGTCTGGCAACGAGGAGTCCAAACTGGTGACTCCAGCTCCAGCCTTGGTTTGTATTGTGACTATGCATGAATCTCTGAAGTCTGGGCTTTTAGAATGGAGTGTGTGCAAACTGCAGACACCTTTGTGGGGTTAATTTGTCATACAAATGAGGTAATAGCTGACCAGGAATATATTGGATCTAGTTGTCTTCGCACACTAGTACCTAACTTGTACTTGCTATTCCATCGACTGCACACTTGCCAGGTATGAGACTTCATTTTCTGTAAGTGGGAGGCACAATTTTCAAAATAGAATGCTTAATGCCATGGATTAAAAGTAATGAGAAAATAAGATAGGAACTAAGTTTTTGAAATTATGGACTTTGAGATTAAACAATTCGTATTCATGAAAGGTTTTAGACTTTTGCACAGAAGTGTAAATTTTACAGAGCAAAGATATATATTTGTAATTGGTGAAGTGCAGTATTTTTGTGCACAGAATATTTTATTGAGCTCTCTAATGGACTGGGTAAATGGATTGCCCCATAAAAAGTTTACTAAGGCAATAAAAAGATCAAAGACATTTTTCACATTGCATCTCCAAACATCTAAACCACCAAAGTTTAAGAGTTGTAATGTGACCTTCCAGCCTTGAAAAACTTGCTACAATGACTAATTGTTCTGCTTTGCACTTTCAAAAGGTGATGACTGTATAGAAGTTGAGATCTAAAGAAGAATAGGAGTGAAGCATGTGTGTGAGAGACAGGCAGAAAACCAATTCTGTAAACAGCCTAAGGCAGAAAGTTATAATCACAGGCTGTAATTAAGGCCTAATGAAAGAAGAATGGGCATGACATAAACAAAAGGCAGAAGAGTTGATTATAGCAGGAGGGTTGAAACTTGACAGTGAAAAGCAATGTCCTAATACAAATAGAATAAAAAGCACATATAGAAAAAGAAGAAGTGGAATCTTGTGAAGAAAGCAAGATATGTGTGCAGCTCATTTACACTGCAGGAGCTATAATCAGTACTTGCTTGGGATCACATATGTATTTTGCTCCCGATTGCATCATCAAGGAGATAAACAGGCGTGCCAATTGCTAGCAAATACAGCTTTTATCATGTAGACCAAAGCATTATTTTGTCCTCTCCAGTACTGTTGCGTGTTCATATAAAGTGAGTGTATGAGCTGGCATTTCATGCAAGTGAAGGCTAGGACTGAGCAGGCATATAAAGGAGCAGAGTTCTGGGCTCAGACATCTCAGACAGACATCAGTAGCTTTCCTCTGCCTGACTTTGGAGAGAAGCCACCTACATCAGGATGCTCCATCGCCAGTCCACCTTCCTGGTACACAGCGGGCATGCACAGGACACTGGCACAGGCTGTGGAGCTCCTGAGAAGTCACTCACAAGAAACAAAGCTGGTGGGCTGAGTCTCACTGGCAGATGGGAGCAGATCACCACACAGCAGTGACCTGATGACACTGCAGCAGGAGCCCTGAGCACAGAGGGGCTTCTTGTCAGGCTCTGTGTTTTCTCCACAGCAATCAATCAAATTGCAGCATGGGCACAGAAGGATGTTAAAGTTGCTCCTAGACAGCATGGGAAAATGGAAACTGTTTTTCTTAAGGCTCCCAGGAAGACAATGGCATCACCCAAAGTTTGGTCCACAGTTCTCAGAGCTGCTAAATGCAGACCATCTTCTGCAAGCTCTGAACCTTCTCAGCTCCCCAGGGTTTCAGTGAGAGCCAAGAATACTCAGTACTTTACACAAAGCACCCTGAAAAGTCAGGCTCCTGGATGAAGTGAGTGCCTCTTGGGCAGTTGTAGGTGTTCTTTCTGTCTGCTCAAGCATGCTTGTATGTTCAACAAATCATACATAATAATGTCAAATTATTAATAACTTGTGAAATTTCTGGAGTGCTTTGGGAATATTTTCCTAATGTTTTATGCAAAGTACTTTGCTTGTTTCTTTGAGAGCCTTTATTTGCTTATTGAGCCACTGATCACTTCCAGGACAAAATTAACCTATTTAATATAAAAAAGTCTATTAGTTCATGCAATTGGTAGTTCATGCAACTGGAGTTGTGATTTTTTTTCAAAAAATTGAGTGCATTTCTTTTTACTGGAGGAAAGACCACACAGGCTTTAACCAAGTGAAAACAGCTGTGTACAATCTCTGGTACTCGCTTTGCAGGATCACATCTGTGTGGTCAGCATGTGCTGCAATACTGTGAGCAGACTATTTATAGATCAGCTGTTTAGATGTGGTGATCTGTCTGAAAATGTCAGTAGCTGCTCTGTTTGTTCACTTGATCATTGCATTATATTTGGTCTTATTGTTAAAAAAAGAGTTTGAAATGCAGATATGTGTTTGTTTATTCTCTGTCTCCCAGTGTTCACTAAATATTTGGCCAGAATATTTTCCAAAATTCCAGTTCCAGTCTGGGGATGACATGAAGGGTGCACACTCTGTTTTGCTTGTGAAATACAGTATACCAGAAGGTCTGTATGGTGCCTGCTTCCTACTTTATTTTCATTTCTATTGTGTCAGGAGTTTTGTGTTGCAATCTCTGTATTCCTGCAGAGGATAATGCTTAGCATGTGTATCCAAGGTGAGTTTCCATTGTAGTCTATCAGATTGCATCAGACTTTCAAACAAATTCAGTTCTAGGACTGAGTATTTCCAGAGCTTTGGCTGCCTCCTCCTATCTAATGAGAATACCTCATGTGCTTTATTAGATAACTGCCTTGAGGAATATATAATTTTGCAGGATCTTATTCTTTAATAGGCATTATACTGCTGAGGTTGTGCGATAAAAAGTTTTAAATGGATAATGGATAGCATAGTCTTGCAAAATTGCCCCTGGAAAAACATATTTTCTCGGGTCCATTCAGTGGAGAAATATTGAACGTAAAGACATCTGGTTTTCTGTCCTCATTTTATGAAAACTAGAAAAGGCCAAGTGGAAGAGTTGCACCAATACTACAGTTTGCAAATGGATGTGGTCACTGTGTTGTTTCCTGCACTGTGCTTTGAAGGCAAACACACAGAGGAGCGTCAGAGATGGGTGAAGGCACAGGTCAAACATGCATAGAAGTACTGAGAAGTAGCTTTAACGTTTCTTCATTAATTGAAAGACTAGTATAACATGAGGATGAAATTATGAAGGTATCCTAGCAACTGTATTTTCATAACAGCCACGGCCTGTAATATTGCAATGAATGCCAGACACATTTTATTAATTCAAGAGAGTGAGAGCAGATAATTTTAATTAATAAAACTTAGCAGCAAGCTCCTAATGCAGGAACTTGATAAGCCTCTTATTATGGGCACCATCACTAGAGTACTGTAGAGCTTTTAGGGTTTCCTAAACCTGAAATTGTGAACCAGTCCTCGACGTGTTGATTCTTATGCTATCCTTGTTTTGTAATGTAAGCATGTTTGTAGGACCTCCTGCCTTTGCCACTAATAACATGATAAAAATGAACAACAGGGGGAAATGTCTGCTGTTCAGGGGAGATTTCAGTGACACCCGACCGCTGCCTCCTAAGCATTTCACAGCCCCACTCCCAGCAAGCGAGGTACCAGGGCAGGGCAGAGGCTGACCAGGAGTGGGCAGGCAGCACAGAGCTAGGGATGTGTGCTGCTCTGCTAGCAGCAAGCATGGGTGTTGCACAGTGGCAGCCAAATTTGTTCCTGGGCCAAGCAGCTGTCATTTAAAGAGCAACAAATGTTTTACTGTAGAGCAGATGGAATGGAAAGCTGACCCTTTAATTTATTTGTGTGTACGTGTATATAAAGACGAGATTCATACAAAAATCAAAATTAAAAAAAAAAAAAAAAAAAGACAACCCCAAACAAGAAACACTTAATATATCCAGGTTATTCCATGTGCACAACGGCAGAAAAAAAACCCTGAGTGAGTCTTTCAGCTGGCATAATTCATGTTAGTTTTAGAAAACTTACTTTGCTACAGTGGATTTCTGCCAACTCCATCCAGCTGATGATCTGGCTGATTATGTCTGTTAATTTGTTTGTGACTTCCATAATGCTGCCTTAGACATTTTAACTCTGGAGATGATTTGTTGGATTCCACATGCTCTCAGATGATTATGAATTTTTATGCTCTGAGTGAGCCAGGTCAAACCACTGATGCCGGCTTTCCCTGTCAGTGTGTTCCATCAAGACATTTCTATTTGCAGTTCAGCCAGGGTGTCTGGCCATGTAAGTGCCAGCCAAATTTGGAGGAGGCACATCCCTCAGGTCTCTGGAAAACATCTTGCCGGCATGAAACCCATCATTGTGTTCTGGTGTGAGTCCCTTAGATCCATTTATCAGCACAGACAAGGGAACTATTTTTGTGAGAGAGCAGGGTTGGAGGGATCCCAGACCGATGCCAAGGCCACATCTTTTCCACAAATCGTCTACAATCCACTTATTTAAAAAGAGGATGAAATTGGCATCACTTTGTGGACCAGATCACCAGGTCACTGGCTGGCTGTGAACTACAGTCAGGGAGCCATTGTTGTAAACTTATTTATGAAGCAGTGGAAAGTTGGGGAATTGCCTGCAGGGTGTGTTTTCTATACTGGATTCTCTCTGAATTTACATGGTTTGTAAATACTTAGCAAAGATCATTTAATTGTAGAAGGTGCAAGTGGGCCATGGTGTTTACAAGTGCTTTGTGAATGAGGCAGATATATGGAGATGTCCCAATAATCGTCCTCAGGTTCTACACGCGTCATATAGACATCTTTGAGAGCCTGTAGAAAGCATCACAACACACACAGGGAATCCTTGCAATGGTCAGAAATGCCCATCTCAGTCTAAGCACAGATTTTGTCATAGTCAGCATGCTTTTGCCACTGTCACAGACCATCCAATTCAAGAGGGTTTTATGGAGATTTTTTTGCACAAAACATCCGTGACAGCTTTTTTGGTATTCTGCATGAATGCTGGAGGCAGCCTTCCCACACTGCTCAAAGAATACTGGTGCAAACTTTCTCACAAGTCTATATTTAAGAGGATTCACAGCACTTCTCCTTCTTTTGCTTTCCCCAGGTATTTTGTCAACATAACAACTAGTTCAACTAGTTCACATAGAAACACACAAAACAGGATTTAAACCCAGCCTAAAGGTGAGGTTCTGCCACATGCAGTAGGTGAGATGGGATTTCACAAAAGGCATTAAGCTCCTACAATGCAAGGTTACAATAGAAGGCATAAAGCTCCTACTCTTTTATTTTGGGCAAGGCAGGGCTGTTGATGGGATCAGGCTCAACATGGTATCCTGTGAAACTGGACATGCTACAGTCTGTTTTAGGGATTTCTGGCTAATTAAAGAAGCCAAAGTAACACTTACTTTAGTTAAAATAAATATTGTCTGTATGGAGATTAGTCACTCTCAATGTAGAATGCCTAACTAGGACAGTTTTCATAGACAAGATCCGCAGCACATAGAAATTTGGAACTCTTGTGAGGTAAATCATGGAAAATCTACTACAGTTAACAATCTGCCTTTACATCATTGTAGTTTGATGTTACCTACTTTCCTGATTTTCTATTCTTTGATGTAATGAAAAATGAATTATCTATGCATTTTAGGAGCTGAATCATGTATTTTGAGAACTCCTTTATATTTAGATTTTGTTCCTTTTGGGACATGGCTTTTGGTTTAGCTGAACCCTTTATGGCTTAAAATATTTACCTCATAAGCCATTTTGTCCAACTTTTTTTTTTTTTTTTTAATAATTTCTATCATTTCTGTAGGAAAATTATAGAGCACAACTATGTTTTCTACACCATTTTGAGCTTCATGGAATCCATTCTACAGTGCTTGGACTGTTGGCTGAGGCAGTGGCTGACCATTCGAGATGATGGCTGAGGACCTGTGGAGGATCTTTCTTCCAGGGGATGGAATAGGGCCAGGGATGAGCCTGGGAAATTAGAGCCATCAGCATAACTTCGTATCTTAGAAAAAGTACTCAAGACTACACAAAAGACAATTCAAGGGCTGTTTTGCTACATTTTTCATTTTTAAAGGCTGCAGTCACTTTATTTTAATAAATTCTCTTGAAGTATATTGGATTTTATTAATTTTTTTTTTTTTTTTAGCTTTTGTGGTGTGTGTAGTGTTTTCTTTCAGGATTTTGTCAGGGGGAAGGAAGAAACACTGGGGAGAACAGCTAATTTGTCTTTCTCTTTCTAAAGTAGAATTGTGAAGCCCTTGGCCCCAACTTAAATGTAATTGCTTGAAATTTGCTGTTGTCCAGTAATATTTGTATTCTATAATACAAAAATTATCAATATAAGATATGCCTCTCAAACTGTTTTTCCAACTAAGTAACTTTGCAGTTAGTTTTATTGTCAGAAGGTTTCCAGTCTTAATGGTGTGGATAAAATCTGAACTCCACTTCTTCCCCTAGTATTTTTCATACCTTAGTTTGTAACAGAATCTAATTTATAATTTATTATGTACAAATAAAGCAATATTTTATTTGGAAATTAATTATAATAGAAATATGTAACACTTATGCTTAATGCTTACAAGGTTGTGTTTTGTGGTGGTTAAATTGTTTCCTAAACATAATTGTTAATGCTCTATCAAACGACCAAATGTTCTTGTGAGGCTGAACATCCTTATCTCTAAATCTGAAAGATTTTATAACTCAGTTTTATTTTGTTGATTTGCAAAACAAAAAAAAGGCTATTAACACTCAAAAAATGTGAATGGAATAATAATGTTTATCTGTTTACAATACATTTCATCACTAAGTGCAAAACAGAGAAAGGAAATAAGTGAGAGAAAAAGACTGTGCACATTTTAGCAAGTACAGATTATTCCTTCTTATTTTATCAAATCTGGTTTTTTAAAATTTCCAGATATTTTGGTATTTATTAACTTAAATATCTAACAGGTCCATTCCCAAAGAACTGTATGTATTTTGGGGTGGAATTCTAGCCAATGCCAATTTCTGTTAACACTGTAATCAGTTAAGATGTATTTACTGAGAGACACTGTCTCCCGGAAAACCAGTCTTAACAGAAAAAAGAAAATCGCTAGAAATAAAACCAAAAGCACTGAGACTGAAAGATTTGCTCACAGCTGTGAAGGCATCAGCTGAGTCAAAATGCAAAAGCTGCTCTGCCCTCTGCACTTTAGCACAGTGCTCTATGCAATTTTGGTCTTTACAGCTCCTTTAGAGGGATCCTTCACACTCAGAGATGGTTGAAGAGCTGATGGGTTAATTCCTGCCACAGAGCTGTGAATTAAGCAGTTTTCCTTCAGAAGTCTTCCCAGGTTTGCTGAAAGGACTGATTCATGCAGCACCTTTTGAGCAAAGCCTTGTGTAAACATGAGCCGAGTTGAATAGTTTTGTGGTTGGCAGTGGTTTCTCACCTCTGTTTGTCCACACTTTGAAGACAGTTTCAGATAACAACGTGAACAGAGAGAGACGGGAACCCTATAAGAAAATGGCACTCAGAAACTGGCACTTGCCATATCGACTCCATTTATTTCCCACTGAAACATGAAAAAGTGTAATGTGAAATGAAATTTTGTCACTAGCAGGGAACGAAGCATTTTGCCCTTGAATGGCTGCAGTACAAGGCAGATGGCCTTCTCCGGGATTGAGTGGTGGGTCACCAGCCCCAGGAAGCACAGGCTGAGACCCCTGTTGCTGCCTTGAGCCATCACCCAGAGGAGTCCATACCAGAGCTGCTACTGATTGCTCTAGTGCTAATAAAGGTCCCCAAGAAACAAACAAATATTGGGTGATAAAGTCATCAGAAAACAAGGCATAATCTCTCATGTCTACCTGCCATAGGCATTATACTTATTTCTTCTAAAGAGGCACTTGGCTTGTTTAGACACTGAAAGTGTAATAATTATGACATGAAACCATGACATCCTTGTATAACTCAGATGCTGGTGAATCATCATCATCATCATCATCATCATGGCTAGGCTTCGCGAACGAAGATTCTAGGAGGGCTCTACCCACGCTTGG
>JAYRBT010000082.1:127940534-128011741 GCA_036023395.1 Myiotriccus ornatus | reverse complement strand
CGGTAGTCCTGCATCCTGGAGACGTGCCCTGCCCAGCGCAGCTGTGATCTCAGCAGCATGGCCTCGATGCTCGTGACAAACTCAGATGCTGGTGAATATCCCTTTGTAAATTGTGCAAATCATGAGACCTTGAAATTAATTTATATTAGAGCTGTAACTGCTGTATGACGTGATAAAGTTCAGCTGACAGATGAAGATGATTCTGGTGTGCCCCTAAGTAGCATCTGAATATGCAGAGAAAGCCCCAGCTGGATTGTCATAATTTCATTGTTCATGAGACCAACAAGGGCCTCCACTATTTAGTGCTGCTTTTGAAGACATAAGCTATATGTCTTAGAGGTATACTTCTCCCTCTCTCCTTTCATGATCTTCCTTTTTGATATAGGACATGTTTCTGGGTGGCTGGGATTATCTTCCCTTCACTTAGTTCTTTGCAATTTTTAAGTCTTGCAAAGTTTTGTGTTGAAAGGAAAGGGAAAAAAAAAAAAAAAAAAGAGCAAAACTGGAAATGACTGATCAGCTTCCAAAATGATCTGGCAGCTGGTAGGTCTTTTTTTTTTTTTTTTTCCCCTTCACACTTTTCTATAATCTTTGCTTTAGATATAGTATTAATAATAAAAATAATAGTAACAGGAAAACAACTCTGGACCTTTTGACTGCATTCAACTTTTTTGAATGCCCACTGGCACTATAAACATTTTTTACTTCTGCCTTGGGAATAAACTTTCTAGGATATAACATCTTTGCATTCTATATTTAAGTCTATACCGTATTATAAAGCCTTTCAGAAGGCACTAAGACATAAGGTTTGGTGGATTGACTGGAGTCTTTTTTCAGCTGTTTATGACATTGCAAGCCCTGGTGTACTGTCTGAATGCTCACACAGGGAATACACATTTCAGTGTCCCTTTTTTCACAAACACTAAGACAATACGTTGCTAATGCAAAGAATACTGACTAGGATTTCCCAAACAGTTTGGGCACTCAAATCCTATAAAAAGTAATTCACCTTAAAAAACTTCTGTTATTCTGTCCCAGCTTGTGGCTTGTGACAGAATTCTGGTAGACTGAATTAAAAATACGCAAATTTCTGAAACAACCTTGGAAGAATTCTTGAAACTACAAACATGTTTAATACTCATGGTTAATGTTCCGCAGTGTCCTATGTGATGATAAATACTGCAGTGGGACAACTTGCTTTAGCCCAAAATACTATCAATGTGTTTCTGCTATCTGTGGATTTTTATGTAAACTTTATCTTAAACTTTAATTTTTGAGTCTGTTGCAGTGCAAAAAGAGGCACAGGTGAGTTTCTTGATGAGTTCCAGTAGGTCTTGGATAAGACTTCGTTGAAGTCCTTGAGAGACATATCTGTCTCAAAGGTCTAAGAACTTTTGCTTATGAATTCACAAAACATAAGACTTTGTATTGTCAGTGATATGGTTTCTTTGTTTGGTGCTAGTACCTCTCCAAATTTACCTGCCTCTGCAATCTCTGTCAAAACTCCTCTCCAGCAATAAAACAAGGAATTGGTTTACTTGGAATACTTAGTTTTACAGTGAAACCCAGAGGGTTCTTTGTCACTCTGAGAGTGCCCCATTTACCTTGTGTTTTTTTCTCTGATGACATGAAACATGAACAGGAAAAATGGGAAGAGAGAGGTAAAGAATAGGACACAATCTAGAGGAATTACAGGTGCAATTGCAGGTACCCTTAGAAGAAAAGAGATCAGTACCAGCCTCATCATTGGCAAAAAGACACATAACAATCATCAGACATAAAACCTGGTTCCAACAAGACAATAAAATCTTTGCCAGTTTAAAGACAGAAAGGTTAAAAAAATCAAAGAGAGAGACAGCAGCAAAGCACAACTTGCCAAGTGCTCTGCTGCTGGACAGTGGAGTTTTGGTTTGTTTTGCAGAAATTGGTGTAATTTTATTGGTGTAATTTTCTAGAAGCACCTAGTCAAGTGAGCTGCCTCCTCATTTGCTTATGTATGCATTTATCAGGCACCAAAATCAAGATCATAATCAAACGTTCTTGCTTTACCCAAAACAATGCTAAAAGAAGTATGTTGGGAGTCAAAGTTATGATTCTGGAATAACTGATTTTGGCTTAATGTAAATGAATGTTAGTAATTGTGTCACCCTGTTAATTAAATTAACATTTTATTATATTCTAAGGGACTTCCATCCCCCAAATCATCAGAAACCCTAGCAAGTCCTAGCCATTTCCAGTGTCTTGTTCCAGAGGACAGGAACTTTCTCTTTAAGACAACTTTTCTCTCAGAGAGAACTCAGACAACTGATTTTAAGACCACTATATCTGTCTGCTAAATAGATAGCTTCAGCAATTCCTCAAGGAAAAAAAAATACTTAGAATTAAAAATTATATAGAGATGCCAAGTATTATTAACCAAATAATAGGTTATTAATAATTAATAATAATATATTAATATAGCTATTAATATTAATATTATATATTAATAATAGTTATTATCAAAAACCAAGTAGGTACACAATGCAAAGATATAGAGGTTATAAACATAGCAGTGGCTAAACCCAGGCAAGAGGTTGTTTCAATTGCACTTTATTATTAAATGTTAATACATTATTTAGTAAATCTCATTTTTATCCCTTGCTCAGAGTGTCTGCAGTGGAATTCATATAGCTTTGCCGTTAAATTCAGCAGTTTGTGTTCAGAGAAGTGCAAATATGAGCTATGCAAAGTTGCCATCATAGGAAAGAAGAGGGATGAAGTGGCTTGTGTTCAGGGTTGTTCTGGGCTGTGTGAAGACTGACAGCGCACTTACCTGGCAGAAAACTAACTTTAAATTCTCTGCATCATGTTGCAACCACGGCCAAACAAAGTACCTGAGTTCATAGGTGTAATGGTGTTTGGCTCAAACCAAATCCTAGGTAGTAATACCTCTCCTTGATCCTGCACCAAGGAGATCTCCCTTCTGTCCCGCGCCAAAAGGAAATTCTTGCCATATAAGTTCAGTGAGAAACTCGTACCTGGGATCTCTCAACTAAATATATGGAGATCTGAGATGTGACTGAAAATAATGGAGGAAAAAAAAAAAAACAAGCCTTAATATGAAGGTCAACCAAATAAGTTTGCTTCTGAAGTGTATCGAAGGCAATAGAAAAAGCTCCTGTTTGCTTCAGGCTGCTTTTTTTTCTCCGAGGTTTGCAGCCTTTTTTCTCTTGATTGCATTATAAAAGAGTAAGAAAACTCAGTGACTAACCCGAAGAAGTGAAAATAGTTTTTCTTGCATTATAACAGTGTGCAGCATAATGTGAGTACTGAACAACCAACTTTACATTTGTACAAGCTTTGCTTTTAGAATTTCTTGAGAGGAAATGAAAAAATTTTAATTTCTATTTTACAAGTATTCAAAAGTATTGTTTCAAAGTATTTCCTTTTGAATACATTTTGTTCCTTTCATTTTCAGTAGAATTGTTTTAAAAGTTATCCTGTTCATCTGTACTGTTCTCTATGCATAAATTTTTCCTTATAATAATTCCTTGACAGAATATGTTTACTGTTCTTCAATCAGCTGGATTCTCACAACAGAGCTGGTATAAATCCCTCTGTACTTATGACCATTTCCTATGAAGTCATCAAATACTTACAGTTCAGACTTATGATACTCTTGAGGGATTTATGACCATCTCAAGACTGCAGAACCAAAAGGAGTCAAAAATGACAGTCCTGCTTAGGTGATGAAGCATAAAGAAATTTCTCGATGCTGCAGACTTATTAATCACAAGCAACCTTTCCTAAATCAGACGTATTTTGGGATGAGAAAAAAATTGCTCCAAACAGTTTCTTTCTTCTCTCATGGTGCCCAGCAGAGACAAATAGTATCACTTAATAAAAATAAACATATTTTGAAATGCAATTTTGTGCACTGCAGTTGAATTCTAAGTCCTATCCAAGGACTTGTTCATTTGTTCATGTCCCACATGAACGAATCATGAGTAAAGATTGTCATCTGGCAAATATTGTCAGTCTCTATCTTCTAATAGAATGAATATATTTAAAGAACATGGATGTTAAGTGTGTGTTAAATTCTAATTCTACTTAAATAATATATGTATCTAAATAATATATGTATACACGTATTAAATTCTTCCCAGCAGCTACAAAAAAACCTAAATGAAACTATAAATCTTATTTTTGCTTCTACATACAATGCTGTAGTACTAAAATTGTATAGTAAGGTCTATACCAGCTAATGAAATTGAACATCTCATTATAATGATAATTTGAAAAATCTCCTCAATATAAATTCATGCATCTCATCTTAATCTAGTATTTTTCTTTGCCTGGTGCATTTAGTTTCTTTTTTTTGCATTTCATTTACTGTCAAAAAGGTAAATAGGATGATTTGAAAAATTTTGATCCAGGCAATCCAACCAAAGAAAAAAAATAAAAAAAGGAAATAAATTCTAATGCCAGTATTAATGACATTCAGCAAGTTTTACATGAAAACAGATCTGTCAAAAATTGGATTGATAAATCCACAAATTGGATTGATAAGGAAAGTGTATTGAAATAACAAATACCTGTAGGAAATCTGTTCTCCCATAATATTTTGATATAACACAGTATATGAAATACATACAGCAAGCATTATACAGGTAAATCCTAGCTACCAACAGGATGTAAAAGGTAACTGTGAATTGAAATCCTTGTCTGATTGGAGTTTTCTAGTGGGTCCCTCTAGGGTCTATTCTCTGTCTACATACACTGTCCTTGATGATGGTAGGAAAAACAATATGCACTCATTGCTGGTAACATTAGAAAATGATTAAAAAGTGGAAGATAAACAGAAAATAATGACTGGAACTGATAAGATATGCTAGGTTGACTTGCTTGGGAAAGTGAGCTCACTGTAACACAACAGAATTTCAGGTCATGCTTCTAGGAACAAAGAAACCAATCTTAAAATAGGATTTCCTCCTGAAAACATGTGGCTCTCTTTGGACTGTGAATGATAGAGAGGATATTAGTATAAACACCCAGCTGTACATGAACTACCAGCATGATGTAAAGCCCCTTTGGGTTACAGGAACTGTAGAGACAATGGTACCATAATGATGGTCATACTGTGATTCATGCTGAATATGTCGTTCCAGTATTGTGGACTGTGCTCCAAAAAGGAAACTGGCAGATTTGAAGATGTGGAGAATCAGTGCAAAATTAGTCTGGTGGCTGGAATAGTTCTATACTGCACTGATTCTTAGGAATTCAGCACTTCTTAGTATGCTCAAGGCAATTTTAAGGTTTAACTTGATACATTAATCTAACAATGAGGAGTATGAGTGAATGTAAAAAATAGTGCAATTATTGCAATTCATTGCACAGTGGCTAAGATGGGAGTACAACTTTTAAGTAAGAAAACACCTTATAGAATTCAAGGTGTTTTTTTGTCTTCACATTTTCCTTCATATGAATGGTTTTGAATCAGCTTTAAAAATTGTGTTTCTCAATGTACCTGAAAACAGGAGAAGGTCTGATTCAAGACTTCACCAGTATGATTGTTTACCTCTACAAGGCTACCTCTGACTGCAGAATCAATAGCTGTTTCCTTGAGGAAGGAGCTCAGAAACAGGGCTGTGCCAGTGCAGTGCCCTGCACTTCTTCCCACTTCTTGGTCTTGCTGCATTAAAACTTTATTCCCTGGTTTTGCTCTCTTAGTTCCTTGGAGACTACAATGGACTGCTGTTCAGTGTCCATCTTCAGAGGGACAACAATTCACATACATCTCTTTCTAAAGGCCCAAAAATTGAATTAATTATAAAAAGAATACATTTTGTACATAATTTTAAAAAGTCTATATTTTAAGGCTTTGTTCCTTGATCTGGTTTTGTTGGTTTTTTTTAATATTCAGTGAGATTGACAAAAGCCTAATTTATTTTCATGCCATATGGAACACAGAGTTCCATACTGGGTATAGTAGAGGCTTGGGACAGCAGTGATAGGAAAGAAAACTTTTTGACTGGTAAACTGGGTGACTGTACATGAAGTCATGGAAATAAAACCAAGAAACATATGTATGCATGTGTTTAAATCCCTAAGGTGTTTTCACAACAGGACCATTCTATAAAGGCCTTTTTTAATATGTTTCCTCATGATTCTGTCTTCAAATGCCATCTGACCTTAATAAAACTGCCCTGGCTGTTTTACAGGGCATAATGTACTCTTCCTAGTGGTCCCTTGCAAACAGCAGCCTTTTTATAATGTTCTCTGATAATCTTTCACAGCAGAGCCCAATTCCTGATAAATTGCTGCTATTCTCCCAGGTTGATTGTGAGTAGTTATTAAACAGATAACACAGTGTAAAACATGACCAGGAGTTTACGTATGGAAACTTTTAGACAAAGTTTATCTTTGAGTAGAGAAAAATTATTCTTCCTTCATATTGTTTGTTGTTTGTTTGTTTTTTTTAATCGGAGCCACTAATCCTAAGGAGGATAAAATGTTTTGTATATTCTAAATATTCTGCTTGGCAAAAGCACAGATTTTAGCAAATAATTGCAATAGTGTTGTTTATATGTTTGGTGTCACCAGTTAAAAGATGGTTTTGCACTATTTTTCTCCAATTCTTGGATTTTTTTATCGTTTCCTGTCCTCTCTTGAGTGATGTTTCTTTCAGAAGGTGTTATGTTTTATGTAGTAAAATGTGTATAAAGTTGTGTTGTATTGCTTCATATTTTCCCAAGAAGTTGCATTCAGAATAATATTTAAACTTTACTTCCAAATACTGCAGTTTGATAGTGTTCACCTCTAAGGATATTGTTTTAGCTCAATATAGATGCTCAAATTAAAATTAGTAATTAGCACAGCATGTGCAGTGCTGAAGTCCACAGAACAGAGACTGTGGCTGTGACTTTTTTATTTGTATGCAGCTCGGTATTTTTCTCTCCTACGTTTACTGAGGGTTAAACTCTGTAGTGAAGCAGAGAGGGCATTGTGTAAAAAAAATAATCCCAAATTCTTGGTTTTTCCTGCACAGACTTAGTATTTCTGGTTGTAGAGGAATCTGAGGCAAGGCTTGCATAGGTAGCTGGAAATCTTTCTGCCAAGGTGCTACAGAACCTAAAAGTCATAAAGAATCAGCAACCTCTGGCTTGGTTATACTTATGCAAAACTCTGTTCACACACTTCACAGATCATCTCCTTTCTCTAAATGTCTTTTTGCTGCCAATTCGTATGGAAAAGGTTTACTAATTCCACAGTTGTGAGGTAAGGCCTGTGGAAACATAACAGCTCATTTGGCTTTTGTTGTTGTTGTCTTTCCCTGTTGCAAATGTATATCTAGCATTCTGCTCAACCTCAGCCCTCTGACATTATTGCTTTTTTTTTTTTCCTCCCAGTAAATATCTCTTTGGAGTGTTTTTTTCATGGCTATAATATTTTGTATTTTTCCAGGCTCAATCTTGTTTTCGTGCTCCTCTTCCTAACCACTTGATGTCATACGAAATATTTTTTTTCCTCTCTAGCATTAGCAGTTCCTCCCACCTAAGTATAATCTTTGATTTTCATTTATATGCTACATCATGAATGATAACATCAAATATGCCTAGACTGAGTACTTACCCCTGCAGTACCCCAGATGAAACCTCTCCCTCCCCTGAACTGATACATCGTCATTTATCATTCCCCTTTGTAATTCTCCTGGAAAGGTTAGATCTAATGGGTTTCTAAGCAAACACATAAAATCTTAACTTCCCTATCAGAAGTGAAGTGGTGGAAGACAGAGTTAGGACTGTCTTTCATCAGTGTAATATTTATAGCCAAGCAAATGAACACTTCAGCTCTGCAAATCCTAAATTTGTTGCCAGACAGTATCTGGAGATTGTTTTGCATGTTTTGATTAAATGCAGATTCCTTAAACTTTTTTTTTTTTTTTTTTTTTTTTGACAAAACCGGAGTCCTGTTTTTGTCGTGTTTTTGTTCTTGTTCTTTGTTTTCTCTGGTAAGGGTCTGTGATGAATGAGATGTCCAACTAATGACCCACATCACTGAGCGTAAAACTCTCTTTGTTCATGAATATAGCAGCTCACTTAAATTAACTTTTTACAACAGTTCTGAGGCAAAATCTAAAGCTCTGCTCAACCTGGGCACCTGGGGAGACATGAAAAAATAATAATTCTCAAGATTGAAAACAACTTGGTTTTTCTATATATGTGAAATTTTTTGAATATTTCAGTCTCACAAAAGCTGCACCTAGAGAAAAGAGGTAATATATGAATAAATAGGATCTGCCATTTAATATGTCCAGATTGATTTACTGCTGAAGTCTGTTTCCATGTTACTTGAAAAGAACATGCTTTATTCATAACCATGTGAAAAAGAAGGAGCTGCCCATTTGCAATATCTGTGCATTCGTATTATCAAAATGTCAGTGGAAAACTAATTACTGGTGTGATTACTGGTTTTGAAAAAGTTTCACTCCTGACTCTACAGCTCTCAGAAATGTTTTGATTTTTGTTCATGGGTTTGTGACAGACATATGGAACAGAAGAAACCTGCATCAGGAAAAGGGACTAAACTGAAACCACTATATGGGATATTTTCAAGGTGAAAACTCTTGCTGAGTTGCTGTTACCTTTTGATTCTCCTCACAAGTCCCATGGGACACACCTGGCCCATAGGAAGGTGTCTTATGTTCCCCTGAAGCAGCACTCAGTCTGTGTAAGGGAGCCAGAAATGAAACTTTGAATGAAGCCACAGGTTATATCAGGCTTGAAAAAACAAAATAATTCCAAAATTCAACAGTACTCATCACTGTAGCTGAATTTCCAGTAACCCTTTCACATGACTCTTACAATCAAAAGCTGAGAATGGATGAAGGTATTTGTCCTGTAATAATGAATTTTTACAAGCTCCATCAATATTTTTTGGTGTCGTAGTGTTTAATCCAAAGCAAATTGCCAACAACTTTTTATTTTGAATTGCTACAAGAAAGATCTTACGTTAAAGAAAAAATAAGCATTCTAACTTTTGTTGGAGTGTCACACTGATCAGGTTAGTGCTGGAGAACAAAGTGGCTCAGCTACCTCTAGGAGTGGTTTTGTCTATGTTAGTCTTGTTCAGCTGTGAAGGGCTTTCCTTTTTTGTGACTAAATTGGACCTCCCCTAATCTAAACAGCAAGTCCCCATCCCACTTCCTTCAAGGCTAGTCCTGCACTGCCTTCTGTGCTCCACCCAAGAGGCACTCGGCCCAGAGCCAGCTCCCAGCAGCCTAGCGGGGGGACACATGATGGGTGCCTCTGCCACCCTCAGATGGGTCAGATGAGGCCGTGTTGAAGTGCTGATGATGCTCAGCAAAGCTTCTCTTTTGTCTGCCAGCAGAATATAGAACGAAATGTGTAACATATGCCCCAGAAACAGACGAAAGTCAGATGTGACACCTGAATTTGAAAGGGTTTAATGATTAATTTGGATACTTAGGCAACAAAATATGATTGTTTTCCCCGATTGATGATTTCATCTTCCCAAATGCATCCATGTGCTTGATACCTATTACAAATAATAGGTATTAATTATACTCCCTGATGATAATTCCATAATAATTGTTTAAGATCCATTACAATTTAAACACTAATCAGAGTGGGGACTGTATCACAGTTGTCCCTCTTGCAGCAGTGGTGTAATTAGTCTGATGAAGCGGCATTTTCATTCTCTTCTTCTGTTTCAGAAAAAAGTGTTCTCTGAACTGGTCACTCCTAAAAAAATCCTGGAGTGACCAATCCTTGGCTGAGCACAGTCCTTTAATCAGATCATGGTTTAAACCTTGATTTCCCACATTCTCCTCCATGTTTTATTCTTTCCAGACCAGACTGAATCCTTTCTCTTAGCTGACAAGACAACCAAAAGTCATGTGCCATCATGCTGAGTGACAGTGCCCAAATAATTTGATCAGTTGTGCTTATTTCCAGCTATAAATCTTAAGAATATTCTGAAAAGTTTTAAAGGGTTTATAACCTTGTATTTCTCCTTTGTTGTATATTTTGGTGTTGCAGCTGCAATAGCCCCTGGGAAAGGTTTGCTGCACATTACCTGTTGTGTCTAAGCAAAAACTGAGAGGCAGTATGAAAACAACAATGATATAAATGTGCTTGTATTTTTTTCAAACATCAGCTCAGAGAGAGGAAGATAAAGTTTAACAAAAGTACACAAGCTTAGAGTAGGAGATGGTTGAATTGAAGAATAAATATTTATATTCTGGATATTGATCTTGCCTCCCATTCTGGCACTATTCTACTCACCAGGTTGCAGAGCAACAGATGGGTATGAAAGGGAAATAGATGGAGAATTAAGATATTCCAGAGCCGACTGTTGCAAGCTCTTCTACATAGTGCTGTCACTAGAAGCAACAGCACAAACCATCTTGTGACCTCAACCAAGTCATGCTCAGATTCTGAATGGCTGGTTGCCTGTGTCTTCCTTTGCAAGGCTTTATTTAACCCATTGTCTCAGGTTGTGAGCAACGGAACAGCATTAAAGATGAATCTTGCTAGCAAACTGCTGTCTGTAGTGTTCTAGTTCATGTAGGTAGGCACGGATGGTGTTATAAAGCATTCTTGACAAATAATATAATACTTCAGTAATAGGCTTTATATTAGCCAGAGGAAAATTTTTAGTAACTTGAGAATCTTGATAGTAAGTAGTGCTTGAAATATGATGATGATTGCTCTAAAAGTTGCTTTACTTTGCTTCCCATAAGACATTTCCTGTCCACAGGAGTCACTGGTAGGGTGAAATATCAAAATATTCATAAGAATTTTCATCAAATATCAAAAACTCTGTGTTTCCCTAGAGAAGCTATTTTCCTTATCAAAGGATATGAGAAATTGTCCAGAGTCAGTGTTGCCAGAGTAGACCCTCCTACTTTTTCCTTTCTCCCTCCCCTCCTGCTTTCTCCTCTCTCCCTCCCCTCCTCTTTCAGTTCCCTCTGAGGCTGCAGCTCTCAGCAGCTCTTTCTGCATCCCAGTGCAAGAATCAATGTGAAAAACAACAGGCCATCATAACCCAGTCAGGTCTGTCGTCCCCTGTCAGCATGTTCCCACCACCACCTTTAAAACCTTGCTGCTGGTTTGTTTATTTTGCCCTTTTTCACATTCCTTTCTTTGAGGGTGAAGCTGGGAGAGTTTAACAACTCACTGCTGCCAAGACCGAGGTCCTCCTTTTTGTCTACTCCTATCTCAGTCAGGCTCAGAGTCACAGAATATTCTGAGCTAGAAGGGACCCACAAGGATCATCAAGTCCAAGTCTTAAGTGGATGGCCCCACACAGGGATCAAACCCACAACTTTGGCATTTTTAGCACTATGCTCTAACCAACTGAACTCTTCTTTCTCTGGGCCATGTCTGGTGCTCATCAGGCTGTCACTGGTTCAACTCGTGAAGCCAGATGGAGAATTGTCACTTTTTTTGGTCACCTTAGCTGTCTTTCTGGTGAACTGAACTAGCTCAGCAGAGGGCTGACTTTCAGAACCTGTGCAAGGAAAAGGAGAGTAGACAAGGTGAGGAAAAGAAGGAGACTACCATTCAACACTGGTCTGCAACTAACTTGTTCTGGGTGGTGAGGCGTAACTTTATCCTAAAACTCATTATTATCTTGAGTGAAATTTAAAAAAGCTAATGTAAAACCCAGAATAAAAAAGCCACATGACACTTTGTTGTCCATGCATTATGCTAATCTTCATAAGAAAGAAGATTTTTGTGCATTAAGCCCTACAGTCCTGAAGAGACTGGCTTTTGAAATGGACACCCTTGTGTTGTGGCTCCCTTAGGCTCCTGAAAAATCAATTTTTCTCCCTTCTATTCAATATGAGTATCAATTTTGCTACTTATTTTACCTTAGATGCCTCAGGATTTGGCCACAGGAAAGAAGACCTGAACTTTCAGTGCTTATCTGTTAATAGTGTTAAACCATTGCAGCAGAATAAGAATAAAGGCTTTTAGACCTGTGACATCCTAGTTCTTTTGTTCATTGTTGAAAAAAAATTCCACTTTTCCACCTCCCATCAAGTGCCTTCTGGAGCAGTCTAAGTTGGTGCTTACCAACACATTAAAAATAATGTGACTGAGAGATGAATTTTTCCCTGTAGAAGTGTGTAGCAAGATTAATTTTTCCTGTCCAGAGAAATCAGAGGGCTAAGATGTGCTGCAGAATTGCTGGCTTGTGTTACGAGTTGTATGGTCATTAATTCCTGAGGAAAAATGTAGCCCATGCCAATCAGTCTCCTACATACAATACGTGAGAGACACATCACTTATGAGAAATGCTCCTGAGAAGCCTTTTTAATTGTTACATGTCTTGCATCACCATTTTTACAGAACCCACTAGTTATCTTTAAATTGGAAAAAGTATATCCCTTCCTTTTTTTCCTTCCTTTTAATGATAATAATTCTCTTTTCAAGACTGAAAAGCTTTTCAAGGCATATCATAGAAGGTTCTCTTTTTTTCAGGTGCTTTACTTGAAGGCACAACTCAACACTTTCCTTTACAAAACTATCCAAAGATCTTTGTGCTGATCTACCTAGGTTTTTACATTTGCTAATTCCTGGTTTACGAAATGTATAGATTCTCCAGCACTCACGCTGTTCAGAGAGACTCCATATTGCCAACTATAATATTGCTGTGTTGATGCCTGTTGGCATGAGAGCTGTTACTATGACAGAGGAGAGCACTGAATTCTGATTCAAAGTATTTAGCATAGATAATGGGGACTACCCTCTACCCCCACAGAGCTGACTTCAACTTAATTGAACAACTAAAAACATACTTCCATTGCATGGCTAAGAGAAATTAAGAAAAGAAAGGAAGGTATAATATGGGAAGTGTCAATATTATGATTTTGTAAGTCCTAAAATCATAAAGAGAGTAGTGGTGAACACATGAAAAATCCATTGGCTGTGGCAGCAAAGTCATCCCTTTCTGAATAGTATGCAGCCACCAGCTCCTGGGAGGCCCAAATTCAAAGATATCTTAATTGACAAGCTGCAAAAACTCCTGTGTTTATTTGTGTCTTAGAGAACTGCTGACTGGGACTGTCATAGATAGAGAAGTCTGTACCTTTCAAACAGTGGATAGACTCTGCAGTTCCTTCCATCTTACCCTGCACTTTCTAAGAGCATGGAAACCAGCTGTGGAATGAATGTGCAAATGCTTGCTTTGAACGAGTGCAGATCCATTCTTCTCCTCAGGTAGGACTGAACAATGCATGGCATAAAGCAAGACACCAAACTTCTTGCTCCTCAGAGGTCCCACAGCCATGAGTGCTCCACACCACAAATCAAAGCAGCCTTAGGGTGGCTTCTGTTTGCACTGTCTTCTCTGGATAGGCCTTCAGCCTTCTGGTTTCACATCCTAAAATCACAGCTGCTACTGAGAGGTAGGCAAAGGAGAAAGGAAATCAAGTGTCCCACTAAGCTCAGTTGAGAACAACCAACTTGAACAGAAAGCAATAAGCAGCTTTGTCCCACAGGAGACCCTAGAACAGACAAATGATACACACCTAAGAAGAAGAACTATTTACACATTCATCTCTGTAGAAAAGCCAGAGGCACCCACAGTCCAAAGCAGTTCTGGCAGATGAAGTATGTCTCTGTAAATGGTGTCACTGGGGTCAGATCCAGGCTCATGAAGATAGCGAGGGGGACATTCTCAAAACACTGAATAGCATTGCCTGTTGGCTGCCATTTCTCTCGTGAACAAATGACTTCTCACTCTCACAGAACAAAGTCCTCAACTGAAAATCCTCAGGCAAAAGCTCTAGGATGTTGGAGAAAAGCTGAAATAGGTCTGTGACTTGGTGGTGACACATCACTCACCATAGGAGACACTTTATCTTCTCCCTGTCTTTTCCTCCTCTAAATATTTTCCATTTTGTTACAAGAAAAGTTACACCAGAAAATATTTTTTGGCTGCTAGACATCATCAGTCATGCCTGAAATGTTCTTAAAAGCCATGTGGGAAAACAGAGGAGTCCCTCACTGTGTCCGAGTTACTCGTTCTCTCTGAGTGCCCTTCCCTGGTGCTGTGCGCAGCTCCACCCTGTTTGTCACAGGCCTGGTTTGCTAAACTCCATTGAAGCACTCCTGCAGAGAAGGCATTTAGCCTTCCTCACAAGGAGGATGGTCCCTGAAGGGGACTGTAGGGGCAGAGCAGCTGGAGGGAGAGGCCACGTTTCACGCCGCAGGAGGGACACAGCTTTGGGGAAGGAGAAACCATAGCTGCCCATGAAAGCAAATAACATTTCAAGCGGCCAGTGAAACGAAGGGAAATGCTTAGATCTGGTTGAAGAGCTAGATAGAATGGAAATCGAATAATATTAGCTTTCTGCAGTCTCCCCAAACCATGGGACAACAATAAATCCACAGTCAGACACCACAGAGAAGAACTTTAGTCGTGTCCTCTTTCGCTCTGTTTTAGTGTATCCTTCTCAGCTTTGGCTTAGCAGGACTTTGGAATTATGTGGTATTTCTGCCACTTTACTGTTGTGTTGCTTTGATACAGATATCTTCTTAAGCTGTAAAAATAGCTTGTAATTCACAGTAGTGCTAAAGCAGCAGATAAAGGCAGATACCCATATCTAGATGGGACTGACTATTATTTTTCTGTACCTTGTTTCATCCCTAGGGACCAAATATGTCTATAAAACATTAGAAAACTGTGAAAGCAATGTGAGCTCCTAGGGGTGATAACGCTATATAAACTAAACAGGATGAAAGAGATCCTGGTAAGTATACAGGCTTGGCTGTATCAGTTACAATGGTACAGATATAATTGCTTATAGTTCTAGCCTCAAACATGAAAAAGGCCTGCCATTCGGCCATTCCACATTAAATAAACTAGAGATAATGCTTTGATGTACTGATCTTCTTTTCCTTTGAGGGTACCTATTTAAATCTGGTAACACCTTGCCTGTAATGATGAACAGTGAAGGTCTGAGTCTGCTTTCAGATTGGCGAGCAAGGTCAGATAGTGATCCCATCATTAATGAAGTTGCACGAAGCCTTAGTGCTCCTCGCTTCAGAGAGAAAAAACACATAGCTCTGCCTAGCACGAGCTCACAGCTCTTGAAGTCTGCTTAGTTTCACCTGAAGTTATCTCAGATAGCTTGCTCTGCCCCTCCCCAAATGATCCTCTGCTCTGGACAAGCCAGGTCTGCTTTTAACATCTTTTGTTTAATACAGTCATGTGAGCTGGTAGCATAATTTATTTTTATGACACTTTTACACAGACAGATTCCTTAACATATTCTTAGTTGAAACATCAAATCCTCCTGCCAGTATAGTTTGTTTCATCCAAGGGACTGGTGAGGGATACTTGTCGATAAGCATCACATCTGTACTGGAGGGATCTCTAAGGAGGAGAAGAGGTTTTGGCAGCAAATCTTTTTGTTTCCCCAAGAATGAGTCCTAAGACAGGTTTGTATTTGGCTCTGTCAGAATTCTAGCAAGCCCTGTTGACAGTCCAGTAGATGAAATACATATCTGCAAAAGTGAGCTTTCAAGTTGGTAAAAATCCCCTGCCTCTCCATAAACAGAATGAAAGTGTAGAACCTGGTGTTCAGCAGTTTGGTCATCACTCCACCAAGGTAGTTTTGAAAAACTTACTTACAGTAAAGTACGTTTGCTATCTTTGCCTCAGATAAAGTATTTTCAAGGCAGGTTTTCTACAGGATGCCTTAAGAATGAACCCTTCAAATTTGTCAATAATAGTTTTCACAGTGTACAAATGTTTTCAAAAAATTACTTTATTGTCTCTGTCCTACTTACAAATTACTATCTAGGGATAAGAAATAATGTTTTGGGGTTTCATGCCTTTTTTTTTTTTTTTTTTAGTTTGATAATAGATTTGAAAATTTCTGGACAGAGCTTTGGTTTAGATCAAAGAAAACCTTGGGCATTTCAGCAAATAAAAATAATTTTATCAGTAAAACCTATTATTAATAAAATAATGTTGTCATATATCAATAAAGGTGAATTGAAAAACCTAGTTATTTCAAAATGCTAGCCAAACCCACAAGGTTGTGGGGGTTTTTAAGTTTCAGTTGATTTTATTTTTTTTCCTCATATTCCTTTTCAGAATGACATTTAAAGTTTGAAATAATTTCAGTCTCATTTTTTTATGGTAAGTATATTAGTTAGCAATAAATTAGTCCAGTACAGTTAGCTTGTTCTTGCTTTTTTCATCTGGTTTTCAAAAAAAAAGTAGAATTAAAGTAACAAACCCAGAAATACTGCTAGATGTTTTTTGGTTGGTTTATAGTTGTTTTGATTTTTTAATAAAGGGGGGTTTTATGGTGATATGTATCTAATAAACAAAAGAGAATAATAGCAATGACACTTTCACTCTCTTGACCTTATAAGGCCTTATGAAGAAGTCTTGTTGTTGGCTTTCCTTACAGCAGAGCACCACAAAGCTTGAGTTACTGTTTTATTCCTTCAGATAAGAGAGCTGTGTTGTTATTTCATCTAGGTTTTAACTTTAATAACAAATAATTTCACTTAGTTGATAAGGCAACAATACAATTTGCTTTAGCCTCGTGCCTAACGCTAAGCTATCTGATACTTTTTTATTCTCAGTTCATGCCAGTAGAATAGTCTAAATACGTCTGAAAGTAGATGGCAGTGAATTTTTTTTAATACTCTGTATTATTTTATATAACAGTCACTAGCATGAGAGACTTGGTGCAGAGTTCATCTCTATTGCATTTAACCATTGCAAAGGTTGCCTGTCACTGCGAAGTAACATTTGAGTACAGACTGGGTGTTGATTTCGGTGGGACTGACTTCAGTCCCATTGATTTAAGTAGGGTTTGGCACTTCTGAAAATCCCATTTGATGTCTACCTACAGTGTTAAATGCCTAATTGTTTTAGAAAGTCCTGTGTCTTGTACACTAATATCACGTTTTTAATGTGAAGAATGAAAGAACATGTATAATTTGCCTGAGTTACTATGTAGTGATTTGGTAACTCGCCATTATCTAAGGTTTCCTCAGTTCTTAAGCTGATGTCTCAAACTTATACCTGGTTTCAAAATACTTTCAAAAGGTGTGTTTTGATCTAGAATTTGACCCAGTAATAATTTACGGATATTTGGGAAAGTTCAGTGCAATTTATGCTTTGCAAATTATAACATACATTAGAATCTGAGCATGTCTCACTCTTTTGTCTGTATCCATCTTTAATTGTTTGCAGGTTTCCTTTTTAAGCTGCAGTAGTTATTTTTTTTATTCATTTATTTGTATTGCCTAAAGTCCTAGGGCTGAAGAAAAAATGGAAAAGAGTGTGATAGCTGGTTACTTTTTATGTTCTTTTATTGGTATGATAATTAAGGTTGGAACAAATAATATTTGCATGTGGTTGACACTGGATGTTTGGTGTGTCTGTGTACTATCATGCAATGAAAACAGTTTTACTGCTTTTCACAACTAGTTGTGTATGATATGCAGCACAACATTGACAGATGATTTAGTAGAAGACCTTGTCTGCACATCAGTTCAATAGGAAGGATGAGAAAACAATAGTACTCCAGCTGGATTTCATACTACCCTTTCATAATATCCATATTTGATCAAACACCACAGAAGAATGCTCATCATCTAGACACATTTTATTACTGAGGCATCTCATAAAGAAATTTGTTAATTTTTTCACTCTTGAGAAGTGAACTACAAGGGTCCAACGTATATAATTTTTTCCAGCAGGAAAGAAAAAGAGAGAGGGAACATGGCTGAGCCTACAAGCTGGTAAAAATGTTAAAAAGAAAACAAGGTGGGGATCAAGGAAGCAGTTTACATCTATATATTTCCTTTGGTAACACATGGTAACAGCCATTCCACCTGTGCAATGGCTTCTCACACCACAGCAGCCAACTGCTTGCAAAAACAACAAAATAATAAACTTCTTATAAAGAAATTAGCATATGTATTTATTTTTTTCCTCTTCTTTTGCTGCCACTCAATCCAACTTGCCTTTCCACTTGCCTGGAAGCAGCTGTGCTTCCACTTTTTAATTGGAGAAGCAGTGCTGCTTCATATGAGTAGCATTGGCTTTTGGCAGCTTGAGATGTGTTAAATTCAATCAAAATACCCATGAGCAGCAGAGAAATCAGACATTTTTTTCTTCCCACTCATTACTTGTGAAACCTGAATCTTTTCCCAGGTAGCAGGCCTTTCAATTTTTAATTCACTTTTTAATATTTTTTGCATTTAACCAGGTTAAGTTGAAGAAAGATAGCATTTTATGTATATATGAATTTGTGTAGATGAATGAGATTATTTTAAGCAAACCACTTATTTCCCACCACTCATTTCCCAGGCTGGTATGTCATTGTTATGAAATGTCATGTCTCTTTGCAGACTGCCTGAAACTGATTGACATAACTGGAGAGGATGCCTTGGAACTATTTCATGGGAGTTGAGGGCATTTGGAAAAAAACCTCACTTGTCTAAAAAATCACAGTTTGAAAGAGGGGAGGGAATTAAATGTCTCGGCATAAAAAAAACCCCATGGTTTTGAAGCATATAAGCTTTTTTTTAAAAAACTGTTTCATTTCCAATTCAAGATGATATTTCAAATTAGGGGAGGAAGCAGAATGCCCTTATTTCTCATTTTGACACTGTTTTCATGAATAAAATAGTGGATAAGTCTAGTCATTGGCTAAATTGGAAAATATTTTAACTGTCTGGAGAAAACAGGTTGCATGATTTTGTCAAGGCCTTGTGCATACTTTTATGAGCAACATCTCTATACATCAATCGAAATATTCTTCTCTGCACACATTAAGTTAACAAGTCTTATCTCTCTAACTAATGTTGAATAATGGAGAAGGGACTGGCAGACAGAAGCAAAATCTGTGTCATAGATTTGTATGTTAAAAAAAGTTGAAAAAACGAAGTTAAATTATAAAACCTGTCTTGTTCATCTGATGTCAGAGGAACAGGAGACTGGGACAGATCACAGAAAGAATGTCACTGAAAGATACATGGCTTATTAATGATTATTTAAGTGCTGTCAGCTGCAACATCCTGCACTCAGCTTGGATAGCTCTTCTGTAATCTATATCATATCTATACCATCTTCCCTATGGAATGTTTTGACATCCAGAATGGCTTAATTCTCAGAAAAATTATCAGTAGCAGTAGTGGGGATTGCTGGGGCCACATGAGTGGAAGGGAGCACTTGTGTACCATCAAGTGCAATGAGAAGACATGGTAATGCAGGCAGCTGGGCAAGGAAGATGCAGACAGATACCCTGATACAAAGAGAAGGGGAAGTGGAAATACAGATTGCTTTGCAAGGAGTGTCCTGGCATCACATGGGGCATTGTCAAGCCTTCAGCAGCTTTGAAGCTAACTATCCATGGGAGAGGATGTGGAGTGCTAAAGCTTGCAACCCCAGTCTACTAGAATATAACACAAAATTAATGTTATTCTCCTCTCCAAACTAGAACAGCCATCCATGCATCAGAAAGGTACTCTTAGTGGTGTTCAGATCCTCTACATAAATACAGACTTAAATAATTTATTGAAATATACATTATGTAGCTGTTATACAGGAACACTTGGGGTTGTCATTGAACATGTAGAAGGCAAACATTTTCCCTTAAATGATTACCTGTGGATCTACTTGGGTGTGTTGTACCAATTTGTATTTAGGACGTGCTCTCCGGCAGGAAAAAAAACCCAAGCTACAAAAAGCTATCAGGAAAACAAAAAACTTTTTTGGAAATGCATAGGAAAAGAAAAAGTGATCTCCTGGTACAATACAAATTTGTACATTTTTGATTTTTTTTTTAAATTTACAATGGTAACATTCATTAGATGAACAGAACAATCCCCATGCAACTTCCATATATATACATTCAAAGCATCTCAAAGCAGAATGCAAGGAAAAGGTGGAAGAGGGAGAAACCAGAAGAGAAGAGATGCAGATGTGGTCTTTATGACTCAATGTTTTAAATTCTTTTCTATTATAGTTGTAAAATCTCATGAGACCCGGCATGTCTGCCAAGGGTGTAAAGGAGGTGAGAACTTGTTGCACATACCTTTCGAACTGATGAAGGAATCTTTTGGGATTGTATAAATCAGTGTCTCTCTTCTAGAAGACAATGATTGATTTAGATTTCTTTCCTAGACTAACAGATCCTGGTTCCCTCTAGAATCAATGAAAATAGTAAGACTGCCATTATAATTATTTAACTCAAATGTTGTGTCTAGCTCTCTTTGAGTGTTTAAGGGGTCATAGGCTAACTGGTCTGGCAGACCTTGAATTAATTGCTCTGACTCATTCAATGCTTTCTTGAATTTCAATTGAAGTACCCACTATTCATTCATCTTAGATGTCACAGATGTCACAGGAGATAATCCCTCTACATATATATTTAGTCCCCTTAAGCATATTCTGTTAAGGGAAGAACATTCACCCACAAGACAAGACAGCTGGAGTGAGGTGCTTGGACGTATTTGTTCTTGGTGTAGCTGTGTCTTCAGTGAAATCTGTAAAACTCACTTTTGCTTCAGTGGGAATAGAGGCTGCCAAGCCAGAATGCTTGTCTGAGAACTGTTCTTTATGTCCGCTTTCAAGTGTCTCAGCTGAACTGTAAAACAAAAACACCTTGATGCCCAGCAGAAACTAACATAAAATGAGCAGACTAACTCTGCAAGCCAGGATCTGATATTTGCAAAAATGTCTTTGGTCAGGACAGTGTGTGCTAAAGGGAGGGAGGCTGCTGGTGAACTGATAAGGCTGATGAGAGCTTTCACACCAATTTCCCTGCCCAAGGTAGAAATTGCCATGGGCATGGGGAGTGGGACAACTTTCTAAGCTAAGGCAAATGGAGAAGTTCTGCAGATCTGACACAAACAAAGTGACTTCACTAGAAACTATAATCACAGTAGCTTCTCAGGCACAGTATTTTAAAATTCTGGCAACTACATCTCAGAAATTCATAGACAGCCAGAGTATGATATAGGACTCTCCAATATCTGAAGTCCTGCTGAAACACAGAATGGTGGGTAAGAATACAGATGCCTGATGTGCTCAGGTACCTGGATGGTCCATACCTTACCTCACATAGAGAACTTGTCAATGCTGCAGAGAAGAAATAGATCCTGATGAAAATGTGTGGCCACAAAGCAGAAAACAGAATGAAACTTCTAGCAAATATGTGAGGCCTCTAGAAATGTCAGTCCACTACCTGCCTACAGAACAAGAAAATAAGTAGGTGTGATAGATTTGGTGGCTGTTCTGCAAATGGCACCTCCAACATTTTCCACCAGGTGAAAAACTTGACTGTGAGACATTTCTCAGGTGCCCAATAAAACCTTTAAGAATCTTGTTTTGGAATAATCTAAGCAGGAGTGAACTTGATTTTTTCCAGATGCTTGTCCAGCTCTTTTCTCTGTTCTTTTGATATATTCATATGCAGTTCACTTTCTCACTTTAATCTCAGAGGCTAATTTCTTACTCAGAAACAGTCAGAGGGAGCAAAAGTTCTCTTAGGGTGGTGATGATCAAGAATTAACTTAATTCAAGAGTGTTGTTTCTTCATACTGATAGTACTAATTTATACTCTTATGGTGCGTATGGGGTGTTAATGCAATGCCTTAACTATTGTACTCTAGACCAGAGGCATGAGTTCACACCTTGCTACAGATCTGTTCTGAGGGTTGCTCCCATCAATGGAGCTGTGAGCAACATTTGACTGCACCGTTTAGGCTGAGGAACCACAGCCCATCAGATGTTAACACCCACCGGCCTCTCTCTTCTGTGCTTTTTAGTTAGAAAAGTTAGCATACCCAAGGTACCATAGTAGGCAAACTGTGCTCATGCCAGCCATTTACTCTATCAAAGTTTTTTAACTGTCGCTTCTGCAGATATTTGGTTTTGAAATAAAAGGGTTTTGTAATTTTGTTATATGTGGAAAAAAACCCTCAAACAATCCAATAAAATATGTGAAAGGAGAGCGTGGACGTGCCAGAGAGAGAACATTATGTAAAATTGTAAGATTTGAGAAAGAAGCAGCAGACAGTTAAGTTTTTTGAATGCTTGCTGTGCTGCATGTTCATGCTATAAGTCAGAGATATTTGAACAACAACTGAATTCTGAGTGCACAAAGACTCTGGAAGTGAGCTGCGTGCTGTAGAGTGCTCTCCATTCCATTATGCCCAGTTACTGAAAATAGTGAATTAAGTGTGGGATGGGTCATTGTCTTGTACACCATGAAAGAGATTCCCATATGACTTTGGTATGAGAGATTGTATGGCAGAGGCATTTAAAGTAGCCAGGTAAGGATCTGACCATAACCTTCCTAACTAGGACTGCATATGCATATATTATTTTGTGTGCCTGTAATGACAGAAAATTACACTTTTGCACTGCATGCAGCCTACATATTCTAGGAATGATACCATAAGCAAAACAAGGGTAGCCCAGGGGGGAAGAAAGAAATTATTTCTAAAATTCTATAATCCTTTTTATCTGCTATCCTAAAGTGAAGCATTACCTCCCTATGAGAGATAATACTCCTTTTTTCTCTTTCTTTATGCGAATTCATCCATCCAGAAGAGAACAGAATTAATTTCTTCAGAGTTTATTCCAAATAGGTAGTGATTGGAGAAAAAGCCTCATTTTTCTTCACTACAAATCTATACACTAAGGAGACAAATGCATCTCTTCATTGACATCTGGTAAATATAATACCCATAATAATAAACAATGGTGTCAGTAACTGGTGGAATATCTGCAAGAAGAAATAAGGAGCTAAGATCAACAAATACATGTTTCACACAAAACAAGTAGTCAAGGTAAGATTTCAGAACAAGAAGGATTCCAAAAACAGTTCCTTATTTACTTCAAATAGAGATGACTATTATGTATGGATAGCCATCAAAAAGTGCCTGAGGAGCACAGCTATTGTCTGATGAGGTAGTTGAAGATTTGAGGTAGCCTTAAACAGCAGCAGATAAAGTGTCATTTAAATATACTTTTAAAAAGTGTAATGTGACTATACCAAAATGCTATGATGGTATCCTATCATATGTCAGCACTACTGACCAGACTCCTGACTGGAAGCTGATGGTAGGACTGCCTGTGTCCCCCCAGGAAACCACTCAGTTCAGCTTACCTTCTCTGCTGACAAGAAACCCTGGAAGCTCGGGTTAAGACATAGTTATGATACGGTCTTTGGAGCAGGTGAGACCACGGGTAGCAGAGGCCATTTCACTATGAGGTCCAGGACTTTCCCAGAGGGGATACACGGTGGAAAGCTGGTGAATGGTGAGTGAGAAACAGAGCAGGACAGGTTTGAAGGTAGATTTCTATTCAAGTAGACATACCTGGATGCTGCTGAACTGTCTTAACATTTTAGCTCCTATATTGGAGCTAGCAGTATTATAGTTTAAAAGTTTCCCTGGCTTACTAAGTGTCTTAAATAAGTTGTAACCTAAACTCAACAAAAGGTCTTTGAAAAGCCCCCAACAACAGCCTGATGTAAGTACTTTTAATGAAGTACAGGCTTATGTTCTGTCCAGTCCCAAACTACTAGGAAATAACTTCATAGCTTCCTCTTGAGGTGTTTTTCCATGTCAGGATTTTCCACACTGCTCGTTGCCTCTATGTGTGACCTTAATCTGCAGCTGCTCACTGAAACAAGGAGGCACAAATACGTGGCTTGCTCAAGGTTGCACAAGAAGTTCAAAGCAGCACATTGAACCAAGCTGAAGTTTTGAGACTCTTATGTATTACCCATTAGGTTTTCCTTCCTTCCCTTACCTCTGGGAATGGAAACAGACCACAAATGCCACACTCCTTAGAGCAAATTACCTGCTTTGTTATTCTGTCTTTCAACCTTTGCCATAAATTCCACTTCATTAACATTGGCTGAAACACCTCAGTGAGTTGCACTGCTTGGGTTATAAAATGTGTCTGGTGAGTAGGCAGGAGAATCTCTTTAGCCACAACCATGCAAAAGGGCAGCATGAGGAGGCTCTGTTTGTTCTGTCATAAACTGTCAGTGAATACCAATGAACACAGATTATTTATTTTTTAGTTGCTTACCACTGTATTGCAACGTCAGTGTCTCTCACCACACACTGTGGAAAATTTTTTTCCCTCTCTGTTAGTGGACAACTGTTTCAAGTGGACGGCCTGTGCAACACTGCAGGTTAAATCCCATCTGGATTAAGACTTTCCTCTCTGAGTCACTCCTTGGAGGGATGAACTAGCCAGCAGCTCAGCCCATCTGCAGATCATTACTGGTAGGTGTGACAAAGGAAACACCTGAGCAGGGAAGCAGAGTTCACAGGCAGGTGTTGCTGTCTAGGGAACAGGTTGAGTTCTGGAAGGCACCTGGAAAACCTCAGACCACCAATGTTTTTAGCAAGGCATGGCTGTTCACCTCCTGTGCTGCGCTCTGATAACCTAAGGGTGAGGTGCAGAAACAGGGAAGGGATGCTGAACTCTCATGAAGAATGTAAGAAAATGGATTAATCTTTCACTTGTTTTGAAAGGTATGTGGTGGCTGGATCCTGCAGTATCTGGGCTGAAGATGAAGATACTCATCTGGATAATGAAGTTTGTCCCACTTTGATATCCTGAAAGCAGTAAGGTATTACAACAGTCTTCATATGATGCTTGTTCTATTCTGTTGGTGAGCCAGTTTCACAGAATGGGGGACAGAAAGGAGACAGAAAGGAGCTAGTGCATTTCTATTAATTTCAAAAATGGTCTGTAGCAGACTAGCATAACAAGTAGACCAGGTTAATAAAGGTAGTGTTGTTTGGGTTTTTTCAAATGAGTAATTGCAGCTTTCCATAGGACTATGCTGAAATGCTGAGAAATGAACATTCACCAATTCCACACAGCTGTTATTTACAAAAATAGACAAACACCTTCCTTCAGGGGGAGGTTGTATTTGCTGCTTTATTTATCAAGGCACTTACGAGAAAAAAAAAATGGTAGTTTGTGTCTGAGAGCATCAGAGACAGCTGGAAGGATATATAGGAAATCAGAGATTTGGAAGGTGGTAGATAACTGGCATAGCTGGAGAACGAGCTCATTGCTTCTTTTACTGTGAGGTGAGCTTTACAGCTGGTTTCAGATATCTTCCACTCCTATTGATTCAGGAAAATCTCAGCTTCTCAGAAAATCCTATATAAAATGGATATAATGGGATACAGAGTCACAGGCTCAGAAGAATGGTATTAGTTCAATGCACCTTTAAGCAAACGGGCAAGTTTAAGTTGTAGTTTGACTTTTCATTTCAAAATTTTAATTTATGTGCTTGATTTTTTTTCAGGGTGTGGACCATCTAAAATACAATGAACAAAACCACTGTCCCTCCAAAACACTGTGGCTTTGCAGAGGGTCAAAACAGGTCTCTGTTTTTCATTTTATCTGTCTCTGTGCACTGTAAGAACACTACATCTGAGGTTTTATTCCACTGCAAGCGAGGCATAGGAAATGAGGCAAGTAAAGACATTACCAAGGGCAATAGACAATAGAAGGTTGACCTAGGTGTATGTTTAGCTACATTAAGGAAAAGGAATGTGAGAGAAATAAACAAGCATGCAGGAAGACAGCTACTGAATTTTGCCACTAGTAACATCTCTTGAAAGCTACTATCAGCAGCACTCAAATCTCTTTGATCTGAGGAAAGCCAAGGCAGAATGCACAGCTTCTTTATGCTCCTAAGCAGCTTTCCCCTTAGAGAAAACTGTGTGATCTACTCTTCATAAGGATATTTGAATGTGAAAAGCAGGAATTAGGTGAATTAACCTTTATACTAAAACACCTCAAATACCTTGGGTTCAAAAGCTTACATTGCACTTGAATGTTGCTGAACTGCTTTTCCATTTATCAGTCAGAAAAGGGACAGCAAGAGAGAACTGAAGGAGAAAATAGGCTGGGACAGAAGAAGTATTGTGAAGAAAGAGATAAACAAATAAACTGTGACAAGAGACCCAAGCAGGGATAGAAAGATATAACACAATTAGAACATGATCTTTAAGACTATATGGAGTAGGTTGTTGCTTCAAAATGTTCTGCTACTCCTAGAAGCATAAACTTCATCAGTATCTTAAAATTAAAAAAAAAAAAAAGGGAAAAATAAAAACAAATAGTCTGAAGAATCATTATTATTTAAAAATAAGGTGGACTCACAGAATTAAAAGTCTTCACTTTTTTTTCACAAACATTCACTTCCTCTGCAGAAAAAATGCAAACACCTAGCAGACTCCTGGGAGCATCTACAAGGTAGCAGAGCAATAAATAACCAAGTGGAAGGAAACAAAACATACTAGGATAACACACTACAGAAGTAAATTAAGGTTAATAGGTCTTCTGGATAAAGTAAAGAAGTAGGTGTCATACATCTTGACTTTAGTAAGGATTTTGACACTGTGTCACATGATGTTCAATTAAAATAAGTGAAGGATATATTGTCAGAATGTAACCACATGGGAAACCATACACAAGAAATTATCACCAGTTCACTGTCTGACCAGAAGTTTGGATTATTCAAGCTCTTTCTTGGACCTAGTTCTATTATTTGTTTAGTTAAGATCCTAGACAGCAGAGTATTAAACATGCACAAGATACCAAGTCAGGATCAAAGACTTTGGAGAATGAAAATGATCTTGACAAACTGGGGAAATGGCCTAAAGCAAAGAGGGTGCAGCCCAGGGTAGAGGAGCAGGCAGTGTGCCCGGGCTGAGGTGTGGGCTGCAAGGTGGTATGGTGGATGGCAAAGTAGTTTTTCTTTAGTGAAGGAGCTGGGAGCCAGAGCAAACACAAAAGGAACATGAGTCAGGAAGGTCAGGATGTTGCCAAAACCCCAAACATCTTACTGGGTTGTATAAACAATGTTGGCATATGTAAGAAACATGAAATAATCCTTCTGCTTTCTCACCTCAGCTGGAGTGCTGGGTCCAGTTTGGGGCACTGCATTTCAAGAGAGATGCAAATCAACTGGAAAGAGTCCAAGGAGAGGAGCCAGAGTGATTGAAGGTCTGGAAAACATGGCCTGTGAGGAAAGACTGAAGGCAGTGAGGTTGTTTAGTCTAGAAAGAGGCAAACTGAAAGGGTATATGATAAGTCCTCAGATGTTTAAAACGTAGCTGCAAAGAGGAAAGTAATAAACTATTGTGAATGTCCAAAAGAAGTAGTGAGCTTAACTTTCAGGAAAAGAGATTAAGGGTAGACACATGTTTTCTGTGATAGTATCAGAATTGATTGGGTAGGAAGCCTATACAAACTCCACTGTTATGAGGGTTGATAAACAGGTTGGACAAACATCTGTCAAGAATAATTTAGAAACAGCTGATCCTGACTTGGTGGAAGGGTGGTCTAAGTGATCCCTTGAGATGCCTTCCAGGCCTATTTCTATAACATTATATTAAATGGGTAGAAGAAAGGTATAGGTTTAAATGAATTAGGACAGGTGATGCAGAAAAGAGTCTAGGAATGGAAATATTGATTTGTAGAGCTTACAGAATTTCAAGTTACGTGTTCATGACCTTCCCACCTTTAAAACAAAAAGTTCTCATAGTGTAGGGGTGGATCTCAGACCCAAATAACATTTCAGGCACAGTACAATTTGGGGATGTAGCCTCTATGCTGAACCGTAGCACCTAACCTTTCTGAAAATCTGGGAGGTCTAAGGCCCCCCAGATGGGCTACTGATTAACTACTCAGTTTGGGGATTTTTTGGGTTTTGTTTGTTTGTTTGTTTGTTTGTTTTTTCTCTTGGCAGTGAGATAGTTGTGTTTTATCAAATATTCTTCTGGATAGGCCAGGACCAATATAAGTGAGATTATTTACCTCTATATATTCCATCAAAATCTGATTCCAAAGCAGGACTTCTTTTAAAATTATGAGTTTAAACATATTTGGAAAAATTTTCCCTTCATTTTATCCAATAGTTTATTTCATAAAGGGTAATAATATATACATGACTGTGTCATCTTCTTGCCTAAGATAATTTGTAGTAATCATATTATTTAAAAAAATCCTCACCATGGTCAAGTGACCATCATTCTGTATCTTGTGTTTTCCTTGGTGTGTTCTGAAAGCTCTAAATAAGCTCCACAGTGTGTACAGTGTCCTTTATCTAACCAATTAAAATAGGGTTTTGTGAAAATTATATAAGCTTTTTCAGAATTTTTATAAGTTTACACATTGACATTAAAACTCGAAGTTGTTTTATCTTTAGAAAAAAGTCCCAGTTTCATAAATTGCCTGAAATTTGTAGAAATACAGTGTATGTAAGACCTGCAAATTCAGACTCCTGCAAATGACTCTGTGCTATAGATCTCTAAGAATGGCTCACGTTGGATGCTTGTGAAATACATCTATCAGCTACAGACAGTTACCTTAAAAGAGATCTGCATCCAGGTAGATGGTTTATAGACTGTCAGGCCACACTGCTGGTTTGGATTTGAGGAATTACTTTGGAATAACAAGGCGGGTTCTATTTTTGACATTTCAGCAATGAGACCACTTGTACATTATGACCCAATTTGATTTACTGTAAGAAAATAAGAGTGCTGTAATTTGTAAAAGACATTTATTACATGAGTCAAAAAAAGAAAAAAAGGGGAGGGAAGGGGGAGAGAAAGCAGCTTAACGTCTCTGTCCATCCCCATCTGGTTTTATTTTAATCTCACTCTAGTCACATATGAAATTTTGCTTAGCTGTCTTCATTTTCTTAGTCAATCTTGATTAATGGCCTTCAAAGTAAAAATAATTGGCCTGCATCAGGCTTGTTTTATAACTCTTGTTCACAAAGAATGTGAAAGGCTGGAAAATGAGCCTAAACAGAAGGAATGCATTACGTTAGTCTTTGAGAAAGAGCAGTCCTCCAGTTGTGTTTCACTGTGTATTTTTATAACAGGCGCCTCCTTGACTGTCCATGATATTGCAGATATGCTGTGCCAAAAGCTTTTGTATACTTCATCAGACTAACCATGTCACTTTGCAATCTCCCCACAGCCACGCTGGAGGCAGAGCCAGCCCTGCTGAGCAAAGCACCTCAACGCCTGCCCTGCCGAACCACCGTGGGCTGCACAACGAGGAGCGGGCGCTCCCAGAAGCTGAAGAGATGCTTTTGTGCAAGAGGTCCATAACTGCTCTGCTCCCACTCTTAAACTTTAAGAGGTTTGCCATGCAACTTAGGAAGTATGGATCTCACCTGATCACAGAAGAGCAATCACATGTTGGTTTTAGCTGAGGTGAACATAGCTCTGTGGCTTTATAATTGCCTTTATTTCCCTCCAGTGAAAGTAGTCCTGGCAGAATAATCTACCAAGCTGATAAAAGATTTGATATTTTTAAAAATCTATTATGTTATGAAAGATTGCATGAATTTACTGAGCTCAATTAATTTTAAGATGAACAGAGAATACACTTATAATTAACGAAACAATAAACAAAAAAACTCCAGACAACCAACGAACAACAAAACCAATAAGCCTTTTTCTTTGGTGTATCAGGAAAGGACCTCATACAGGCAGGTTTTTTCTGTTGGACAAGCATTGTTTCAAACTTGCATTCTTGCTGTCAGCAAGTTAGAGAGATTCAGTCTAGTCCTTCCTTTGTGTAATGCACAAAACAGATTATTGTGCTTGTATGCTTATGGCAAGATTCAGTATTATGTCCTGCTCACCAAAAAAGGAAGTTAGCTTTCTGTTATACATCTTAAGGGGTGAAAAATACTACCTCGATACTAAGCAAACAGAAAGAAAAGTTCTGTATTTGAACTGTGTATGTTAAGTTAGTAGTATTTGAGTAAACTCAAGACAGTCTGTGAAGTTATTATACCATATACTTACTTCCCTGTACAATTTTACAATTTTGAAATAGGAACAGTTTATGCTTTTCCTGATGCTTTTCATGCAACAGCCTCAACATATGAACTGAACTTCCATTAAGCTTCCTAAGATTTCTCTGGAGTATGCATGTGGTATAGTTATGATACTTTTGCCAGATATGGCTGAATCCAAACTTGGTCTGGAGGCGAACACTTTTCCCAGAGTAGCTGAGACCAGCTGCTGAGTCCTGTATCTTCTCTTCTCCCAGCAAGGCAAGCCGGGGTTACACAGATGGTATTTTCATGTCAGTGCAGATCGAGCTGTGCATTAACCTCATGGCATGGACCAAAATCAATCTGCAGGGCTGCCTGTATTCAGTGGGAGAGGAATGCGTATTTTCTTCTTTTCAGAAAGTGGCATGCAAAATACAGATACCAAGAGATCCCATTCCCTACACTTCAACATTTTCTATGCTGTTCTTTTAAAAAGTTAATGATATATTGTAATCCTATCATCTGACCTTCAACAAAGCACAGCCCTACCATGACACTCCTCCTTGATGTCTCACCAGCTCGGAAAATTTGTCTTACAGCAACTGCTTCTAGACCCAGGGCAAGTAGCCAAAGTCCATGAAGAGCAGAAAAAAAACTGCCGTGTTTCTCCCCTCTGCTGGAACATGTCTGCTGCAAAGTCCTCTCAGACCCTAAAAATTTTTCTTCAACAGACTTCTTGGCCTATCTGAGAACTGAAGAGAGGGGAGAGACTTTTGTCAGGCATGAGATTGAGAAAATGTCCCCAGCTGGAGAAACAATACTGCTAACTCCAGAAAGTTTAAAACTTCAAAATTATGTCAGTTTCCTCATGTTCTATTGACATATTTATCAAGAATTAATTTTCCCAGCATTAAAAATGTTGTTCAGCTTTGGCTTGAAGCTACATCATACCATTGTTGCATTAGACAACAATAGGATACATCTATCCACATGAAACTTCTGCATCAAGCTCTTATGGCAGCTGTATTTTTCACATGGGAGAGATGAAAAGCTGCAAACCTCAGACAGGTACTGTCCCTCTTGCACTCTGTTTACTTTTCTTGGGATCCACCATGGTACCTCCCCTGCTCATTCTTTGTCTTGGAAAGACTTGACCACCTCATACCGCTGTGTTTGTGGATGATGTTGTGTTTGATGATTTTGCCAATGCCCAACTGCTACCTTTAAATCTTATGGGCATAGGAGCTCCAATGGCACAGTATTGTGTGAGTGGCACAATACAGACTTTACTGATTCAGATCCTTAATGCCAAATGGCAGTGGAAATCTGCCAGGTACATGTCCTAGCTGGCTATATCGAAGTAATAAGAATAACAAATATTCTGATAGTGGTGCATAGATTAGAGAGGAAATCCTAGAAAGTGCTGGTCTAGTTTACAAGCTCCTACTTATATATATCCTTGCTCGTATTACCCCTTCTTTTCATGATTCACTCCAGCCACCTTGCCTTGAATTTCAAAAAAACTAAACTCTTTGGGATAACCTTTCCATGAGTTTTTGTTAAAAATTGCTGAAGTCTTTAGAATAAAAGAAATTTTTTCATCTCATCTGTAAATGAATTATACTTCTTTTGTAGAACTAACTTATTTGCTTTGTGGAAATTAGATATTTTTTGGTTTGTTTGCTTCAAGTTGAAATGAAATTTTTCTTTTAGATTACTTATTCCCATTTGACCGGCAACTCTCTCAGTCAATTATTTGCATAGTTCAATCTATGACTTCCTATGTGAAGCCATCTGAGTTTTCTGTTCCACTTGTAGTGGAAAATTACTGAAAATACCATTGCATTATCTCATAAATCAGCGGTATATTATGTCTTATAGTGTGCAGAAAGTGTGGTAGAAGTAGGAAAGGTATCCTAGACAAGGGTAGCAGATATCCATAAGTATGGTATGGCTTTTGTATGTAAAGAGACTGAACAGAATAAGACTTTTCATCTTAAAAAAAAATGCTCTGAGGGTATGAAAGAGGTACATGAAGTCATGGATGTTTCAGAGAATGCAAATAAGGAATTCACTGTTTCTCACAACAGAAGAATCCAGTGGTGCTATGAAGCAGTGGGTTTAAAAGAAATGGAAATATTTCTTCTATACCAGACACAGTCTCATTTTGTAACACACAGGAGGCTGCAGTTTGGAGAGGATCAGTAAGAAATTAGACTTTCCTATGGTTTGATCAGTTTGAAACAAAGTTGAAACAACCATCAAAGGGAGGTGGGAAGTTCTTCCCTGCTGCTGCTGCTTTCTGACAACTGGTCTAGTTTCACAGGCAGGACCTGGCTGGGTCAGTACACATCTAAGTCCTGCCTGGCTGGGGACACAGCTGCCCTCAGACAGGGGCAGCCCAACATCAGCAGCCTGCTTTTCTGCTGTCAGAGAGGCAAACCACTGACTCAGTATCACACGTGTGTTTGCAGACTGCCCAGAAACACTTTACACATGTGTGTGGTGAACACAAGTGTGTCATAAGCTTTGAAGTAACAAGGGAATAGAAATGCCAGAGAAAAGTAGTGTGTAGTTTGGTATGTTTGAACAATATTTGCTTGAAGATGCAAACCAATTATCTAATTATTGGCATTTGGAAAGGAGGAATTGCCATGCGAATCGCCACACGATTCCTCCTTTGGAAAGGAGGAATCGCCATGTCAGAGTGCTCAAGGGCTATTCCACTTATTTAATTTTTCCCAGAAAAGGCTATCTGAAGGGAACTGGTGCACAGTGAGCAATGCTGAGACTCATGTGCATATTTCCATATAATATTTTCACAATTCCAGTGTGGTGCATGAACCTGTGATAGAAGTGGGCAGCAGAACAGTGAGAATGTGGCCACTGTGTATCTTACAGTTTATAAATTAATTTTGTTTCCTTTTTTCTCTTTTTTTTTTTTTTTTTAGTTCTAATTGGCATATCTTCCTTTCTGAAAATTGATTTTTCAGTTCAAAGCAGCATTCAAAGGAAAATGAAGAAACTGAAGACATTTTGAATGCATTTACATACTTCTAAAGAACTAATCCATTTTTTCAGAGAAAATGAGAGACAAGTATTTACATTTACTTACCTCAAAAGAAGCCGTGAAAATATTAACACTTTCATCCAATTTTACTTATGCCAGCAATTCTGGTTTTTCTGTAAGAAGTCATCAAGCTTTTTTACCTCTGTCTAGGACACACATATCTTGAATTTGCAGTTAATAGCATGGAGCATAAAGGTATGTACAAGTAGCTTACAGCTGCTAGACTTAGAGAGTTGGCCTTGCCTTGCTCTTTGATCATAAAAACTTTTTGCATTATTAAAACCTAAGGATTTGGGGTTTGCGGTGCTGATACACTTAACTACACTTGAGCAATGGACATCATGTAAACACTGTTAGCGGTGCCAACAGCCTGTGACACACAGTCATTTCTAGTTCATTTAAGGTTCAGAAATGAAGTCTCCTTTGTGCTAGCAGTAGATCATTCACCTCATACAATTTAAAATGTTATTGTGGTGTTGTTGGTATAAAATGTCATAATATGATGCTCACCTTGGATATGGGAATACATATTAGTCTGAAACTGCTCCTGTTGGTTACTCAGGCTGAATGCTACCATGTAAAATTACATTTGTTTGTTTGTCTAAAAAGATTTAGGATTGCACATCATTTTTATCCATGGTAAATGTTTTGTTATATACAGTACACTAATTACTGTTGAACAGAAGTGTTTTTCTAGCCCCAGTAGAATAATGGAAATTATACTTCAAACTACATAATATTCTTGGAAAGGGAATATAGACTTAGTAAAGAACATCATCATTTTGCTATAATGATAACATACCTATTTACATAATGATAATGTACATATTTACTGCCAAGAATGTTTGTTCTGCATTAGTGTTCATAGTGTGGCAGGGAGAATTGCAAAATGGAACTTCGATTTGTGTCTGGTGGCTGTTGACTTGCAGAGGAGCAGAGAAGGGAGAGCATGGGATGGTGTGTTTCTGGAAAAGAAAAAGAAAAAGGAGTAAGCCTACATGCTAGGCTTGCATTGTGTGGGAGATCAGATCTGCACATGCCCATTTTCTTTTCTTTCTTTTTTTTTCCTGAGGTACCTTGTCTGTTAAGTAAGTGAAAATGCTTTGTGAGATTCCTGGCAGCAGGCATCAAAAAGACGCTAAAAGTCTGTATTAGCTGTGTGCTCTTTCTTTGAACACATTCTCAAGTAATGCCACTGTTGGAATCATTTAATCTGATAGATGAAAAAAAAAATCTACATTTTTGGTTTCGTTTCAAAACCTGTAAATCTCTGTATACATCTAAAGAAGTGGGAAATCTTAGTCTTGGAGGAGACAGAAAAAAAAGTTAGGAGACACTGTTTGGTGAGCTGTCATATGTTTTCTGAACTTTTTGTAATAGGAAGAAGTCTCTAAAGAGCCCTTTTCTTCACTCCTCTAACAAAGGCATGTCCCAGTTTATTAAAAAATCATACACAACAATGCTGCCTGCCAGGTTTTATAGCCCTAATGAAAATTTGGTCGAGAGCACAAAAAATATCTGGAAAAATGCCTGAAATTTCCCTGTCGCAGATGTTTCAACAGAAGGTGCTTGCATGCCATTCGTTAATGTAACGCCATACGGGACTCGGTATGACCACTGCAATAACCAGTAAGTAACACACACAGTGTGCGCATCACTGCGCCAAATTTTCCGTCTGTTGTGTGGGGCTTGTGTCCTGTGGATTGAGACGTACCTTGATAAAACTGTATTGTCATTGAATGATAATATTTGTGGATCACTCTGCTAGAAAACATCCTATCAAGAATGTGGGAGGTCTGTGTAAGCGTCGGTGCAGCTCACTGGTATTGCAGTCAGTTAGGAAGGATGGGAATGTTAGTATTTATGCCCCTTTTTTTAGCCTATCTTTCGGATGCCAATTTACAGGAGCAGCACTTCAGATATTAAAGCACTTTCTCTTTGAGAGAGGCTGTTGAATTTTAATCTCAGACATTATGTAGTTAAAGGGGGTATGTGAAATACAGTAATTATCGATACAGTGGGAAAAAAATTATAGAGATATAACATTCTCCTGGGACAATTATTTTTTATTTTGTAAGTTTAAAAGAGGAATGGACTGAAAAGAAAAAGAGAATAAATTCTGAAATACCCTGTACTCAATCAGCTTCGGTTTTGTATCCAGAAAACCACAGAAGCACCGAAATGATTGGAGACAAACATTCCCTCAACGCACAGATGAATATTGTCTGGTCTCCATCCCAGTTTGTCCTCTTCGAATCATCCTTCCTGTGACAGGACTACCCTGACCATTCTCAAGTTTGTGCCATGCTAATGTTGACAGATCTTGAGTCTGCTCTATCATCAAAGATAAGGTTTATAGAGTTTAGGCATACCAAGTGCACAGAGTGTTCCTAGGAGTTCTGCGTGAAAATTACTTAAAAGCCAACATAATCTTGTCACGTGGACAGGTTACTTAATGTTGTCTCAGAAACAGTGGGTAAGTACATCACACAGAACTGCCTCTAAAGCCTTTGCAAACTGAACCTCAAGAAGTTTGCAAACCAAATATAATTGTGTGAATGGAAAAAATGTAATTATGCAACCTTTCCTTTGATCCGGGAAGAGATCAGCATTATTTGAATGGATTAACTGCAGTAAGTCAATGATATCAGTTGCCTGTATGATCATTATTATCTGTTTTTCCTGGATACAGAATTGATTGAATTTGCAAATCAAATTTCCCTGAATTGTATAAACACCTTTTCTGGATATTAAAGAAAATGGCTATTATAGAATTGTTCTAAGGAAAATAAAACTATGGGAAGGTAGAGCAGGAGGAGGGAAAGAGAAGAGTAGGAAGCACCTTGATTAATGCCCACCAAGCTAAATCACGCTGCGAGGGTTGTGTTCTAGTCTGGCGCATTAGAAAAGAGGTGTGCTGTTTTATTCCTCTAAGCATGTATTTATTTCTAATTTGTTTTGCCTTTTGTAAGATTTCTCATTGCTTTTGTAAGCACTCACCTGCTCTATTTTCTCCATGGCTTCAGCAGGTAGACTTTTTTTTTATATTGTCTCTGGAAGTACATAATTTTCTTCAGGTGTTTTAATGAACTTAGCATTAAGGGATCAGAGACATCAGAGTTGGAAATAACATGCACCATTCACGCCCCACCCCCTGGGAATTTTTGGCAAGCAGGATGATATTTTATATCTCTATGCAAAACTGCAGAACATCTTCATCTTCAATCACTGTTTGCAACTAAAATGTTTGAGGATCTTGGAATGATCCTCTATGGGATGAAGTCCCATTTATGGCAGAATATGTACACTTCAAGGTGATGAATCTGGCAGCTACAACAGTGGGAAAGAGCAGTTGTAGGAGCCCTGCCCAACCTGGCCATTTACACAGGACTGCAAATGCAAGGGCAGTGCAGGAAAGGCAGCCAAACAAAATCAACTCATAAAATTTGACATTTCCACCCTGGCTAACAAAAAGAGGACTCTAACACCTCTGAAAGAGGCTTGACCTTGCAAGATTTCAAGTAAAATTTTCTTTGAGCAGAGATATTAAGGCCATACACCAAGCCAGGGTCCTTGCTCTCCTCTCAGGTGCTGGGTTATAGAGCTCAAGAACATTTCTGATTCGTTGATTTCTTTTTTCTTTGGAATCAGTTACCTTCCCTCCCTCCCCCTCAGTTTCTCTTTCATTCATTTGCATTTTTTTATTATCAGATACAACTTCTAGTAGTGATAAGGCTGACTTTTAATTGTGATAAGGCAGTGCATTTTGTTAGGGTATGTTTTTTCGGGAGGAATGAGTCTTAAATCATTTATGATTTCTTTGGCACCCCTGTACTGCAGACATGTTCATCTGCTTGGATGTTTCTCATTAGCATCACCATAAGTTGGATTTTTTTTGCACAAACTTGGTGTGCATTTGTGCATGTGTGAGAAAGACAAGGAGAGAGCAAGGGAGGATTAGTTTCATTCATTAACCCTGAAATTGCCATTAGATTTGCAAAATCAGAGGCCTGCTGTGTTACTGTTAATCAACCAAAAAATATTTACTCTGTGGCAGCAATTTTCTCAAACACACTGCACTGTGGCAAAGTCCCTATGAGTCATTTTGATGCATCATAATTCATTTGCTGAAAGACCACTTTGTATATAAGAACTACCATATACACACTGCAAATTTCCAGTTTTATAGTATGCTCGTCTTCAATAGCATATAAAGATTCTCATCTATCTCTTTGCTAGCACAAGGCTGTTCCTTTTAGGGTAATCAATACCGTCCTTTACATTTCTGCAGAATTCCAGATATGATGCTTTTGCTATTTATTATTAATCTGGGGATGCGGACATTTATAGATTTTTATTCTGTTTCATCTACCCTGCACTCAAAAATGTCCACAGAGAATTTTTTTTTGGGTCTGTATTTTGCCTGCTTTATCCTTTGCATCCAACAAGATTCCTTTTAGAATTCCTCATCATAGCTCAGAACTTCCATCTGCAAGAATATCTTGTTTTTCTATGTACAGGTGGCCAACTTCTCTAATTGAGCCAAACTAAACATCTAAAGCTGTTATTCTTGGAAAATAATAGGGAATGCAAAGGGTTTACTTTTTGGACAAGAAATTACTGGCAAGGAAACTAGATAGCAAAAATAAAATTGGTTTTACCTTGTCAAACTGCCAAAATCATTATAGATTGGTACTGCTCATCCTCGTTTAGGATCTGTGCAAGACAGTGGTAAAATCCTATTGGTATTGGCTGTTATAAAATGGCCTTGTTGAACAAGCAGACCTTTGGACTAGCTCACAATTATCTCTTAACAAATCATGTGGTCAGTTGTCATTAGCCTCTATGTACATTTTCTTTCCACTAGTTCATTTTACATATTTCTATTTCATCGCTTCAGAGCATCTCACTGTAGGTAGAAACTACCTGGGAACCATTGCTTATGTGTTGTAGATCCAAGGCTTTGGAAAGCACAATTTTTAAGCCATTTTCCTAAAATCCTCTTGAAATATCTCCTTTACTGTTCAAATCGTGATATTAAAAGATCAGTATCTGAAAGGTAAATATGAGAAACTATGAGGGAAGAAGCAATGGAAAAACAAACCCTTCAAATACTGTGTATATGTATGTATATGGTAGAAATATGAACAAGTTCTGGTCTTTAGGATAAAAAACATGAATAATAAAAATACTGTTTAAGGACAATAAAAATTTTGGAAGTTATGTGCACTGTCCTAACAGTTGAGAGTTTTTATTTGCAGTTTTCCAGGTGATATTGCCTATCTGATCTAGCAGTATTGACATTACTCCCTGAGTGTTTTGGTGCTGGAAGGGAGCAGTTCAGAAGTTCTCTGTTCATTTGGCTTTTCAAACATATGGTAGTACAACATGTGCAACTGCACAGCATATTTACCCCATCTGCATATTGTATTCCAACTTGCTAGTTAACAAATGGGATATACTACATACTATTTCATAGTATGATAGAAAAGTTACAATTGCTAAAGGAATTTGTGCACAATATTAAGGTTCAACCTGTAAATATTTCTGGATCTATTGTAAGGTTCTACAGCACTGTAAGCAACTCAAACATTTTAAAAAGTAAAAGACTGTTTGACTGATGGAGCTGTAACTTAAGTAGCCTTCATTTATTTGGGAAAGTTACTCTTCACTAATGAGATTTTGCGTGTATTTCCATGTTGCACTAGAAAGAAATTTTAAGGACATCAAGTCCACAGTCTTTATGTTGTAATATACGAACAAACCTGAGATTAGTTCAGTTGATTAGAGTATGGTGGTAATAATGGCAGGGTCATGGATTTCATCCTTGTACAGACCATTCACTTTTAAAGTTGGATTTGATAATCCTTGTGGGTCCATTTGAACTCAAAATATTCTGTAAGTCTTCCATAATAAAAAGTCTTCTTTGTACTCTTCTTATTTACCTCCTTAAGGTAGCACCAACATACTAAAGATCTTTCCCAAATATGTACATTAATATTTCCCCTACTGAAAACATGATAACGTCCTCATACCATATTTACTTCCACTTTTTTGTTGTTGTTTTTCTTCAGTATCATATTGATAGCTCATAGTCATCCTGTGGCTGACTGATGCTGCCAAGTCCATCTCTTCTGTCATCTCCTGCTGGTGACTTTACATGTCCTAGCAAACTGTTGTCAGAAGCAGATGAGCTGCTGTGGATTCAAACCTGTGCAAACATGTTGGTTATTATGTGTATGTCTCCCTACATCCCACACCAGAGCTCACTGGTCTTACCCCACCACTTAGCTAAAGAAGCACTGAGACACCACGAAATATCATCTCTGCCCTCATATCAACTGTGGAGACAACCCTTTCTTGAAGACGTGGACAAGGTGTGCTTCGCTTACTCCTGAGAAGTGCTGTACCATAAGTGACAATGTTTACCAGTGGAAACCAGCCACCCAGCGCTGGCAGTGTCCCAAATTGTTCTTACTCCAACCAGCCACACGCCTTACTTGTCACTGACGGATTCTCAGTGTGTATGCAGTAGATGACTAGTGGTGGCTTTGTGTTGCCAGGGCACAGTGCCACAGAGCTGCATTTCCCCTCCGCATGGCCTCCATTTGCCTTTTTCCGCATGATTATCACCCATCTGTTGCCCTCTGCCATGTGTGGGAGGGCAGCAGATGGGCCAGAAAACTGGAACACAGGAAAGCAAGTTCTTGTGAGAGGCAAGGAGAGAAAGAGTATGGTCAGAAGAGAAATCCTCAGCCTAGCTCCAGGCAAAGGACAGCTCCACAAGTGGGTAACTTAGCATGGATGGAAACCCTAGAAAGAGCAATTAGGCAAAAAGCACACCAGTCAGAAGACAACAAAAAAGATTTAATGCCTTTTGCTTCCCTCCTGCAGAACCATCGGTTTAATTCAGTCTGTTGACTTATCTGTAAGGACCACGGTATTTTTCTACCTACACGATGCATCATTGTAAACCCATAGTTTAATACATATGTGAAAAATACAGCTTTTTCCGGTCTCCAGGTGTGGCACTTTAACTTAGAGGCTACAGTTCATGTTAGAGGCCAAGATGATCTCTACAAAGCCATCACAGTGCCCTGTAGCCTTTTTCATAGACTGGTAAGGAAAATAACAGTCAAAGTAAGTGTTCCCTAACTAATGTTGCCTTTCCTGCAGGAAAAATAACATTTCATAAATGCATGTCACCAATGTAATGGAGATCCTACAGGTAGTACACCAAGTCATGTTTCTTCAGCACTAATTCTACTAAGTTCTCATCCTCAGATGCTTGTTGTTGTTCCCATTGCTCATAAACATCCTCATTAAAAAAAGTGTAGGCTTTATACTTTAATTTATTTATTTTTAACTGACAATACCAAGAATTACTTTATAGCAATTGATGTTTTTAGCAGGGGCAGCTTGTGAATCTGTCTCTCTTTTGTTTGTAGTTGTCAGTGTCGTTCCATTTGATTGCAGTGAGAAATTAAAGTTTATGCTCTGAAATCCACTGATGTTAGGTGCTGATTAAATGAATATTTCAATGTCCCTCTAGCATCAGGTAGAAATAATGTATGCAACTCCCATATCCCCCCAGAAAGGAGTCTCAGGAAGTTTTTCTCAGAATATGCAAACACTGTGTTCATCTTTACCTCCACCTCCTCTACTTCTCAGCCACAATAAAGATACAGGTGTTAAAAATTGTGCTTTAAACAGTATTTCTGAGTTTTCTCCCTAATTGGCATGATTTCCCAAATACCATAATTTTTGATACTCTGTGGAGTTAAGCATCACTGAGTTGTGAAGAGCTGAGTATTCAGCAAGTGCTTAGCACATATGCAGCATTTCAGAGATTCAAGTTCTCACTCAAAAGAAAGTAAATGCAAGAGGAATTCTGAATTACATTTGAGGGGAATTTAAGATACAGGTGCCAGAAATCTAATGAGGAGAAATAAAGTAATGTTCAATGAAAGAAAAGAAGCCGTAATTTTAATATGTTTGGAAGCATCCAATTAAAATTAGTGATATTTTCTTGAATGGCTGCATGTGTATGTGTATGATATTTGTAATTAGCATTGATTAATGCCTAGCACTTACTCATGATTAAGGGCTGAGGATCTGAGGCCTTCAGCATCACACTGGATCATGCATCTTCAGGTGCAAATGAACTGCGTGCTACTTTCAAATAATATCAGGTGCTAAACTAAAAGTTTGCCCCAATTTATTCCTACAAGAAGCTTGGCAACAAGCTTTGTTCTTTCACCATTACCAGTATTCAGTAGAGCAATATGGAGTTACAACAGGGCTCTGTGTGTGCACCACTGTCCTGGGTGACTGAGGAGAGGGGAACATAGGGAAGTCCTGTATGAAAGAGTAATGTCCCATCTTTCATATTCTGAATCCGGCAGAACAAGAACTTCAATTTAGATCTTCTTTCTTCAAGGCTAGTGGAAAACCAGACCTTTACCTCCTCCCAGGTAGGAGCCAAAATGAACATTTTCAGTGAGGTGTTGCTACCAAATGTGTTGGCATTTAACCCAGAGGCTCCGGGAGTAAGAGGTGGAGAAAGACATGAAGCAGTCTGCTAGGCATGGGCCCCATTTCTGGTTTGGGGTCACTACAACTTGTTGACACAAGCCATTTTTATGTTCTTGAAAAGTTTGTTTTTCCTCACCATGCTCCACTGGGAAAAAAAATCAAAAAAAAAAATTGAAACTCTGAAGGTTGTGAGAAAGTGGAAGTGCTGTTCCCTACTCAGCTCCTCGAGCAGTTTCTAAATCTCACAGAAAACTGACCATGCTTTGGGCCATCTTGTCATGCAAGACTCTGCAGTAAGAACAAAGTGCCCTGTCTCTAATCAGCGTTATGATGTAAAAGAGAAATCTCTGGCTCCTTCCCATGCTCTGTAGTTAACAAAAATTTGTTCAGAGGCTTGAATTTCCATTTAAATAACCCCCTCAGCTGCAATAGTCAAAAGAGTGGAAAATACGGGAGAGTCTTTGGAGAGTTAACACCCAGACCCTGTGAACATGAAGATGATTATTTTCCTCTACAAGGCTTTTTCACATGTGATAAGCTTGGCATGTTGCCTTGGTTAAGTGTCAAGCCCTGAATGTTTTTGGTTTTGCCCTGGTGGTCCTGAGGAGTTACTGGAATACTTGTTGGACCTGTTTTATATCACTGTGTGCACTGATAGTGACATTGAGAAGAAACAGGTAGAGGAGTATAAGGGGGATCTGGATTTTCTCTTGTTCAATTCTGATAGTAGTCTCCCTGTCTGCCCAGGCAGCCCTACAGCTTCCTTCAGTCTTTCTTTGGCTCCTTGACTGTGCTTTTTACATTATTACATTGTAATCTCTTGCTTTTTTTTCCTCTCTTGCTCTCAAGGGATAGTTGTCAAAACTCCTTATCTGTTGACGAATGAAAGGAATTTTTGTCTCCACTGCCTGGAACTGGTTAATGCAATTCTGGACAATACTGCCGGGTCACTGAGTCAAGCGAACAGAACAAGTTTAAATATATAGAAAGATTTTGTTTGGTGCCAGTTTACATTGTCATCTGAAGATATTTTCTGCCATGCAAGGAAGTGAAAAAGACAAGACTGAAGGCAGTTGTAAGGAGTTTCTGGAATTGAAGAATAAACATTACTGAATTCTGCAGTTTAAATGTTGGCAGTGGGAATCCAAAAAGAGATGCTTTAACATTTGCACTAGAAGGCAATTTCATTCTGTTGTTGGAACACTTTTTGTCATTATTGTTCATTAGAGTTTCATGCCAATCACGTTGTTGTGTGTCTGGTGTGAGAAATGGTACTTCTGGACAAATCAAGCTTATCTGAGTAAAGAAAATAGACATTGTCCATGAATACAAGACTCAATAATAACAGCTATGCCCTTTGGCAGTGGCCCAGTACCTATTTTATAAGGTCTTGTGAACTTAACATCCATTGAAATGGCACCTTGCAGAACTGCAATTTAAAGGAATAAGGAAATAAGTTAAAGAAAAGTTAAAGTTTAAAGTTAAAGGAATAAGGAAATACTTATAAAATCTGAAATTTAAAGGCCAATCCCATTTTTATTTTCAACATTTTTTGTTAAGTTACAGTGCTTCGAACAATCTTGATCCTACCTTTATTGAAGCCAGTGAGAAACGTGCTATGGACTTCAGGCAGCACAAGGCCAAGCTATACCTGTTTACTACAGACACAGTACTAGTGTGGCCTAAACCAGGACTGACAGCTCTGTCTGGGACAGAAAGACCTTTGGTTGAAAAACTAGACAAAATGCATGTGTGACTCCTGAACTCTCCACAGACCATTGAAATAATTATTAAAAATGATTAGTCATAGATTCTTGGGTTGTTAACACTTCCATACGACCATACGTAGTCATAGAAAAAATTCATGTATTTGTGCAGAAATGTGCATTACCCCAAGCTGAAGTTTCACCCCAGTATTTGCACAAAGCTCTGCCTGGATAAACATGAACAACAGCCCTTCAGCAAGCAAGTATTCCTTTGAAAGTAAAGTCTTGGCTTGGAGCTTGAGCCAGAGTCCTGGAAGCCAACAGGAGTCATCCCAGGGATTGCAATAAGCTTTGTATCACGCCCTTTATTCATAGCAGTGTTTGCAAATCATCTTTTGCAGTATTCACCCAGCTGAAATCATATTGCAAGCATATTCATATGGTATATTCACATAAATATGTGCTGTGATTCATAAACAAATTACATTTGCATCTGTCGACTATGGCTGGGGAGCGACAATAAAGAAAATAACAAAACAGAGAGGAAAGGAAGAAAAAAGTGACTATTGTGTGACAGTGAAAGGAAGAAACTCAACTACAATTCTTTATTATCCCAGGTGTCAGGTAGCAAGGGCTTAAAAGGTTCCCTTAGAACTTTTAAGAGAGTTCTATGCAGAAAAAAACTGTTTAATTCCTGTGGACTAAAAATGCCATTTCTTATTTCAGACCATCTCAGCAAAATGTTTATACAGTAACTCTTGCACTTCCAATCCTGTCTTGACTTTTTCAGATTATCTTTTTAATACATCTGAATTTCAGCTTAAAAAGCCAGTATGAATGATAGAAGGATCCAACCCCAAATTAAAGGTTCTCTGGAGACAGCTATTTCATTGCAGTAAAAACTAGTTTATGAAGAAAATGAAAAAGCTTTCTTTGGGGTGTGTATGCACATGTATGCACACACTTTAGAAAAGCCAGTTTTAACTGGAAAACAATGGTTTTTACTTCTGTTTCCTTAGGAGATTGTCAGTATTTGTTTTTATTAGTCCTCTTCGTAACACTTTCTGCTTAGGTGAGAAAATGACCTCTCAGCTGATATAGCCACCACTGGTTTATGAAAAAGTGTCAGTATATATGATTAAAGAACCATCTACTAAATCATCCTCCTAGGTATGCCAGTGCTTGTACGGAGCCAGGCAAGATCCTTGACATCCACACACCCAGGTACAGCGTGTCAGTGCAGTCCTCTGAGCTGGCTTATAGGTGGTGTTGTATTGTTTCTTCCCGAGCCATGAGCCAGGCTTTGAAATGCATTACATATTTTCCCTTGTTCTTGTTCTGAATCCTGTCCCTTCTGTACAGACTATCTATAAAAGAAGGAATCAGCATTCTCAAAGCAGACTAGTTGTGATGAATGCCTAATTAAACACAAATTAAATGGACCTGATTTTCAGAAGGTGTTGCAATACGGAAAGTCAGGACATATTAAGATATCTTTAGATTTCCAAAACAAATCTTCACTTCTGAAAACTGTGTTCAAGACTTTTATAAGCCCTTGGCTGTAAGGACAGAAGAAGCCTTCCCCATAATACAGATTCTCACGACACAGTCAGAATCTGTGTGAAACCTCATGTTGCCTGTCTTTGGTTTAAGAAATAAATGAGTTAATCATAAAAACACATATCTGGGGAGTTTCAAACTATAGAATCATGCAGGCTTTGTACAGCTGGGCACTCATAATCAGTTGTAGCACAAAAAGCAGAAAGGTCCTTATTACTTTCCATATAATTTTTTATTTCTCTCCAAATATCAATGCTATATTGACTGTTAATCTGAAAAACCTCATTTAATGTCAGCTTGCTCACAGTTATGAAAATTCAGGTAATGTATTCCTGCTACTAATTGTATTTGAGAAAGTGTTATTAATTTCATATATCAAGTTCGTAGTGGCCATCTGTTCCCTCCGAACTGCTGCGTCTCCCTCCATCTGCCCTGTTTTTCTTCTGCTAATCGGGTGGCAAGGGCTCAGATGATTGGGAAGTTTCACTCTGACTTTTGATTTGTCACTCATCATCAAGCCAGCTGTGCATTTTTAAACAGACTCTTGCAACGGGTGGTGCTGAATTTAAATCTTACTGTCTGATTTTTTTAAATAAAACTTTTTTTTTATTAAAAAAATTTCAAAAGAAGACAGATTGTATTTTCTACAGTGTAAAATGTGCTTTGCTGCCACTAATTTGGCTGCATCTGCACTCTCATGAATAAAGATGAAGGTACATGTCCAGGATATTATTAGGGACTGTAGAGAGTGGGAAAGAATTTCAAGTGCGGTAAGACACCACAAGTTTCTAGCTCTCAGAGTAGTGAGCAAGCACATGTGATGCTTCTGGCATCAGCTGACACCAGATTGAAGTTAAGATGTTAGTGCAGACCCTTAAGAACAGATAGGAATAATAGAAAATGTTAATGTTTTTAAGTGGAGAAAATTATTATAGAAAGGTAGAATGGTCTTTAAACGCTTTCCCCACCTTTATTCCCCCTGAATCCAGAAACAGTTAAGGGTTATTGGTAATCACTGAAAAACTTATAGTATCTATGTTTCCTATTGCTGTGAAATTCACATTGCTGGGGGTCCTGGTCAATGGCAAGCTGAATGTGAGTCAGCAGTGCCCTGGCAGCCAGGAGGGCCAACCGTGTCCTGTGGGCAACAGGCAAAGCATCGCCAGCGGGTTGAGGAAGGGGATTGTCCTGCTCTGCTCTGTACTGAGGCAACCTCACCTTGAATATTGTGGCAGTTTGTGGCACCACAATACAAGAAAGATATTAAGCTATTTGAGAGCATCCAAAGGAGGGCAATGAAGATGGTGAAGGGCCTTGAGGGGAAGCTGCATGAGGAGCAGCTGAGGGCACTTGGTGTGTTCAGCCTGGAGGAGACTGAGGGGAGACCCCATTGCAGTTTCAACTTCCTTAGGAGGAGAAAAGGAGCGGCAGGCACTGTTCTCTTCTCTGTGGTGACAAGTGACAGGATCCGAGGGAATTGCTCTCAGGTATATGGTGTGACTCTTGGAGTGGTCCTGTGCAAGGCCAGGAGTTGGACTCAATGATCCTTGTGGGTCCCTTCCAGCTCAGCATATTCTGTGGCTCTGTGATCCTGTGAGGGAATTATCAGACAGTAGCAGGCTTTGAAGAACTTGTGAACCCCAAATTCACAGAATACTCCAAGCACTCCATCTCTGAGGGTGGCCTGTAGCAGGTGCTGGGAACAGAGAGACCTAAAAGGCATCAGAACAGTTAAGACAAGATGCAGTCTGCACTCAGGAAGATAATTTTATAATTTCTGATAGTAAAAAGATGGTCAAAATTCTCAAACACAGCTTTTATCTCCTTTCCAAAATCCACATTGTCCTTAGCTATAATGATTCTAGATATTTCTGTTATTCATGCAAATGTTCATTTCCCTTTGACTGTTGTTGAAATGATTCAAACCTCAAGTGAAAGATTAAATATTTATGCCTAATACAGAGGGGATATTGCAAGAAATGATTGGCTGAAATTAAAGCAGACAAACTTCAAGCTGTACAAGAGGAGGAAATTCCCAGACAATGAGATGTATTAAACAATGGAATAAAATTGTAAGGGATATTATGGAAGCCTCACCACTTGGCCCATTTGAAACAAGGGCTGACAAAACAGCTGAAAATAGGCGACAGTGGAAATGAGGTGAACTGGACAGTTTATCAGGCTTCTTCTACATCAAATTTTTGTAGTTCTGCAATCTGATTTATGAAATCCAGACAGCACAAGGACATTTGCAAGTGGATTGTATCATAGTACCTCAAGCATATGATACTGTTTTACAGCTCTGAGGTGAAGTTTGATGGCTTCTCTTTGCAAGGGTTTGTGAGAACATTTCCTCTGCTTTGTATTTATGAGAGATCTGAAAAAAGTTCACATGCAGGATTCTGTTTGTGTTAAGCTGAGACAAAAAAGAGAAAGCTGCCAAATCTACCACCTATTCTTTGCAGTGCATTTTCCACACAGAGACATGCTTACCTAGAATGTTTGGGGCAGTTCTCTACAGGAATAGGGATATTCTCTTTGCGAAAAAGTATTTCTGTTAAAGTCACTTTGGATTAAGAGCACATACAAGTTTTATATGTATCTATTGCAATATTAAAAATATCTTTCCTTTGTTTACTTTTCCCATTTGAACAGCCCCAGTGCTGTGACAAAATTTAATCAAAATTGCCGTGTTTCACCTGGGCCTTAGCTGATGCCAAGAAATACCACAAACATTTTCTGATCCTGCTGTGAAAATGTAAGTTCAGGCCAACCTGCTCCAAAGTTTTGAGAATATAATCAAACATCTCACTTAGCTTGGTAGCACAATCCAGTAGCTAACAAGTTTCAACAGCTAACCCAGTTTCAATGGTTAAGAGCAGAATGGAGGAGCAAGAGGAGGACTGTCACAAATGTTCCCTGTTTGACCGTATTACCAGGATTTTTGCAACCCTGCATGCATTCTTTCATCTAATTTTATTCACAGCAAATATAGTTTTTGTACATCATTACAACGCATTGTGTTCACAGGTCACAGCATTTGTATGTGCAGGTGACAGGTTAAGCTTGTGGTTGGTCGTTCCCAGGTAGACTTGATACATTTGTGGGTATAACTGTTATAACTGTGTGTCACTTTTTGGAACTTTTCCAAAGACATGTACCAAAAACACATGTGAACTGAATCATCAAGTAATTCAAACACGAGCCGAGTTACAGTCTAAGCTTTGCAAATTAGTAGGAACTCCTTCTGGATTTCTCTCTCTTGCAAAAAGGGCTGTGGAAACTAAAACTGAAACTTGACTCCCTTTTATCACTGAGTGTTGTTATGTTACCGGGGGCTATAAAAAGGTGTTTGGAAAAGAAAGTCAAAGTACAATAAGAAGCTTTCCAGTCTTAGTGAGAAGCATAATGTATCTCCTTTAATTACCTTATGTTTCTGTTTGTCCTACTATACATCACTTTAATGCATCCCATGAACAAAAGCATTTCAGTGTTGATAAAAAATCATGGAGAAAAGTCACATCATGTTGCGGTTTCCTGACTCATCTGCAATATGAGGTCTAACTTGCTCTTGGTCTTGAATTTTTCAAGTTGCAAATGTGTTTTTTTGCAAGGACTTACATGTGTTTGCTCCTGCTGAAGTGAACTCCATAATTGCCATTATTAATAGTAGTGACAAAATATTTACCTGTCATCATTACTTTGACTGCAGTCCACACGTGTAATCTCATTCTTCTGTTTATCAGGTAACAACCCTGAGACAATTAGTGCCAAAACAAGTAAAAAGCTGGAGTAAGATCAATATCTCCCGTAAAAACTCCCAGCTCATTTCACTTCAGCACAGCTATACCTTGTTGAGCAAAAGGAGTCTATCTGTCTTTCCAAAAATCCAGCAAGAAGTCACAAGTATATTGATTACACAATGTATTTACACAACAAGTGAGATGTGAAAGTAGGTAAAAGCAGCAGGCAAAAAACCTTAGGTAAGAATGATTGTAATAAGATTTGCCATTGTAGAGCACGTTAACTCAAATACATTCAGTGGAAGATTTCAAAATAGGGAAGATGCACAGAAGAGAGACCCACATACAAGCCTGTCACAGAAAAGACCATTTTGATTTTCCTGCTTGACACTGAATCTACAAAGGAAGGGGTTGCCGTATTCATCAAGACACCTCTGAAGGTAGTTTTGAATGTAGGCAGTGCCCAAGAAAAAAGTTTAATTAATAACAATATATTTCTTTTACTGCAAGTCACATACCAACCACAGAACCTGTGTAATTGCCGAAGTATTCCAAATGGCACAATGCTCTAGACAAGATGAGGCCTCTTCATCACTGATCTGCCCCAAGGAAGCCTTACTGCAACAGAAGAAGCATGCCAATGTGCAGTGATATTCTGCTGTCTTGGGGTCACTGAAAAATACCCAGTGGAGCAGGAGTCAGAGCTTTTCACCAGCAGAAAAAGGAAACTTCCCTGAATTAACTAAACATTTCTAGTTCATCTGTGACTTCTCATATTTCTTATCTGTGATTTGTCATTGTTAAATCCCTGAGGAATGTGATCAAATGGGGATGGAGACCAGACAAGCAAGCCATGCCCTAACCTTCTCATAGTCACAAGGGTAAGAGTCAGAATTTGAAAGAAATGTGTCTAAATTCATTGAAGTCAATGAGTATGAAATGTCTAAACACCTTTAAATATCCAGTTTCAAAGAACTAGCCTAGAGGTCATTTGTCTGTAAAGAATATGTTTGCCACAGGAATAAGGTGATGTATCTACTAAGGTTTTGATTAATCCAATTCCATGCTTCCCAAAGGCACATAACCCTCTTTTCTTTCCAGTGTCGATGTCTGAGGACAATTGATGAATTTGGCACTGCCAGTAGTGTGATATGCAATTGGCAAAACTCCTATCTAGAAGAAATCCAGGCTCCCAATGACTTTTTGATTACTTTCTTACCAACATACAGTACAGCTGCCTCCACTGCCATAGACTGCTATAAAAATCCACTGTAGGACTCTGAACCTGAGAGACAACCCAATCAAGGCAAGAGGCCTATATAGTTAATGACTGATCAGAGCTGTCGGTGGGCAGAACATTCAGAATCTTCTTACTAAAGTCCACCTGTGGGAAACAGAATGTGCAATGGTTACAGAGCCAAGCCAGAAGTGTACAAAGCCTTTATATAACCTTCTTTATCCCTATTTTACAAGAAAATTATTCCTGAGGAAGGGTACTCCATTTTCCAGACAGGAACAATGAAGTGCAACACAAGTTAGGTTAAATTACAGACCAAAGTAATTGTATAGCTTTTTAAATGCCAAAAATAGGAATAGAAGTTGGGCTCTGGCTATATACATACGAACACAGTAATAATTTCTCTTTTACAAGTCCAGTCCTATGCCTTTTCAAATCAATTGTTAAGCTGCTAGGTCAGGTCATTGATGACTAGCAATAAAACATATTTCCCCCCTCTGGTTTCTTTCCTATCCTTGTGACCAATGGAAAAAAAAAAGTTATGCTATGTTTTGGGAATTTTTTTATATGTACATTTGACAATAAGAGCAGGCTTAAGTAAAAAGTCATGTCCCCGAGCTAAAATACCACTATCCCCTCTCTGCGTGGGTAATGGAATAGATTCACCTTCACCGTAACATTGGACTGAATTACATGTTATAGTCCTTGACATGCTTTGACATGACTAATGTGACCCAGCTGGTCTCTGCAGTAGAAAAATGTGAACATAGAATGTGTGGTTTATGAGATACGCATATGAGTTGACAACAAAAAATACCCATGGATTTGTTTGTGTGATTCAACCAAAAATAAAAACAAGAAGAAAGAAACCCATGAGCTTATAAGATTCTGCAAATATGCAAGCTGTCATATTTCAGTATTTACAAGTATGGAAAGGTAGTGGGTGACTGCGTGTTTATAGACAGCGGGTTTCCAAGTGTACGTGTGCAAACTGTTCCCTCTGTCGTTTAGAGGATGACCATATAGCCAGGTTTTTTTTACTGCAGTGTTTAAGCAGGAAACATACGATACTATGTTTTATTTAAAATTGGGCTTGTACCACTGAGGCTGGAAACTTGTATCTTTACAACAATTTCATATTGCACAGTGCCACCATATGTTGCCTACTTTAGTGTTTTTAAAGAGATTGCTTACTGCCTAAAGGTAGCATGTCTCAAATTTACAAATCACATATTGCTTGAGGGCACAAGTGAAACCACTGATTTAAGAGAATGCGATATGCGTAGTTTAAGGGTGTTAATTCAACTCTATCATCCTCCAGCTTTCCTTACATTGAAATATATATTGTGAAGGGGGGGAAATGAAAAGATCAGAAGTGCAGGTTCTGTAATTGTGTTTCAGTCTTTAAGGGAAAGGAGAAACTGGCTGATTAGCTAGACAGATACATTTAGCATAAGTGCTCTTGGAACCTCTTAAAATGAACACCCTGAATTATGAAGCTGGCCTTTTACATTTCTCATCATTATCATAAATGGAAAAGTAGCCACTAGTACCTGGCAACTAATTTAGCAGACAGACTTGTTCTAACATTTGCTCTGAATTACCTTGTGCATATTTTAAAGGGAAAACTTGTAATTTATTTATATATTTTAATATTTTACTTTCTTAAAAAAATTGAATTGCTCACAGTAATTTAATACATTTATATTCAATGTTTGCCTTCAGATAGCTGCTGTAAATTTAGAGATAGAAAAGTCCTAATTCCTTCAGATGTAAAATCATTACCCCATTCTTCACTGCTATATCAATTCTATTTTAAAACATTTCAAGTGATGAAACTTCCAGTATTTTCCTTAAATATATACCGTACCAAAATAGTTCTCCCTGGCTCCATAGCCTAAGGGTGATGAGCAGCTCTTACAATATTGTCCTTATTATTTTATTTTCCCATATTTCTATTAATGTACCTGATGGGGAAGACAAAAAAAAGAAAAAGATAATTGGAGTCCCATTGTAGTGCAGTGACCCATAACAAAGATGAATATCTGTCTCCGAGAGCTCACTGTGTAGCCCTCGGGCATAAATACACAGGTGGACAAAAAAGCAAACAGTACAGAGTGCTGACTGAACTAAGTAGCTGTGCTCAAGGTCTCAGACACAGGGGGATCTTGCTTTCTTACTGCCTCTGAGGAGGAAGATTGGGTGAAAACCAGCCTTGCCCTCAGCTTCCAGCATCACCTGTGCGGATCTGGACCAGTGATCTCACCCAGCACAATGTGAGCCAGTGCATTAGCAGAAGGGAAGATCAGCAAGTTTGGGCTATTACAGAATTAAGTCCCAGAATACTGTGGAACTAGGGGGTAGCCTAAGAGAGAGTAAGGTACTGACTTTCTATGTCTAATGAGGAAAACAGAAAAAGCTCAGACATGCCTGATAAGGAAGTCAAGATATGTTGCTGCTGCTACTGCAGCCCAATAGAAATGAGGGTGCTCTGCAAGAAGGTCTCAGCACAAGGATTCAGTGTTGGCAGGTTGTCTTTTCATCCCTTTTACTGCCTCCCTATTAAATGGAATGCTGAAAAATACATCAAAAATTAACACCGAAACAGAGCCTGAATAGGTCATGCAATTATTTGTTCTAGTTTCTGTGGTATTTCATTGTGGCTAGATTAAAGATTAGAATGGGAAGATTCTGAAATAACCATTATTTTTTAACTAAATCCTGTCCATGTTTCATCATGTTTCATGTATTTCTTGCTTTCTTATAAATTTGGTGATAAAGGCATATTTAAAAGCTTTGGTGACAGGTTTCAGATAGAGTGTGTTTTTTGGGGAGTGCTGACACCAGCTGCTGGGACTCACACCATCAGGTCGGGTAATTCTTTATAGGAAATGGCTGTGGCATGTGCTGAACAGAGTTTCCAGTTTCCAAAGCAAGCATTCGGTCTATGCAGTTCACAAGTCATCCCTATTAGTAAGAACCAGCACTGGCAGTGTCTTTACAATGCTTACACTTCACTAAATAGTCTTCAGAAATACCACTCTGGCTTAATTTACTTAATTTAGTATCCATGTTAACTTAATACCTTTCTTTCTTAAAAAATGAATTAAAAAAAAGGGGCAGTTCATTGGATGCTTTCTTGTCGGGCAATAGCTCCCTGGACCTATTTAGAGAGCACAGGCAGCAGCCCCACGCCACGACCAGAGATTAGGTGCCCCCCAAGGCTGGGTTGAGCCGGTTGGTGCCTTTATGCGAGTGCCTCTTTGTGTGGCCTGCGCTGTGGCTGCCGGTCTGAAGCCCGTGAGAAGGAGATTAGGCTCCCCCCAGCCGGCCAGCCAGCCGGCGCTGGGTGTGTCTCGTTACCATTTTGGCGAGCAGATGGTGCAGGCCAACAGGTGCACCCCGGTGGCTGCGGCGGGCCCGGCGCATCTGCTGGCGGGGCGAGGGGGAGGCAGGCTGAGCCCCAGCCCCACACCAGCTGCACCGTACTGGGCAGGGCAGAGCTAAGGTAGTAGGAGATGGAGGCTGTTGGCCTTCAACTGTTAACCCTTTTACATAACACTCTGGAAAGCGATGGTATGGTAAGAATGCTTTGATCTGAATATTATGGGATGAAAAATAACCCGAGACCAGCAGTTGATTGATTAGCGGGTGTAGAAAGTGGTGAGAAGTTTTGTTTTAGGCTTTGAAGCAAGTGGCGGGGTGTCTCAGCCACTAAAACCCACCTTGGTTTTAACCAGCTCCTCCTTTGCAGCAGTTGTTTTGCAGGACGTTGGTGGATAGAGACTGTGATGGCTCAAAATTACTCTGATTTTCTGCTCAGAAAGAAAAGTAGAGCACTCAGACTGAGATTTTTGAGGCCCTTCATGCTATATTCCCCTGATCTCCCCTTTAAAAAAAAACTTTCTTTGCCTGTTTTATGCAAAGAACACACCTTTGTGTCCCTGCACCTGGGGCAACATCATATATTAGTCTGTTAATTTACTTATAAGCAGCACAGAAAGGAGAGGACTCACAATGACAATTAATACTCCATTTCTAAGAATGTTTGTCTTAGTTTCTACAGTTTATATTCTGTAATACCTTCTCACTTTACACATGTCTGTATTCAACCCTTTCCTTCCCAGCCTGACCAGATCCATACTCTTCTGCTTTACATTTGCTTTAGTCCAACCCTAGTCCAGCTTGGCTATCACCCTGCACAAACCAGCAGCTCTCCAGCTGATCTTGGCTCAGAGTTAGACATTTTAGCTGTTCTCACTTTAACTATTCTTCTTCCCTGTTTCCCTTTTTGCTCTGTTTTTGATGGAACTTGAGGTAAGGTCTGCTCTTCCCCCAGGGCCCTTTACTTCTGCTGATATTCTGGGTTCCTTGCAAGGTCTTTGGAAACCTGGCAGTTTCTGCTAGACTAACAGCTGCCTCCATCTCTCGTAGCTCTGGGGCTTCCCAGGATCAGAAGCACATCATGAAGCAATGAATTTAATGAATCTCATGTGGAAAAAATATTGGCTCATATAACCTTAGAAGAAGCCTTCTGTTCCAGAGAATACAGGCCAACCTGATGGGGTCCCACAAAAAGGAGCTGGTAAATTGCAGCCAAAGATAAGAAAGCCCACTGGATGTATTTGAGATTGGGTAAAATGGTGGGTTATTGCTCTACACCTCTGTGTTTTCAGAAAGTTTTAATGGCTGGGCTAAACTGCAAGTAGTTGCTTCTTTCTTTCAACAGCCCAGTTCCTCTCATAGCTGGAGAAAAGAGACACAGATGCAGAGAGAAGTGTTTCTATCAAAAAATAAAATCAAACTACATCATGTCTGGAAAGATGAGTGGTGACGTCCAGGCTTGTCTGGGTGCCTGTTTGGAGAACTGGAGAACAGCTCTAGTTGCAGTTACATGAGTCCTGAGTGTCCTTTAGATGTCTCGTTTGGAAGATAACATAACTAGTATTAAGCAGATTGCTATCTCACACCAGAATTGCCAGGAAAGGGTACAACAGTTTTCCAAAGAGGAAATTCTTTGGTGGGAGCAGGAGCTGAAGGCTACAGTGATGGAGAAATAACTTCATTAATTGACACCAACCTGAAGGAATGGGAGACAACAGGTTACTGGATCTATAATTGCAGTAAATTCTTAAGTTCGTGATTCTTTAGACTCAGTTATCCCTTTTTCTGCTTCCCAAGCTATCAATAGTTTCTCTGCACTTAGAGATATCAAGAAGCACTTTATTTTGAAAGAGGGAAGCCCTCACCTCAAACAGGTTTTATTCAAACACTTTTACTCCTAATTTCAAATGTTTATTCAGAAGTTTATATTGGTGAAAAAATAGTCAGTGTAAAATTTTTAAAGATATTCTTACTGCAAACATAGCTAAATTCATTCATAGACATTTTCAACACAACTATTCCTGTTCAATTTTTGTGATTTTCTCCAACCGGTAATAAATACTGCAGCCGTCACAAATTCCTATATAATATTGACCTCACATTTCTGAGGATTTCACAAGCCTTAAGAATAAACCCTTGGGAACACAGACTCTGGGCCCCTCCGGAAAGCCATGATGAACTTCATACAGGTGTGCAATCTGTTTAAATACTTTTTAACCACTACACAACATGCTTAAAGAGTCACAACATACCAGTAGAGTATTTTACAAAATAATTAAGGTAGTTATGTGGCAGAGATCACTCTACATCAAACTGAACAAGTTATAAATTACATCCATAAATCCTTAATACATTTGTGCATAATATTGTTGTTTTCAAGTCTACTTAATTCTCTCACATCCTTGTCTCTAAGCTTTATAAAGAGTTAGGCTTACTACACAAAATAAAAATCTTTTCAGACTACAGCAAGCTCTTCTTCCCAGATTAATACTTATACTGTCTTTGTTGGTAGAGATGTTCCTATTACAAGCCCTAGGAGACTCCTGGAAAGCTCACAATCACATTTTCTTTTGCAGTGTTGAGGAACCAGCTTAGAAGGGGTTAAGTGGCTGGAGACCAGCTGGGCTCTGCTAATCTGCAGGGACCAGCTGCTTTGTATAAAAAGGGAGACAAGAAACAGAGTGTTTAGTGCTGAGGGAAAGCTGAGAGTATTGAATTGCTAAGTTTGGGAAAGGGGGAGTGAGAACTTGTGTATCAGTCTTTTGGTGTGCTGGAAAAGGAAGAAGAGCTCTGTAGGTATTTTGGTTTGGTTGAGGAGCTGCTATTGCTGGTGGTGATTGACAGCCCACCCAGGATACTGGCTTTCAGCTCTCAGGCACTCCTAAAGAGATGGCCTTGTGGAGCAAAAGCTGGTAACTGAGCAAACTGGGTGTAATAAGCCCCAAACTCTCTGATTTCATTTGAATGCTTTTGAAAGGTGGAAAAAGAGCAGTGGAACCTTTTGCTACCTTCCAAAGTCCTAAAGTAAGAGACAGTGACCTCTCTTTTGGGTGTCCCAGAGAGCTGTCCAACAAATGTAACTTGTGTTTCTCAAATGTGACAAAGGCCTTCCTCTGCCCCAGTGTGCATTGGCACAATGATTGTACTTGTATATATCATATGACTTCACCCTCTGTAACATTTTCCTGTGACATATAGGCTGCAGAAAGGAAATCCCTCAATACTTTTTACTACTTCTTTTCTTTAAATGTTAACTCTGAGAGACTTTGGTGTTTATCTTACTGTAGCTGCTTTGAATGAGAAAACTCTGTAAGCAGAAGTTGAATTGCATAATACAAAGCCATTAAATTATATTTAATGATTCCATTAGAAATCTGCTGTTGAGCAAGGGAGAGCATATGGAGAGAAGTTGGTGAAAACCTGATTAAACATTTATATGGAGCATATTTTGATTTAACTTGCATAAATAATTCATTTTTTGTTTGTTTTGTTTTCTTTCTTTCAAAACCACCCTTTTCTACACCTGCTCTTCTAAAAATAATGCTACTGTATCCACACTGAGGAAGGAGCAGGAGTGAGTGGGTATATCATACCTATCCATCTGCACTGGAGGCTACTCTCTCTCTCTCAGGTTTGATAGACCTGTATCCTGTTGCAAAACAAAACACTTTATTCCTATAAAATCTGCAGTAGTTTTCTTTTGTCCTTGCAAATAAATAAAGTAGCGATGTTCCAAGGGCAGTAATTATTATGCAGAAGTTAAGTTGTGCTAGGAGTCCAGATCAATAGGATAATTTCCCCAAAGCTAATGGGAATTGCAGCTCACATATCAGGTGACTGATCTATTTTCTAAACTCAGTAACAGTTTTGAAGGGAGATTCATTTCTGAACTTTGCCAGAGTCTGGGTTTGATATTCCAGTGAGGCCTCTGTTTTTGTATTCTGTTGGGATTCAAAGTCAGATTTGCAATAACAGTAAAGGTCTTTTATGACTTCTTGATATTAATAATGTTGCATAAAGTGGGTCTAAATCCTGCTTTAAGGCCTCCTCTTGCCACTAAATATATGAGGGAATTCAAGCTTCTTCTTTAAGAGTTGATCTGAGTAAGCATTCAGGTGCCCCAAAGCACGGATTTTTCTCTGAATCTCCAGAGAACAAGGTATTTCACAAAAACTGTATCTCTTTTCCCTCCCACTGAGTTTCAGAGTTCAAACACTGGCAATTTCCAGTACCATCTTTTCTTGTCTCCTTGTTACAAGTAGGGTTTCATTACCTGCAGAACAACCAGTGCCCACTTTCCAGCATCAGCATTGTCCTGAGATCCTTTCTCTGATTGCCATCACTCATTACAGCAATGTGCTGTTCTTTCATGGTGGCTCAGCAGATCACAGAAACATGGGGCTCTGGATCATTACTAGGGAACAGAGTCACTTTGGGGTCATTATCAGAGAAAAGTATCACCTTTCCTTTTTTTTTTTTTTTTTTTTTTTACAAATCGCGTGTTCTCCCCAGCTCTGTGTGGCAGCTGTTGTCTTCTGATTTCTGTCTAACTTCAGCAACCCAGCAGTTTCAACTGACATATTTCAGCAGGGAATTAAATTATGGAATTTTGTTGGAAAAAAGCTGCTGAAGGCTTTTGAAACGGAAATATTATCTCCTTGGTGGAACACACTTGTTGAGTACTGAAGGGCCTTATGAAGCTGCTCAGATAAAAGCTTCTGATAGTGCCTTTGGCAAGGTATTAATCATAATGTGGTGAAGCAAAAATCCACCCCAAACTCTGAGAGGCTGTGCAGAGTAATTTCTCTAATATTTTGGCCAGTCTATAGGCCAATGCTTTTGGCTTACATGAAAGCAGACTGTCTGTTAGACTGTAAAAGTGATTTCTAATGAAAAATAATATTCTCAGCCTGTGGCTTTGACAGTTGTATCTCATTGCTGTGCATTTTTCAGCCTGGTGAGAAGTTTAGTACTGAAAACCTGTACTTGAGCGGTCCTTGCAGCCCACTGAGCTCAGGGAGAGCACACAGGTAGCGCTCAGCCAGGTTCATGCACACTGATTGCTGCTCATGCTGTAGTAGCAGCAAGCATGTGGGGGAAGCTATGTTGGTTTCTGAATTTCATTAAAAATCTGAGATGTCTATGCACACAGCCTTATTCACAGTTTTTTCTGTATTGTGATTTTAGGATATAACAAGGTGTTAACAAGAAAAACATGTTTTCATTAAAGCTGTATACAAAATGTATCTTTGCCCTGAGCCCTTCTGTGTGTTTATTTTTCTGAAACAGTCTGTTACTTAAAGAAACAAACAAAAACTGAAGCAGGGAAAGAAACTTTTTCCTTTCTGAGTGAAGGTTCGTTTCCAACCACCCCTTTGATTTCCAGCCCTTACTGACTGTGAGCTGCTGGGTGGGCTGGACTGGCCCAGGTGAGGGCCACACCTCACCTGTTGAACTTATTTAGTTAAGCTGTTGTAAACATTTACTCTGTTTTCTTTCTCAAAGTGAAAACACTGTAAAAATAATGGCTGCCATAAAGACTGCATTAAACACTTTCTAAAAGGTTACAGTTTGCAGCTGTGAGGTCGCTGCCCTCTGGTTACACTGCAGCACTACCTTTCCCCCTGCTCTCTGCAGAGCCTGGGAAAGCATTGCTCTGCCTTCCATGCTGGAGGTGTTGGGTCTTCAGGGTGTTGAGCATTTTCTGGTGTTGAGCATGCTTCTGTTGAGCATGATGTCAGGATGGGGACAAGAACCAGGTTGTGGATGTTTGCTGGCAACCTGTTCTCACCTGCTGTGTGCAGTGGGTTTGTCCATACCTCCCATCAGGGCCCATCCATGAGCTGAGTGTAGCAGCAGGGAAGGGAATCTCACTGATGAGAGTGGGTAGAAATGCAAGAGGAGGCAGCAGAAGATGAGATGAGAAGATAACATACAAAACTACAGAAACAGGAAGTCCTGTAGGAGACCAAGACGAGGAGTGTTCTGCTGATTTGCAATGGGGAGAAGAGGAAATTGAAACTGGAAGCTTCAGTAATTCTAATAATTATTTGATTTAAAGAGATGTGGGCTACAGGTACAGACCTAAGTAAGGAAAACTTTCATTGGTCCAAGGAGGAGTTTATAAAGAATCATCTAAACACCCGTCAATGGGGAATGACTGAGTACACAGCTAGTGGTAAGCAAGCCCTTAATCCTGCTTCCCCCAAATCTTCCTTATCTGCCTTCCTCCTTGCCTGTAAAGGTAATGCTGCAACAAACCAAGATCCTGATTCAAGTCTTTTGGGATTTGTAATGGGAGCTGTAGGGTTGTGGAAAAAGTAGAATAAGCTTGGACCTAAGAGTGTGCTGCTTATTGCTGTTTATATTTGTATGCCTGTACTTACTGTGTACAAATTCACTTTTAGATGTGACAGCAGATAAGACAGCCTGTTTTGTCCTATACTCCCAAAGCATTAAGGATCCTTCTGGCATATATGCTGTGTTGAGTCTGTTATAGGAAGGATTTTCTATTTTTTTAGTTATTTTTTAGAAGTGGGTACCTCAGATTTAGGCAGACCTTCCCATTCTGTCCTTAGCCATTGCTGTTGTGGTTGTTTTGCACTGTGATATTTCTCACATTTTAGAAGCAGGCAGCCAAAATCATACTAGGTTTTTAAAAGTAAACAAACATATAATCTCTCTCAGTTCAAGGCATGAATTGACTAGAAAAACCTAGCAGGTACTCTGGGGCAGATCCTCAGTTAAGTGTCTTGTCATGTCAGATCCAGTGGAGCTATGAATTCACTGGGGATCCTGCCTATCATTTTGATAGTACAGGTGGAGCTGTGTGCTTTTCAAATTTAGTGGGTCTGTAGGTTCCCATTCCAACAAGATAAAGTCTAGTCTACCAGGAAGAAGGGACAGAACAGACTGTCACATGCTGAGATTAGTTTGTTGAGGACTATAGATATTGAATTAGTTCTCTAAGTTAACAAGACCTCACATTTGTTCCTGATCACTTGTCTCTCTGCCTTCTAGCTATCATGCTTTTTTTTCTTCCCATACTGTAGACTTGGAGCTTGGGAGAAGCAATGAACAACCTTTGGGGCCAGTATAGTCCTTGTGGAACTGACTGGAACTGGGGGAACTGCATCTCCAGCAAAGCTGAGAAATTCGCCCTGGAAGGAATTTTATACCTAAATTGGAAATTCATTTAGGACTCACATTTTTGCCTACACTACCAGTTTGGGGAGAGAAAGAAAAGGAATACTTGTTGCCAAGTAACTGTTGTAGCTGGGCACATGGAAAGCAATTTTAATGCACACTTTGTTTAGTTGGCAACTGTCCTTGTCATCTGCTTGGAAGGTGCTTAATGAACACAAGGAAAAGAGCAGCCCCTTGTACCTGCTGCATGCAAGGAAACTGAGAACTGGAGGGTACATTATTGCTCTCATCTGAAATATGTGGGGTGAAGCATAAAATTTAAACCAGTCAGTGTACATGATGTTCTGTGCACTTGAGGACACATGGTGCTACATTTCGACCTTGTGCTTATTTTTTCAGATCCATTAGCACTGCACTTTCTTGGAATGTTTTATTCAAGAATTGAGGGAATACTTTCCCTCTGCATTGTATTTATTACTTAACCTTTATATTCAGGACCTGTATTCCTTAATCTGAGGAAACCAGATTGGTTATACCTTCTACAAGTAGGTAGCCGCAATGTGGGAGGTGCACAGCTGTCGTCAGTCTGTCTGTCTGCACAGGGCTCTAGCACTATTAAAGCTCTCAGATCTTTCCCCCCACACCACCTTGGCACAGAGGGGGTGAAGGAGGTGTGTGGTGATGCTACTCATCCTTCTCCCAGCACCAGAAAAAGCAATGACTGAGCTTTACTCAGGACAACTGAACTAAATGTTTGGCCTCTGGCTCTTTCTGTCCCAGACAGGTGTGTATAAGTTCTTTACTGAGAAATTATTGGTAGTGTTTGAGCCCAGATATTGCTTTACTATTATTATGAGACTGCAGATATCTTTTTGCACTTGACACTAATCATTCAAGTAACAAGAGAAGGGTCTACTCTTGCCAGCATCTGTAAGAGCTCTACCATGATGTCAGAAGAAGCTGGTTTAGACTGACGGGACCAGATTTATACCTGACTTTGCTTACTTTGTGCCAGTGGATCTGTTCTCTTTCCCGCTCTGTGTTCAATTTTGTACTGCACAAATTATGTCAGGCAGAGAGTGGGAGAGGTAGCTTATGGTACAATGAACCCTGAGCACTGTCAGCTGGTGCTGACTCTGGGAATTGCTGGCAGCCAGTACATTGTGGAGCAACATGGAGCCTGTCACCACAGAGGAGCACCTATTTCAGTGGGATAGAAAGGCAGTATGGCCTATGCTCCTTAAAACATTAGATAAGAAGTCTTGTGTAAAGCTGTACAGCAAATGAGGGGCTCCACTTTCTTCTGCAGTATGTTTGCTGTCTGGAGGAAACTTCTACCTAAGACTGTATTTACTCTTGCCTAATATCAGCCAAGTAAAATGACAGTGTTAGTCATGTAGCTACCTAACCTGTCTCCTATATACACCCTTTTCATATACTTTGGAGAGACATAGACACCTCCAAGAGTAATTGATTCCTTAAAATAGATTAGACTTCTGAAGGTGCTCGAAAGAGAGCCCATTCAGTGAACTGGAGAGAATGGACCATACATTTAGATAGCTGAACTGAGGTGAGCTCTTAGAGGTTATTTCAATACAAGATATATCCAGTGCAGTTATAGTCTCATTTCCTGTTTTTTTTCTTTATCACTTTCTTTTCTTTAGAATATTTTGGGGGAAAAAAAAAAGAGGGGAAAAAAAGCATGGAAAATGTTGAGAGTGAGACCATGGGGGCTAGACAGAAGGTTCTGTGGATATACATCCAATAACTCCCACACTCATACAAATATCTCTTCTGAGCTTGGCCTGTCAGCATCTATTAGTGATATTCCAAACAGTGGTGGCTGCTTTGAGCTGGCTAGGAAGGAAAAGTTCACTCATTCTCCATGAGATTTTTTTCATCTGAATGCCTGAAAGTAAGCATCTCCTTATATTCCCACTTGCAGTACACCTTGTTTACTTGAAATGCCTGCAGTTTGTATTGCCAAAGCTGGACATCTTAAACTTATCTGCTTTATTAATGAACATATTTTTTTCAGTAGGTCTTTCACAGGATGACCCCACTTTTCAGAATTCAAAATAAAACATAAGTCCTTCCATTATCTTTGGTAATCCTTTGCCCATATATCCTTTCATTAGATACAAAACTAATGGCAAATAGCATCCAATAAATGTCCAAAAATAAAACATTTTATTGTCCTTTTCTGCAAGTATGACCAACATTTCTTTGTAATCAACTAGATAAATTAGGTTTCTTGCAGGAGGTATTAGTGGGGCAATTTCCGCACAGTTTCTTGTTACAAATAGACTAACCTGATGCCTACAATTAGAATAAATCAAGCCATCTGAGAAGGTTCAAATACATGACACAAACTTGACTAAATAGCAACATGACATAAAGGGATGCTGTAATGTCTCCATGATAATAGTATGCAAAATGTAAAAGACCGCTTTTCTGTGTACTGCCATATGTCCACTGCAATTTGTGGACATATGGACGTAGGACTCTCTCATGTGTAATGTATATCACACAGACAAAAATAAAACAGGAGCAAAGGGCTAATATCATGAACACTGTTTAGAGGACAAATTAAAATGTTTGTTGTGGCAAAAACATGGGTGTACTAATTAATAGCTCTAGATTGTTTACTGGCACTAGCTGCAACTGCCTAAGGTTTTTGATAGGTTTCAATAAAAGACGAAGTTGAATAAAACTAAGTCTGTGACTATAAATATAGTTGCTTAGATAAGGTCTCCTTTTTGGGGAGACATTGGTTGATCTTTCAAATTATAGTTTACAGTGTGAATTAATGTATCTTCAAATTTACTTGTAGTGCTACTGCCATTATTGCTTTCCACTGTTGCTCACTGGATGTGAAAATGGGGTTTGAAAAAATCAAGGAGTAAGAAAGCTCACAAGAAGTTTTCATGTTGATAAAAACATTTGGAACATAAATTTTAGTTCCTAGCCAACAAGAAAGTGACAATGTACACTGAGTGGTACATGGATGTTGTGCTTTCATTTCTCTCAAAGACAGAAGCTGCCTGCTAAATACTGTCTTGCCAGGACTCAAAATGGTATAGGCTTAAACCTTGTCTGCTTGAGAATCTGGGAAGGTCGTCTAAATCAAACCAGATGCCCTCTTCACTTAAAGAAGCCAGCTATTTGTACTCTCTTGCTAAGAGCTGCAGGCTAAAGAAAAGCATAGGACTACCTGGCACCTAGAAAGAATGGCAAACAGGATGAAAAGTTAAAAATGAACAGTGTCTTATTTCACTGTACTATTTTAATTGTTATTTTAAATTTTCCCTTTTGCTTTGAAAGCATGGCTGAAGAAGGACACCAAGTTGTAGAAAGACGAAAGGATTTTTATGGCAAACAGAAGCTGCACACTGAATATTAAGAATATGAGTGAGATCGGCAGCTAATATGCACATAGCAACTTGCTTCCACAGGAGAGACACCAATTTCTCCCCAAGAGAGATTAATCTCCTCATACATGAGTCATTCAAGCATGAAGAAATATTCTTTGGACATGGTGCACCAAATGGAAGCCCATACATCAGGCAATGATGGTGTATTATATTGAGACATTTATAGGACTGGAACGTGCCAGCTGGGATGTGCAGCTTTAAGGGAATAAAAAAATGAAAAGCATTTTAAGGTGGATCTGCAGAGAAAATCAAGCAGCTGACACTGTAAATGGATGTACATTTACTTCTTCCTTCAAATGTATTTCCAAGATGAGGAGAGTTCCTTCTCATGGAAAATGTTTACTCACATTTGTATCTTGGTTTTTTTTAGCTACTTGTCCCAGTCTTCATGAAAAAGTTATAGAATTATTAACCCTTATGAGAACTATACACTCTTGCCCAGCCTCACATCCTTGCTATAACTCTGATTTTTTCTGATGTTGTTATGTTAATAACAGCCATACTGATGGGTTTCATAATTTCTGCAATGGTCCTGAACAACAGCAATCTGAGGTTTCCTGAATATGTTTTGGAGAATAGGTTAGGGAATGTTCAGAAACATTAATTATTAAATTTTGAACTTGAGATGTCAGGGCAACAACTGCAGGGTTTTCTACTTTTACCTAGAGAGACTTTTTTCTCAGCTTTTGGCCAAGCAAATGCTGCTGAGCTCCCTGCAATGCAGAGCCTGCCTGAACTCTGTCAAGTAACATAAACCTATGTGTTTATTATTAAAACACAATTGACTCATAAATCTTCACCTACAAGTCAATGTAGGCAAATTCTGGTCAGTGACCATGTTTTTTCAATCTGAGAAGATTCCCATCTGCAAAATCTTCCCTGGACTGACAGCCCAGGAAGAGAAGAGTGCTGGTTAAAGGGGGCACTCTCAAACCAATGGGAGCAATTCCAGTGTCATTCCTATTTCTGCAAGCAAGTATATAGATGCACTAAGTAAATAGCTATTAATCATTCTGTGAATAATTAACTTTCTCTGCATTTAAGCAACACTCTTCCTTAGACAGACAGACACAAGTTCTGGTGCATTTCACAAAATATGGTAATCAGAGGCTTTCCCAAACTGATAGAGAACAAGTGTGCTTGAGTTATGGCTCCATGATCAAGGAGTTCACTCCAGGATGGGGCAGGCAAGTTGCTGTGTGCTTACTCATCTAAGACAGCATTGAGGGGGACCCAGACTTGTAGGTAACCCCAGGAATACACCTGCACTGTGGACTGGGGGAACACAGCTGTAGGACTGCTGCAGTAAATGTTTCACGTCTGGAAGAACTTGGTGAAAATATCTGATATAAGGTATGGTTCAACCTCTTTTCAGAGTTCAGGGAGCATCTGGACAATGTTCTTAGCCATATGGTTTAGTTTTAGGTAATCCTGTGAAAAGCAGGGAGTTGGACTCAAAGATCCTTGTGGGTGGGTCCCTTCGAACTTGAGATACTCTGTGATTCTGTGACTGAAAAGAGCAGATATAAGAAAATGTACTTTTCTATTCCTAGTTTCTGCTGTTCACTTGTGGCCACCTCAATTATTCCTGTTTCTACTGGTCTCTGGCAAGTTTCTGTTTTTTTTTTTTTAACGTATACTTCTCCTACAGAGTGTAGAGCCCTCTCATAGGAAATATCTTTCAGACCATATTTGCCTTTGGGGTAAGGATTTTCCAAGGGCAACTTCTCTGTAAGAGGGTCTGGTTTAGACTTTGTGTTCCAACTTTACAAGAAGTACAGATCTCCCTCTGCAGTACTTGAATCTGTTTATATTGAGTGCCAGCATAGCCCTCAGGATAAAATACAGCAGCTGAGGCATTACCCTGTGCTCACTCATGGCTCTCTCAGCTCCCTGCAGCCCAGCTTCCAATATGATTTCTGCCCTGAAGGTGTAGCATGAGATGGGCATCCACTAATCCTGCACATGTCTTGAATAACTACTCTCTGCGCTCCCAGACCCTGGTGGAGCAGGAAGCAGAAAAAAAACAAGTCAGCCCTCCAAAAAGTTTCCTTTTTAAAAACAAAAGGAAACACAAAACCACAAAATGTTGGCCAAACTTTTTCCACTCTGTGTCCTTTTCACTTCTCATCATCCTCTCTCTTACAGAGTTGTGTTTCCATTAAAAAAAAAAAATATTTACACCTTTTGCATGCTATCTACACTCTTCCAGACTTGAGGTTGTAAGTGTTTACCTTGTAAAGTATCATCTTTTCATGTTGTAAAAATTTCTAGTGGTAGATGGTGTCTATCAAACAAGCTTCCTGCTTGGGATATTTAACTCTACTTCATTTCCCTGGCAGGAAGGCTTGATTCTAAGAATATTTCAAAGTATGCTTTAATGGATGGTTGTGAAACATTTTCAGTTTTAAATTCCACTTACCTATGTCAGGAAAATCATGGTTTTTTCAATAAAATATTTCATTTTAAATTCATTTTTGCCTCGGAAACACATTATATTTTGGTACATGATATACAATAAGAAGAAATCATACATATTTTATGTGCAACACATTGAATTTGTAATATGTGTCTGATAATGGCTTTACACTAAGCTCCTATTCCTCTACATTTGTAGAGGAATAAAAATATAATTGCTGTCCTGAGCTTGACAGTCTGCTTTAGTGCTGCTCACTTGCTTATACAGTTGTGGGAAACATATAAGTCTGGTTTGAGTCTCTGATGAGACTTTCATACACCAAGGAGAAAAATTATGCATCTTGATAAAATAGAATCCAAGACTTGTTTGCTTCCAGATGATTCTTCTCATTTAGAATTTGGAGACTTCATTCAATCTTAAGTACTTCTTGTGTATGTTTTGGTTTTGATATATTAGGAAAAGTTTTTGACTAAACACGGCTTCACTTGGCAAAGAGACATTTTTAATTATTTCAGCAGACTGAGTTGGAAGAAGTGCTCAAGCTGCCATAAGGAGAACTAATTATTAGATTTGAGGGTTTATGTATGTATATTTATACATGTATCTGTAAAAACATAAGGGAATAATTGCAATGGACGCCTGAAATCCTCTGCATGTCCTGCATGAAATAAAACCATAGCAAGAGCATGAAGGTAGGACAAGGTTATGTATAGCACCAGGAAAAATGAGACTGAGAGCTAGGAGTTATTCATTTTCCCACAAGATGGTTCTGACTTCCTGCCAGAAGGTCAGCATCTGATAAAGTATTTTACACTAGTGCCTTTCATTTTTCCCATGATCCTTAGGAAAATGAAGCATGTGGGCTTAAGCTGGTAGAGGACAGCCATAGATTTCAATTTCGGCATAACACCACTGAGAGAGTGGTAGGTGATAGATAATATTTTCATTTCTTAAGTAACAGTCATAAAAGCCTTTGTTAATGCTATGCAATAAATAGTGCTGTCACTTTTATGGCATATTTTTGGAATGAAAAAGGGAATCCTCTTGTTTCAAAATGCAACATCAAAACATGATCTTATTAAAATTTTCAAAGAGAGTAGCTTCTCTTTCCCTTTTCCCTCTCCTCTTCCCCTCAATTCTCAGCTTTTTCTCAACAAAAAGAAGCTCTCTTTAGGAAATCTACATCTTCCCTCATAGAGATCCACCACAGCCAGACTACACTCCTGCCATGCAGGACAGGATATCATTGTACTTTAGCTTTCTCTGTATTACTGAAAACACACATTTAAGCATTTCTCTCAGTCAGAGCCTGTGGTCTGGAAAACAGACATGATTTTTATTGGCATCTCTTCCTTCTGATACTTAGTAAGATGCTCAGGTGCTGGCGCAAGCATGGGACTTTCTCCAAACCACTTCCTTAAAAAATGGGAGAAAACGTGTGCTGAGTGGTCTGAGAAGATCCCTCTCTGGGATGTCCTCAGTTGACAATTTCTGGGTCTAGCCTTGAAGATGCTCCAGGCAAATGCCAAACATTCCTGGGCCACACAATTAAGAGAGAAAATAAATTGGAGATTGTCATGACTGTTACCTAAGTAATAACTTTAACATTTAAATGAAGGTGAACGAGGGGGAGATTATTAGTCCCATAAGTTTGTACCATTTCCAGAACATCAGGGCTCTGATTCCAGTAGGTATTGATGTTGATCTAATATTTCTGATTATCATCATTTCTGTTCCTTTGCTCAAACTCATCTGCAGCTCCTGAGCAGTCACCTCTCCTTCTGGGTGGCTTTTCTGCAGCTACTTGCATCCTTCATGCTTCTGGATACATAGGCAATTGCTGGGTGGAAAAAAGGAAGTCTTTGGAAAGTGAGGACCTGTGCTTTTTCTGATTTTCAGTGACTGAGTGAGGCAGACAGGCCTCTCTCTAAAGAAATACAGCAACAGGAGCAAATTCCTGCATGGATGTATCAAACACGGACCTTTCCTGGAGAGTAAATTAATTCTTTTTGTTTATTTTGTGTCTAATGCTAAAGCAATCAGCAGTTGAGATTGGAAAGGGAACTGCCAGGTCATCATAATAATATGTTAACCCGAAGACTGTCATCAGGCTGCAGTGAGAGCCCACGTGAAACCCTGACTGCAAACTGACCCCCCAGCTGTGCCAGAGGTGGTGGTACTTGACATTATTCCAGGTCTAACTGGAAACATCACCCATAAGCATGGATTACCATGTTGGAACTTCACACACTGTGCAAACACCAGCTGATATTCTTTTATCCTGGCCAGAGGAGCTGGGTAGGAAGTCTAAGGTGGGAGCTACATGGCTGTTGTCATCTGAGATGTAACTTTTGAATAAGCCTGAGCTGTGTCAGTGATAAGCTATAAAGTGCAATGTCATTGGCTATGTAACAAACAGGTCGATATGCGTCAGAGCTAGCAGAGCTTGGTTTCCTAGGGGTGTACATCTCTCAGACTGGTCTCTGTTGTCTAATCAGGCATTTCTTTTGGCAGCTCCTTTTCTGTGTCTCTTTCCTATCTGGCCACCTAATTTTCTGGAAGTTGTTAGAAAACAGCTTGTTTGAAACAGAGCTCTTCCCAGTTTGGTTGAAAATGGCCAAGCAGTTCAAAAGTTACGAGCAAGAAGAAATTCATTCCAACTGTGTGAACACTCAAGCCTCATTTGTTTAGAAAACTAGGACAAAAAAGGACTTTGGTATCTCAAGGCATCAGGTACCAGTCAATCAGACAAAGTAACAATAGAAAAACGACATCAAGAAAAATGCAAATGATTAATAAAATATTTAAAACTTGATTCTTCCTCAGTTTGAAAAGGTGAATTAATGAACGCATCAATCAAACCCCTGAAATTCTGAAAACCTTCAATTTACTCTTATTGTAAATGCATGGCAGGAAAATAGCCTTCACCCAGAGATACCAACTAAAATGTAATTAACCTTTTGTTTGTGGAAGAACTTTCTTGGGGAATTTCAGATGCTTATTTGGAGCTCTCCAGGGGTATTGAATCTTTAACAAAGACATCATTTCTCTTCAGTGTTCATTTGTTACTGGAGTTAAATGAGTGTTAAGAAAAGTAAAGAATCTAGAGAATACAGCTAAAAACATCTGGTTTCTGAGTTGTTCAGATTTCTTCATTCTCTTGGGATGTAACTATCTGACTAGTTCTACAGTTAACGTGCTGTCCTTCAGGGTAGAAAAGACATGGATTTTTAACATTAAACTCCTTTAAAAGTAACAAAAAACCCACTGTTTCCTTGATTTGCTAAGGATGTGTTTTGGCTTACGAAAATTTTCAAGGCTTTCGTATGTATCTGTCATAATCATGCAATTAAATACACAGTAAAAATGAAGGCAAACCCCTTATTTTCTTGTCTTCAGATGACCTTCAAAGTTCTTTAGCTCAAAAATCCATACAGCCTCAACTGTGACCCATTCAGTGTACCCAATAACAAAGGGAAGCTCTGAGAAAATTGCATAGAAATGCAGCATGAATTCATGGAGCAACGAGCACTAGTGAAGTACCTGCACTAGCCTGCACAGATTTGATACCTAAGATGAGTTACATGAAAATCAATTAACTTGGGTTAAAAACTCAAATATTGGTGAATCTGTAAGAAATTTGGGGGAGGTAAAGCTCATCTCCAATGTATTAGAATCATATTGCATGCACTAGGTGAGAAATGTTCTCGTGCATACTAATGTAATTTGATTTTAGCTATGGGATTTATAAAAAGGTGATAATGACATGTACATATCTTTATAAAGAGATCTACAGGTGAAAGCGAGAAACAGGTTAATAGCTCTACTTTATAACGAGTAGAACTGCATGTCTTCACGGGTTCAGCACAGGTGCTTAGAAAAATATTCATGAGGCCCAGCCCAGAGATCTGAAAGCAATTCTTACTTGATTGTTTTTGTAGTAATAACAATACATATCAGGATGGATTTTATTATAGAATTTGGGGGTATATTTCTAAAGGGGCAGTATTTGGTTTCTACCTGTGTCACGGTGTCATATCATGCATTGTTAGTTTATACTTTGTTATGATACAATATTAAGTAGGATTTTTCCTATTTCAATGTCAAAACATAAATGTTCATGTTTCTGGAATCGGGCTGTGACACTGACAGCTTGCAGGAAAAAGGTAGACACTTAGAATTGCCCACTTCAGCTGGCCGACCCAGGGTATTACCTGGGGTGCTGCAAACCCAGTGAAGACTTACACTCATACTCCTCCCCTGGTGCAAGACGAGGGCCCACGGAGAGCTGTGCTTCTCAGCACACAGTCTGTCTTCATGGACAGCCCGGGTGGCCCACTGATGATCTCCCCCAAGCTCTCCACTGAGTGTTAGCGACCAGCCCCAACCTTAAGACTGCCCAAATGAACCCTGAAAAAGCTTGGCTTTGCATAATATGACTGAGTGTATGCAGGATTTCCACTGCCTTCTCATTTTGGGACACTATACACTCTGTGTTGTGACTGCTGGTCATACCTATACTCACACCTTGATTTTGCATTGCCTGGATTGTAGTGACATTTGAACTTGGCTGTCAGAAACAAAAAAAACCACTGCTAGTAAGAATTTAGGACCTAATTTTGCCAAATTCCCGCTCAACCAAATAAAGCCTGATTGCATGAGTGAAGATTTACAGGATTGGTTCTCTATGATACAGCAATGTAAAAAATCCACTTGTCTCTGGAGTTCAGTTGTTTTCCAGAGGCCTGCTAAACGGCACCTTGCAATTCATCTTGTTAACTCATTGTCATGCTGCATTATTTAAGTAATAACATCAAATGTGTGTCCAGAAGGTGGTACCTAAAGTACACTGTTAGAACAGGGTATTCTGTATAGCAGGACAGCTTTGGGAGGCCAGGGTAAGAGACCCTAACCCTACCATGGGGTAGTCGCCTGTTGGGAGTGACAGGGATGAAACCACCTACGGGATGTGGAAGGCACGTGTGGATCCAGGAGACCATGGAACAAACAAGACGTCCTTCGCAGAATGGAAGGCTAGTGCAGTGAAAGATGCCTGCGTGGAAGAGACACTGACCAACACGCCTGTCACCTGATAGACTGATTATGCTGTGTGTTTTCTGTTTAGGATGAAAAC
>JAYRBT010000082.1:127877193-127936357 GCA_036023395.1 Myiotriccus ornatus | reverse complement strand
CCCTCTGCCAGGTGTAAAGTTCCATCTTCAGTATCCTAGCTTACAGAGAGCCCAGAGCCAGCTGGGCTCCCCCACAAGTAATAAAGAATCTGAGAAGAGATGAGTTCATGAAAAAGATCAGGAAATAATCCACCATACATTTAAGAAGCTCAACAAAAATCACATAAGAAAATCTATGTTGTAACATACCAATGTGAACATCCTAAAGTAAAAGAACATTTTTGTGTGGTATTTTCTCTTAGAGTAAGAAGACAAACCTTAAAGTTTAGAATTATATTCTTTAAAATGTTTTTTCACAAGTATTTCAGATTAGGTATGTTTAGAATGGTGGTGGATTACTGAAATGTCTAATTCTGCATGGATTCTGAGTATGTTATGGGCCATATTTATTGTTGGTCCTTGATCCCGTGTCAAATAAACTGAACTATAGTATCTCAGCTATGTATAGGCATGATCATGCTTATTTCAAAGTATTTTTTTCCTCTAGACTGAGGAAGGCAAGTCTCTTCTAGGCACCTAACATAAACTGCACCTAACTTCAAGCATTGGAAAATTAGATGCGTGGTCCAGGGCATTTGCTCTGGCTGACAGAAAGAATAAGCACCCCTGAGGGGTGATAAATTTCGTTCTTCTGAGATGGGGTTTGGGCATAAAATGATCCAGTTTCTGATGGATTCCTTCTCTCTATAAAGTACAAAGACACCCCAGACAATTGACTTAAATTTGTCTTAATGTTTAGGTGAGTGAGATGAAGAAAGATAAATTCAGTTTTAAGTATCTGCTTACAACTATTTCAGATTTTTGTTTATAAGAGAAAAATATTATTTCCATTTTCAACATTTTAAGATTTCCTCCATTTTGTAAAGTAGTTAAAACACAATTAACCCTATTAATGCATAGCACAGCTTTGCCTCTAATCCAAAATATTTTTGCAACATACTGTTATTCATTTCACATTCACTTTCTAAATGCATTTAACAGTGGGGGGTTTTATGTTCTAAGTTACATGAGAAAGTATTACTTAACTTCAGTGTACAATTCAGTGCTGTTATTTTCCATCTTCCCAAAATTTCTATTGTTAGAAGGGAAACACATGTTTCTATGCTTTTAAGCTTCCCAGAAAGTTTATATCTAAATCTGTAGTGGAGCTGCACATAAGCAGAATATAAATACAGTTATTTATAAATAATACTTGGAAAAATCCACAAAAATGATGTAGTAGTGGTGTATCCAGTAGAAAGCATTCACCATTAGCTATACTTTGCCTAAGAAGATCTAAGTTGTTGTACTAGTGTTAATAGTAACTGTTTTATCCATTTATATACATAGATCAATAGGGAACCATTGAGAGGTAGCACATCACACTCACATCGATGACCAAAAGAAGCAACATCAGTTATGGCATTGAAAATGTCACAAAATGCTGGCTTTTTCTTCCATATGAAAGGGGGGGAAGAGGGGCGGGGGGGGTTCGTTCTTCTCGTATAAGTATGAGGAAACATAATTAAACCCCAAATTACTATAACCAAAATATATTCTGGGGTAAGAGTCCAGTGCATCACTGAGGAAGTCATTCAGAGAAAGTATGCATCACAGAGCCTTTCCCTGCTGTAGGGTAGGATGAGCAGTGCTGCATTCTGTTTGAACTGTGACATTTCCCCAGGAAAAAAGCCTCCCTCACCTTTCATATTCACCAGTGTAAATCATAAATGTGTCTAGTGTAACGAGGTGAAAGCAGAATCTGTCCTACAACCTAGATAGAATTGACATTTCCCTGTTGTACATTCCTGCAGGTACTTGGATGAGGCAGTCGCTAGTCTTCATGTCATCAACATACTGGTTTGCAGGATTTTGCAAAATAGGCTTTTGAACAGTAATGCAAAATAGACTCTAATAGTTATCGTTCTTTCAGCCCCAGCATTCTTGCTTGTATTTATCAAAGGATGGTGATAATATTTCTTAAGAACTGCTATTCTTCCTGGACATATCTTCCATTATTTTAACAATGTGTGCATTTCCTTGACATCTTCCCCCTGTTATGGTCCCTTCCATCACCTTTATACATTGTCATTGTGACTTTATAACTTCCTCTCTTATAGCTGTGTTTTCCTTCACCCTTCCTTCCCCTTAGCTTTCTTCATCCTTTTTAACTTGGGAAACCCATTTCTAATTCCAAGTTGCCTGTCTCCAGATGTGTGGAGTCTTAACTTCAACATTTAGATTTTTGTATGGGAATCCTCAGGAGCCTGTTTAAAGAAGGACACATACAAGGAGGGAAACTTTAAAACAAGATTCCTCTCTCTCCTGAACATCACATTAGGTGTTAGTAATGGATGTTCTATAAACAATTAAAGTAAATGAAAAACAAATTGTATTTACTAAAGCTCTCTGAACTTCACAAAAGAGACATTCTGTGAAGCAGCAGTGACAGCATTTTTCTCTCTGTGAGAAGTAAGTTACGCTGAAATTCTGGCAACTAAGGAAGCTAAATATTCTACACTTGTCCTTTGCAAGAATAATATCTGGAAATGCTTTTGTGTATTTGTTTCTCTGCAATCTCCAAGAGTGTCTCCGCACTATTTCTATGGCAGTGTTTTACTCGATTGATCCATTTTGCACATGCCAGACTCTTTCTACAACACATGAAGGAGCAGCTGATATAGTTATTGAAGAGCATATTTCTGTTACTAGAGTCAAGTTGATCTCAGTGTTAGAACACCTTGTACTGTCTTCAATCAGTATGGGTTTGAATGCTTGTGAATGAGAAAAGTGCACTCTGTTAGTGTGATCCAACTCCCACAAGAGATAATGGGTCATTCTCCACTGACTTTAATGTGAAGTAGGATCAGGATGTCAGTGCCTTGAAAAAGCAAGGGTTTTGACAAAAAGTATTTTTTTTAGAAGAGTGGCACAGTAGGTAAGAAACATTCCCTGTATCCTGTAAATGACCTCTGCAAACATAGTCTTCTTCCTGCTTAGCTTCATAATAACCATGCTAATCAGGGTTTCTGTTTAACTTGAAATATATATTCACTTTCCAGATGATGCAGGAAAAAAAGGTGCATTTACTGTGCTTTTGGCAGGCTTCTAGGGATCCTTTTGTGTGAATAAGAACCTGCTTTTCTTTCAGGTAATTTGGACCACCTCCACTCATCTGATTTTCACTATCACCAAAAAACGGTCCATGTAGGAGTTCCATAAAGCTGCAAATTACAGTTAAGTTCAAATTCTTAAAGGCATTTCAAGTGCACATTGTAACACAGACTCATAGTAATCAAGTTGCAGAAAGACTCTTATAACTGTTATCTCTCTCTGAATTGCTGGGGAACAGGCAGATGTGGAAATTATGAGTAATGTAATTGATGATCTTAAGGCTTTTAAATACCCAAGCTCTCAACAATCAAGATCAATTTGAGTTCAGAATCTAATAAGTAGTAAATACAATAGGTTTCAGTAGGATGTTTTATCAGGTTCTCCACAATGCTTCCCCCCCTCCCCTTGCTTTTATGGGCAGCATTACCATCTAATCAGCAGACAAGTTGGAAAATGTTATTGTGACAGATAATCACTTTTAGTTCATTATATTTCTTTTTGTTTGATATGCAGTTACTGTGAGTTTGCTTATAATGTGCATTTTCAGAGGGTTTGTCCCCAATTTTTTAAACAGGTAAAAAAGAGCATACTGGGATCCCAATCTATTTATTGTCAATTTATTTATTGTGTTCCAAGAAAGAAAAATGCTTGCACAAAACTCACAAATAATGAATTAATGCCCTCTAGATTTTCCAGATGCCTTAATGTATGAAACTCTGTTTAGTAACGATGACTGCTCCAAGATTTATTCTTATTATGTACTGAGTAAATTCTAGAAGTACTTTTTCAACCCAGTAGAAAAACTGTTTTTAATGAAGAGTTAATTTCATTCTTTCATCTGTTTTCCTTTAATCTGCAGACCAGACTGAATGAATCCTAAATTCTACATTATGTTTCAGCTAAAAAACATTTGTCAGTGAAGAACCCAGCTCATGCTATTACCATAGGTACAGAGCCTCACACCCCTGCTTACGTGTTAATTTATCCATACAAAAAAAACCATGTTAGTGTGAGGTGAGTAAAAAATATTTGCACCACTGGAAAAACTGCTAAATCACATTTCTCCAGATTCTCTGCAAAGCAAAACATGTTGCAGCTTTGCCTTTGATATTTCTTCATTTGGTAGAATGAAAACAGAAGGCTTTTTTTTTTTTTCCAGAGAAAGAATATATTTTCACTGCAAAAAGGGACTTTTCTTTCAAAACAAGGGAATGAAAACTGAGAAAATTTGCATAGGCACAAAAATATGCCATTTTTTAAAAAGGGGCTTGTGTTGGTCTTTCTACAGTAATTTAAAAGTATTCCTTTTCTCTTAAATATAAAATCAGAATATTTCTCATTAATTAAGGTTTTTACGAGTGTCCCTTCCTTCTTGACACATGGAGAAGTCTAATACTGTTGAACAGCTGTTTTGGGATATGTCTTTTCAGCAATGTTTGCTGCCTGTTAAACCCAATTCAGGTAATATGGTCAAACCTGCGGACAAGTGAAATTGTCCTTGGACCAGTTAGGACAGGACTTAAAATCTGACATTCTTCTTTTTCTCAGGTTGGTGTTTCACTTCTTAATGAGGCACAAAGTAATGAGCACTCTTAGATGCTGATAGTCTTCAAGTGCCAATAGCTGGCTCTCCTCGCTGCAAGCAAAGAACAAGCATACGTGCCCTGGAAGTCCTAACAACATGAATGTTACCTTTCCAAGCATGGTAACTTGGACGTGCTTTTGCAATATGCTCCTGCTGTCCTAATGCAGCTGTGAAAGTATTGGCCTCGAAAGAAACACCCTTGGTCCTACCGTCGATGGTCCTTACCCAAAGTGTCGTCTGGATTAGCACCACTGACACCATGCAAGGCTTCTCCTACCTGACTCCAGCAACTTGCAGGTGGACTGCAGATCTACATAAACCTCCCTGCAGCACCACTGCAGCCTGCTCCTGCACAGCCACTTAGGCAAACCCTATAGCTCCTCCAAATTATGAAAAATTTTGGAAAAGCAAAGCAAAACTACTTCTTTACATTCAAAACCTAAAAGCTGTTAACGTTCCTCGGTAAAGCAGCTGAGGTCCAGAAGGGAGAAAAACCAAGGTGGTGGTCCTTGCTCAGCACTTGGGTTCAGATTTCTCTTCTGATGAGGTGCTGTAAGACCAGCATGTGCTCCAGCTGCTGCCTTGGTGGGCAGCTATGGTGCGGGGAGCACATTATTTTCACCTGCACATATTTGCAGCAGGGAGAGTAGGGGAAGCTCTTTGTCACCTCCCCTGCTGTGTTAGACTAATAGAACTGTTGAGTCAATGCATTCTGTTGCCATGACCTTTGTTTCTGATGAATCAGCATCTTTTGTTCAAAAAAAGAAAATTCTCTGTTGTAACATTTCCAACCCATTCCACTATCAATTGCAAAATTATGGCTATTGCTATAAACGGTTTACATTGGAAATAATCAGAAAAGTCAGTCCAAATTGAGTATACCTTCTAATACAGAAAGTGCTCTGTATCATTTTAAGCCTCCCAGAGTACATACAATTTCTCTGGGTTCCCTTGTTCTGAGTATTAGCCCTGCAATTTAGGCCGATGTTTGAAGCCTAGCAGATTGTGAGGTATGATACTAATGCATGCATTGATTATGAATGCCCGGGTTAAACGAACAATTATTAACTAGTAAATGAGAGAGTTAAAGAATGTCTTAGTTTGCTGTTACTGTATTTCCCAGCGACAAAAATGAAAACAAGCTAAAGAATCTTTTGGATGCAGGATTGTTTTTCCATGGATGAAGGATTACAGATTGGCTTTTTAACTTCAGCTTTTCCAAATAGTTTTTCAGTTATTTAATTTACTCTACATGGAGTCTATTGATTATTCAAGTTGGCAGTCAATTTTATAGGGCACCCCGCTGTTTCTTTGCTTAATGTAGTCAATGATTGTAATTGCTTGATCAGTGCAGCCCATGAAATAGGTTTTGTGTCTTTTTTACAATGCATTGATGGCTTTATCTGATGCAGTCTTGGCAGGGTCTAGGTTTTACAGCACGATCCTGAACTCCCAGAGGTCTCTAGATTAATGGCTATGGCTTTCTGTTGGAGCTGCTGATACTGCTCTCCAGAATGTATTCACACATCTGGCATGCCACACTTGGCAGTTGTGCCAGCTTTTTGTTGCGCAGTTACAGAATATCTCACCAGTGCCTAGTTAACTGTTTTCACTAAGGGAATGAGATAAAAAGCCATCCACAGAGTTGTTGGCACACACTCTGTGTCATTGTAATCACAAATTTTTAATTTTTCTATTACACTTTTTATACGGCCAATTGATGTTTAGAAACAACAAAGTACGCGTGATATTTGTTGTATGAACTCTCATTTGATTCCACAAAAGATTCTAAGCGCATTGTGATTTCCTGTAAATGTCCCATTAATGCTTTATTTCCAAAAAAAAGGAACAAGCTTTCTGTTGTATTGTCATCAAATAAATGGTTTAAAATTACACCTCTCTGGCTCAAATTTTTTTATGAACAGAAAGAAAGGAAATGGGGGTGGAAGAGCAGCAAGTAACCTTGCCTGTGAGTGAAGTAATTCATATGTCTTCCATTGGTGCATGTTAAATTACTTCAGCTTCATTTGGCCCTTCTTGAAAGTCAGTGTTTCATATTTGGTAGAATTTGAATTGTATTATTAGAAATGTAAGAGGTAGTCCTAATAAGCAGGCCAAGAAAATGTAATGAAATATGCAACACAGGTGCATAACTCCATGGACAATATAATTATATAGCACACGTACACCATTTACAGTGCCTAAGGTGACACTCTGCCAAAAATGCAAAAGTGTGATAGATTTTGGACCAGCTGTGGTATGAACTGATTTTCTCAGCTGAGCTTAACATAGAAACTGGACATGTGCAACCCCTATATTAATTCTTTTCTCTCCAGGTAGTATGCTGTAAATGTATAATGCATCTTTGTGTAGTAAAGATCTATTGAGAACACATCTGGAATTTAATATTTAAAATTCCAAGTCTGTCTTTCCACTGAAATCTCAGTTATGTTGGGCAATAACACAAGAACCATATATATATGCGTATGTATATATGTATGCAGTATTAATAACTCACGAACCCATGTGTTAACAATAAATAGCCTTTACAAAATCTGTCACAAGGAAAAATAATGAGAATAACATGGCAAACACTCTCAGTGTTACGGTCATTGTCTAGACATCACTACTGGAATATTTTATTATTTCTGATGATTTTAGAGCAGTGAAATCCAGTCATATTCTAGAGGCCCATCCCAAAAACTTTTAAGCACTTAAGTAACTGCTCTTGCGAACTGTTCCATGGAATTTGTTTGTCCCTGTGTTATCAGTAGCGAGGCATTAAACAGATGGCTCCTCTCCCTCAAATACTACAAATGAGATGCTTCCTTGAATGTTCTTTTCTATTATGAAAAACTCTATTACTTTTAATTTAATATTATCTTGAATAATTGGCTTGAAGGATTAAGGATGGAAAATGTAAACAACTCATGAGAATGAAGAGCCAAATGTCAGCATCAAAAATGTTACCAGAGGACTATCAAAAATAGCTTTATAATTTCCCTTCTGACATTGGAAAAAGATAGTCACCAATGTATGTTTCCAGATTTTATGAGCATTTGTGGTTCTTTTGAGTGTAAAAAAAAAAGAAAAAACCCTGTATTGAAGTTCACACTGAACTCCAGCCTTTTTCTGTACACTGTTAATTTATGGCTTCTGGAGTTGAAATTATGTGGGTTTTTACCCTTGATGGAACAATAAATAATAGAAGCATAATTTCTTTAAGAAATGGCAAACAAATCAAGGAGAATCTTGGAAATATAGATGGTGAAAAAAGGAAAAAAAACTCACTGTAAACTCATTTTTATACTATACCTTCCACAGCAGTATATTATGCCTTCTCTTTTACACACTCTATTTTGTCACTGAAAATGAAAGGTGAAGAAGAAGTAGGATGACAAACACTGACAGATGAAAACATTGAAACAGATGTGTGAACATTTTCTGTAACATTTTTTCCCCTTAAAATTCATTTACACAAAAACACTGTATTTCAATTGCTTACTTTTCCTAGTGGGACTAAGAGGTACTGCCATTAATACTGCTAGGGACTGCTCTGACTAACTCGAGATATCCTGACATACCTCAGTGGAAAGCACTGTACCTGTCATGGGCCTAACTTTGAACATTCATTTAGACAATGATCAGTCTTTTTCTGAAGCAGGCAGCATCTACAGTATAGTGGAAATCAACACAGTACTTGTATGCAGAATCTTACATGGGGTTTCTGTGAATATGATGGATATCAGCTTCAGTCAATCCTGTCCCATAAACACAGTGGCCATTTTGCCTTGGTTTTTAAAAGAGGCAGAATTTAATCTATACTTCTTTATGGCAAAATACTACACCCCACCCGCTATCTCTTTCACATTCACCATTAATTCTTCACATGACATTTGATTCTTTCAGTATTGTCTCTCTGCACGTGAAAGTCATCCCCAGAAACCAAAAGGAACTGTCCCTCATTCTTTTCATTAAATTATTTCTGAAATTCCAGACTTCTACTCAAGTCACCGCATGTAGGAACTGCACGGACCAGCAAGGTCCAAGATGGAGCCTTAGCTTTTCTTCTCAGTCTTGCATGGCAGTTACTGGTTGTCACTTGTGACCTGTAAATGTTGTAGAATATCAGATGGCTCAGCATAGAATTTTCACAGGTGTCTGAATTTGCTTAAGCAAGGTTAGAATTGTTTTTCTAACTTTTAGTTTTGCCATAACTAAGAACATAGTTAAGAAACATATGTATGATTCTCCCTGCAAAATAATCTTCTGAAGCAAAATATCAACATCAGTATATTCTATATGCAGTAAACAATAACAATAATAAATACTGGTTCTTAATTTGCTTGTTCCATACTTGTGCTAATTTTTATATATGGGTCCAAGACACAAAATCAGCATCTTGAATGTAGTCAGCTTTCATTTTTCATCATAGTTTGTTTAAAAGACATGTAGGCAGCCCACAAAGTACTAGTGTATTGATGTCTTCCTTGAGACATATCCCACTTCCAGTAAAACCAGCGGAAGGTGACTTTTGTCAACAACTTAAATGGAAACACTGTGTTTGAAAAGACCCAGAAGTGATCAAATTAAAAACAAGTAAAATGGTTTAGAGCAAGAGCAGGGCCTTCTATTTCACTTTAAAGTTCTGCATGTAAAAGGCACAGGATAGGAAAAGACCTGCTTTTGCCTTAAAGCTTGGACTAACTTAAGGCAAATTTATAAGCCTCTGCAACAGGAGTCACCTCTGCTAAAAGACCATAAAAGAGGTGTCATCTTTCTTTGTCTCTAAACAATCTCAGTGGTACTGGGAACCTCTAGATGAGCCTTGCTGGATTTCCAAACCCATTTCCAGACTTGGGGTGTAATTCTGACCTACCCTTGGGACTGATCAAGAAGTACTGTGGTAGTCGAGGGACAAAATAATCGAAAGGAAAAACCCTGATCTTTCAAAAGTTCAGTATAAATCCTTTATAAATCTTTATACTTTGTTTCTGTGTTTTTATATACTTTACTGAAAACTAAACTCACCTGAGCTGATTGCTCATGAGGGCAGCACAGCTAGGGTGCTTTGGAACAGGACACCACCAGGACAAAGATTTGTTGGTCTTTCACATTTCTGTTCCCTTACCCCTCCCATATTCTGTGTTTTTCTCCTGCAGGCAAAGGGCTTCCATTTGTTGGGAAGCTGAGGAAGATGATTCACTGAATTCTTTTCCCAACTATTACTTTTGTAAGTGTAAATATTACATTTCAACACTTGAGAGCTCAAAAATAATCTTTATTCTTGAAATATTTATACACAAAGAGCATTACTGAAATAAGAGTGCTTGATTACTTGGATTGGGTTACATGATTGTGACATACTTATTTTTAGTCCTTGTGCTGAATGGTAATGGGAGATGGAGATTTAAAAAAAAATAAATAAGGAGGATAGATTCATTGCTGGTGAATGTTAACTGTTAAACAACTCGTGTTTCTGCATATGGGAGATGGCATGCATTTGGTTTCAAGTTTCTGGTGTATCTGGTTCATACTGTGAAACACAAAACATAAAGATGAGCACAGTACTCCCTTGCCACATAAAGGTAGTGCAGATTTACTGAAATGAGGCAGAGACGGTGACCTTGAAGACTCAGTAGAATAGGTAAAGAATCACCTCTGACTTGGTTGCTGGTGCATGGAGCTGCCTCTCAGCAGAGGGAACCAGGGCAGTGCTCTGAGCACTGCATTATCTGCCCCATTCCTATCTGACCACAGAGCATAGTCACCATCCCAGGTAATTACTTTACTGGCACACAATGGAGTTTTTCCATCTGAGCTGTTTCCTGCAGGTACATCGCCATCAATCAGGCTTGTCCTTGAAGGCTTAATGATATAGGATTGCTGGGCATTTATGGGATATGCACATGCCATTATCAGACAAGTTATCTAAACTGTTGCTTTTAGTCAGATCATTCCAGATTGATCCATCTAACAATACTTTAGCTGTTAATTGAATATGGGCAGTAATGTTTTCCATGTTTCTTAATTATTTTACTCTTCTGAACCAGGTTCCTTTAGTGGATATTTATTTATTTATTCAACCACAATGATGCATACACTTACTGGCTGAAGCTGTACGAGCTCTGAAAATCTGTCTGTCTGCTGAAAGCACAGCCCTGCTCTGAAAGGAGACTGCAAGAGCTATATAGCACAGAGCCAGGTCTCTTGCATCAGTGATTTTCATATCATATGTGTGCTTTACAAACAGAGTGATTTCTCTAATTGCAAGTCCTTGTTCTCTCTTACCTGTCATCATCACCCGCAGCAAAGTGTTCTTAAGCTCAGTTGCCTTGTTGCCCATTCTTTCCAGAGAAGGACCTCAGTGACACCTGTGCAAAACCATGGACTCTCCTGGGCTTAGGCAGTGGGAAGGGATGAGGACTGCTGGTGATCCTTTAGAAAATGCATGAGTGATTGAACCTCCAGCCTGGGTATCAAGGGAAAACAGTAGAAATGGCTTTTTCTGTCACTTTTCTGAGCAGATATTTCCAAGTTCAAAGGAAGAATAAATCTGCTTTCCCTTCTCTGGAGAAGAACATCATGTATTTTCAGGTAATCAGGCTACCTCCCATACACCACCATCACATGGCTTTAAGAAGTGGTGTCAGTGATGGGTGTCAGCACCCTGATGACATCAGGGCCTTTCCTCCAGATTTTGTTTTAAAAAAAAACGGGTATAGGCTTTGCAACAGAAAAAAAAAAAAAAAAGAAAGAAAAAAAAAGGGCAGCCAAGCAAATCTCTTCTTTTGTTTGTTTAGTTTTGAAAGACTTGCCTGAAGGTTCATTGGCGTTCCTACTGCAGACAGTTTGTGCCTGGGCTTCCTTGCAGCAAAAGAGGGGGATTTTCCAGGCATGTCAATATGTCCTTGGCTGCAGAAATACCTTTCTTACAAAAGGCGTTTACAGTTTCTCCCACTTCACAAACAGTTGCTCCTTATGTATGCGCACTGGCGCAGCTTCACCCTGCGGTGTTTAACTGGGGTTGTTTATGATGGTTATATTCTTACCAGTTTTTCTGATGTACTCTCACCTTGTCAATACTGTCACGCAGTTCTTCAGCAAGAGGGTTTTTTTAATCTGAATTTCTCTATCTGTAGGTGCTTTTTCCCCATCATTTCACAACTGCATTGACTTTGCACACCTGACCATCATCAATAATTTTTAAATCATTGGCCAAGTGTAACCCAAGATAGCAAGGTCTGTCTCAAAGGCAAGAAACCTCCACATATTTTCTGAAATTCAGTGACAGAGGAAGAAGAGAGACTTGAACAGAACCCTGCAGAGAGGAAAGGTTGCAGAGAGAGTGCAGGCCATACCTCTTCCACCTGGTCACAGGTCTGTGCACTCAGTGCCAGGGATGGGTGACGGCATGTGGCATAGGCTCAGCCCCGGAGAAAGACAGGATGATATTAGGAGAAGTTGGTAACCCATGGCTTTGACAGGTGTACCCTTTACTGGCTTAAAAACTGCCTGGATGGCTGGGACTGAAGAGTGGTGGTGAATGGCACTACATCCAGTTGGCAGCCAGTCACAGTGTGATTCCCCACGGCACAGTATTTTGGGGCAGTTCTGTTTAATATCTTTACTGATGATCTGGATGAGGGTATCAGGTGCATTCTCAGTAAGTTTGCAGGAACACGGAGTTATGTGGTAGTGTTGATCTGCTGGAGGGTAGGAAGGCTCTGCAGAGGGATCTGTACAGGCTGGATGAATGGGCTGAGGCTCGTATGGGGTTCAACAAGGCAAAGTCCTGCACTTGAGTCACAGCCCCATGCAGTGCTACAGGCTGGGGGAAGAGTGGCTAGAACTGGGCCCAGCAGAAAAGGATTTGGGAGTACTGGTCAATAGTGGCTGAACATGAGCCGACAGTGTGGCCCAGCTGACCAAGAAGGTCAGTGGCATCCTGACCTGTATCAAAAATTGTGTGGTCAGCAGGACCAGGGCAGTGATTGTCCCCCTGTACTGGCCACTGGTGAGGTCGAACCTCAAGTGCTCTATTCAGTTCTGGGCCCCTCACTACAGGAGGGGCATTGAGGTGCTGGACGTGTCCAGAGAAGGGCAAGAGAGCTGGTGAAGGGTCTAGAGAGTAAGTCACACAAGGAGCAGCTGAGGGAGCTGGGGTTGTTTAGCCTGGAGAAAAGGAGGCTCACAGGAGACCTTTTCACTCTCTACAACTATCGGAAAGGACGTTGTGCCAAGGCATGGAACACCACTGGAAGTATTCGAGAAATGACCAGATGTGACACTTAGTGCTATGGTTTAGTTGACAATGTGGTGGTGTCAAAAGCTGGACTCAATGATCTTGAAAGTCTTTCCCCATTTTAATGATTCTATAAGTCTATGATTCCAGGGTTGTGCAGAGAGCTCTGGAGAATACATGGAGGAACAGGGGTATTGTAATGCAGGGCAATAGTGGTTGAATTCTGATGATGATTCTTCCAGGTACCCAATTAGGTCTTAACTATTACTATGCAGTCTTTTTCACATAATAATAAGAAGAAGCTTGTCAACCTGGCAGAGAATGGCTGCTCCTCGGCACAGCAGTCACATTCCCACCAGCACCCTTGCATGGGGTCCCATGGTGGGCATGCAGTGAAAACCATCCTGCTCTGCAACCTGGAGCCAGCCCCATGGAGACCTGCATGGAAGAGACCTTGAGGCATGTAGCACGTCATCAGGCAGCCTTGACCAGCTCTGAACCCCTTGCAAAGTGTGTCTGTGGAGGCTGCAGACCCTTCTCTAATTCAAGAGCAGCAAAGAGTCCCTGTTCTATCCCCAGCACCACCAGCCTGCCTCTCAGCAGCAGCTAGTCTCCTCTTCAAAGCTTGTATGCAAGGCTCACAGAAGCAGGGATGAGCATTACACACTCATGAATAAGTGTAATTGAAATTCTGTTCATAGCTATTTGGGGAAAAAAATTGCCAGTGTAATTAAAATGCAAAGGGTAAACAGAAGTAGCCTGTACAGACACATTATGTTACACAGCACCCACCCAGACAAAGGTCTTTGTCTGTAAAAAGCTCAAATATATCTGAGATAATTGCTGTTCATTGATTGTGCCTCTGAAGTGGAGTCATTCTGGCATATTCCACCTTGAGGCTGTCTTATATGTTTCTTTGAAAGGGAAAAATTCAAAAGTTCAAGTAAAGACACAAGTTCAGTCAAATACGTGGCAGTAAAATCTTGATTTACAGCATTAAGGTTACTTTCAGCTGACCTAGCCCTGAGTGGTGCTGGGCAGTTTTGTCTGATCTTGTGTTAATGCTCTTAGCCTGTGTTTACTAAATGATTTAGCACTGAAATGCTGGGAGTTGCCAAATATTTGTCTTCTGTCCTTTATGAATATTTGAACAGCTCTTTCCCCAGCCCACTCTGAATGCAGAAAAGGGTGTTAAAAGTATCGCACTCCGGTAGCGTTACTTTGCGGAGGCTGCAGACCAACAACATTCTTGCATCAGTGACGCCTTTGGTGCTGTACTAAATAAACCAAAGGTAGGAGCACAAAATAATGTGATTGCATCCTGCTTCTTATGTCCTACAGAAATTCAGGTCTGAAAATAGAGTTCTTTAATTGAGCCATAATTTTTTGCTTTCTCTCCTTTCAAATATAAAAGCATTACATAACCCTTAGGTGAACCCTTAGTTTTATGCTGAAGGCAAGGCTCAAAAAGGATGGGAACCTGAGTTCAAACCCATCTGAGACTCCATCTCAGATGTGTGAGATGAACTTGAGCATGTCTCCTCTGTGTGTGTTTTGTCTAGAAAAAAAGAGGTGTGAAGTTTTTAATCAATAGTGTATGTACAAATGTACTAAGATGTCATGAAAGAACATGTACTCTAGATGTGGTTCACGATTTTTGCACACAGCTTGTACTACTGCACAACCAGATTTTCTTTTGTAGCACCATTTTTTGCACTTGCTTTTTGGGGGATTTGCAGACCCCAGAGTAAACAAACACACAACTCTTCATGCACCCACAAGTGCAACTCATTTTCACTCTTAATTTGCTTGCATAGGGACACAGAGATACTACACCAGATTTCATTACACTCAGCAATAGCAATATACAATATTTTACACACAGGTTCAAAGTTGAGATTAATTTTCCAGAAAAAAATTGACCCATAAAGCAGATGATTTTAAATGTCAGCCTTGCTAGAAAAGGTGCAACTTTTCACCTTCTGTGACTTAATCTCATGTTTCATGGGTAGGAAGCAATACATTTTTAGTGTGAAAGGACCATCCTTATTTTGATGGAGCTGCTGGATTTAGTGGATGGGGACTTGATTAGAATACATCTAGCCATCTCTGGTCGTTCGGGGCATATAGTACTTTACATTAATTTTTCTTACATTCTAATACAAGGATAAATTCATTTAATCTGAACTTATTGGTAATCATTTACATTTAGCATGTCTGGAAGAAGCCAAGGGTAATGAAAGGAGACACCTTCTCATTCATTATTTGTTTTTAAATATTCCTTGTTTCTTTCTTCCTTTTTTTTTTTTCCACCTCCACATGCTGATATTGCATGCATGGCTTGCTCTCAGATTGCTATGAAACAAGCTGGGGCAAGCCTTGTAATATGATTCAAATTGTAAATCTCATGTCTTGCATCCCCCAAACACCTCATCTCATATGCAGTCTGGAACCTTCATTCCAGTACCAATTAGACTAATATATCCACCCAGCTCCGATTGGGGTGATGGATCGGCTGGTGGGGGAAATGGAGGCGATTTTCTCAGCTCCTCTGCATTCCCATAGGCATGCAGCATTTGACAGATTGGGCAGAACTGCCACGAAAGAGTCTGACACAGATGGTGTAATTAGAAAATGCGAAGTGCGAGTGTGAAATTTATCTTTGATCAGCACCTCCTTGCCAGATTGTCATCTATGTTAATATGATGATGGCTTCTTGGAGATGGATAGAAGAAAACAGCAGCCTTGAGGAAGAAATGGAGACAGTTCACAACGTAGAGAAGATATTTTGTTTAACTCTGAAACTCAATCAATTTCAACATGAGTAAAAAATGATTTAATGTATTTAATTCATAGGAAAACAAATTGAATCTAAATCTGATACCTTACTTTGTTAGGCCCATAATCAATATGGTAAAATCTTAGATTTTGTTGGAAGAAGACAGAGATTAATTTTTTATGAACAGTTAAATAAAAAAAATCAATCTATAGCTATAGGCACACTTGAAGCTACTATATCGCTCTTTGTAGAAACCTGATGTAATCTAAATATATATAAAAATCGTTACAGAGTTGCCTGGACAGTTTTAAGGAGTTAGAAGAGACTTCTGCTCCTTAAGCTTTGTATTTTCGACATCATCCTCTCTGGCGGGTCATGGAGTCTCCCTACATTCACTAGAAAGCACAGAAATCTTTAACTGTTTCATTTTCCCTCTTTATTCCAAGGAAAGATTTTAACTGGTTTGGGGCTTTTTTTCATTAAAAATGGATAAATATTCTTTGCCCAAGCAAAGCATTTTGATCATTTATTTGAAATCTCCAGCTTTTCCAGGAATCTGATACTGAACAGTCTGCAGCAGAAAGGATCATCATTCTTTAAGTGCTCATGATTCACATGCTGTTCTTCAAACACGAGGAGATTTAGCCTGTGTGAGACACGTATAATTTTCCACAGGCAGAAACTGAGGCACCAAGGAGCAGGTAGGTACAACATGTCCAAGGTCATAGAGGAGTGTGGAACAGGGCCACTGTCACTGGCAGTCCCCAGCCTGGTCCCCCTTCCATTCCACATCTGGCAGGAACTGTGATCCTGTATTTGGGTGGTTCAAAAGGTTTAAGTTTACAAACCATTATGCCATAGTTCATTTTGCTGAAAACTGCTCAAATGTTCACATGAATGGTGCTAATTTTCAGGAAGGTAAATTAGCATAATTAATGACCAGCCAAATTTGGGGGTAATACAGTATGTAATTAACATTAGAGAGTTCTGTTGTACCACCTGCCCCCACATTTCATTGTTGCAGTGTATGAACTGTACAGGAGGCTATTTTCCCCTTTGCTGCACTGAGCAGAAAGCAGCTTTCTTCATCAGAATAAGCCATTAGCTGTAATGGCATGTAGGTGTAATGGAATGTGCTCGAAACATCTGTGCTGAGAGCAGGGGAGAAATTGCTGCATGCAGTCGTAGGCCTTTGGGGAGCTTGATTAAGGATTGCTTCAGAGAACTTGAGATCTGGCTTGGGATGCAAAAAAGAGAAGAAAGGAAAATAACACTAATAGATTTACGGATGTACTGCAGGGAGAACAAAGGATTTTTAATTTTTTTTACTTCCCTTTATTGCTCTTATATTGCATCTGTTCTCTGTTGGGCTTTCACTTATTGAATTGATCTGGAAAAAAAATGTAGCTCAAAATACAGTTTAGCAAAAGACATCCTTGCTGTATAAACATGAAAATAGCTTGACTTTTTCTCCTTTGTTTGCTAATGAAGACCTCATTGAAACCACAAATAATTCTAACAATAAATATATATTGCACATGACATTTGCCTAAATCTGTTTTCAAACGATATGTGCATTATCTAGAAATCATGTAAACACACACATTAAAAAAACCTGCACACAAAGACAATCCTTGTCTTGCATTATTTGCATTTCTTGAGCATTCATCTGCTCCTTTTTGTACCTTTTTTTTTCAAGATTTCTCTAAAATTAATTTCTGATTTGTTTTTCTTCAACTCCATTTGTGTGCACACATTTTTAATAACCAATGGAATATAAACTCTCAGTACATAACAAGAGTAATTGTAGAACCATAGTGCTATGTCAGTTCTGGCTATTGACCCATCAAACTGTGAAAAATCTGAAATGCAGTTTACAGGATCTTAGGCAAGGTGACAGGAGGAGAAAAGCAATGTTATAAAAGATAATTTTGATGCCATACAAAGAGAAGGCTTAAATGTTTGAAAAATCCATGTTAGAGAAAAGGAAATTACTCTGCTGCATGGGATAGCTGTGGATGTATCCCACAGAAAATGAGAAACAAACCCACAAATATTGGGTGGTTTAATGATTAAGTAAATCTTACGCTTTCTAATTATAAATGACAACAAAGCACTGTGTTTACTGGTATTCATCTTCCTTATGAAATAAGAAGCTTTCTGAGTTGGTGCCAGAAATGCCTTGCAATGAAGTTTAAAATATGTAGGAAGGCAAAAAAGTAATAAAAATGCAAAAGCTAATAATATTATAGCGACTGACATTGTTTACAATGTACAACACCTGCTGTTTTAAAAAAAAAAAAAAAGGAGAGAGAAAGAAAAAGTGAAATCATCAAACTGTTCTTAAATGGAAAATCTGGGCTCTCTGCCAATTACACAATGTGTTTCAGGTGCACTGTAAATAGGAACAATAAAAGGTGCAGGGGACAGAATCTGAAATGTTAAATCTCAGACACACAAGAAAATTATTTGATGATATTACTTTGAAAGGAAATCTTGGGTACCTTCCAAATTTTTTCAATGTAGAAATAGGTTTAAATTTTTGCCTCTGTAAAAAAGTTGTAAAATTCTAATTATCCCTTTTAAAAAATTTGATTAAATTAACCTCAAAAAGGAGAAGAGCCAAAAATCTTGAAAAACCACCAGGGACTTGCCTTTTACCAATCTTTTCTGCATGGGAGATGCTTGGAGACTATGGTGAAATATAATAAAATCTAATCTAATTCTCAAGCACAAGTCCTATGAGGAGAGGCTGAGAGAGCTGGGGTTGTTTAGCCTGGAGAAGAGAAGGCTCAGGGGAGACCTCATCACTCTCTACAACTACCTGAGGGGAGGATGTAGCCAGGTGGGGGTTGGTCTCTTCTCCCAGGCAACCAACAGTAGGACAAGAGGGCATGGTCTTAAGCTGTGCCAGGGGAGGTTTAGGTTGGATATTAGGAAAAAAATTATTACAGAGAGACTAATCAGACATTGGAATGATCTGCTCATGGAGTGGTGGAGTGACCGTCCCTGGAGGTTTTTAAGATGAGACTGAATGTGGCATCAGTGCCATGGTCTAATAAGCAGGGCGGTGTTAGATCAAGGGTTGGACTTGATGATCCAGAGGTCTTTTCCAAACTAGTCAATTCTATGATTCTATGATTCTATGATTTTATGATTCTATGATTCCATGATTCTATGGTTCTATGATTCTAATTTTATGATATAATGAAAAGCTAAATCCACCCCCAGAATTATAATTTTGGATTCCAGGAGGCCAATGGGGGTGGTCTGGCTTATGGAAGTCAGAGTAGGGATTTGATACACATTTCAAAGGAAAACTCACATTATCCCAGCACTTTGTTCTGTGTTTCAGGGAACAAATGGTGGGCAAATCCAAGTTATGCACTACAGCTGGAGCAGGAAAATTTGTCATCAACTGGTTAAAGACCAGATTTGCATGAATTTGCCCTGTGGCTGTCGGACTTTAGCTGTAGAGAAGAGTTTTCTTCTATGTATAGAGAACAGAGCTGTGATGAAAATTGGTTGTCTTTCATAAAATTAGAAGGGTAGTGGAAAATTGTTTAAGTATGTGTTTCTTTCTTTGGGAAAAATGCTTTGGTTATGTGTTTTATTTCAAGAGAAAGTGAAGAGATGCCTCAAGCATGGTCAGGAAACAATCATCAAGGGACTCTTTCTGCCCATGTCTACTGAAATATATGGAATGAATGATGGCCCATCAACTGACCTTGAGCCCTATATTGATCAGCTCAACTCACACTACTCCTGGCTCTCTCTTTTCTCCCCTAAGACAAGTGGGGTTTGTCCCCACTCTCTTAGGAAGCAGTTGCTGTCCTGTGCACCTGCATTGTGCTGTTTGGCAAGGCCCAAACTCCAGAGACAGTGGTAAGGGTTAAACAGTATAGATCTCATGAAGCAGTACTTAAACATGTCCTAAGCCTGTTTAGTTTACTAGTATAGATGTAGCCTTGGAGACCAGAGACCAGATGCTGTGCATCTGCTGCACTCCGTGTAAGATCAGCCCTGATTATTTCCACACCCCATATCTACAGGGAAGGCCTGTAATAAAGCAGTAATCATTTTCCTCCCATCCTCACCTGAACCATAAGCCAGATCTTCATTTCAGTAACCCTTGGATAAATCAATAATCCTTCTATGTGACTAAAATCAGACATATGATCTTTATATTACTGCTTCTTTTGGGTCTGATCCTTCCAGTTTTCTGCCATCAACAGGAACAGGATCGTATCTGTTATCAGTGGCAGTCTGTTTTTCATTTCATGATGCAATTATCAAGCTATCTGAACAATGCTTATGAGAGACCATTTCTTTTAATAGATGGAGAAACTGGGGACACCCTTGGTGCTCTCATTTTACCAGGATATAGAATATCAACCTACTTCCACATGACATCCCTTCCCCATAATTGTTTCTATTTTTGCTTTTGTGCCTAACAGTATCCCATGGCGGAGAAGCAAGAAAAGAGGCATCATCGTTCTCTTCCACTTTTATCTAAGTTTTTTGGAGCTCTCATATACTATGGCATCTTAAAATGGACAAATTTATAAACAATATCAAAGAACAGTAGCAGGGCTAACTAGGACTTCGGCTACTATTTTCACTACTATTTCATTTTCTGGCACAGATTTGAGTGCCAGAAACAAAAGCTGAAGGTCTTCACAATGGTGGAAGAAGAAGGAAGAGCCTCTGAAATGAGCTCAAGGAAACGACAAAGTTAGAACGTAGAGTGGATAGGAGAAAGGGTACTAGATCAACTCTTCATACTAGAGTTGTTCCTGATTTTTTTTCCCCCTGAATCCAGGGCGGTTGTTATTTAGGCTGAACACTGGTGAACCCAGTAGGGACTGAATACATGGTTTTGGGCAACTAGTTCTAGGTGATCCTGCTTGAGGACTGGACCAGGTGGCTTCTAGAGGTTCCTTACAGACTCAACAATCCTGTGATTCTGTTATTCTGGGAAGCTATAACTGCACCTGTTCAAGGGGATTTGAAAAAATCTTTATGTATTTTAAACTACTATGAAATAGAAGCCAATGAAGAAGTTTATAGTATATATCTCTCCTCTGATGGATGGGGGTGAACTTTCTTTCCTCTCTGACCCCTGTGTTAGGTGGGAGTGGTTGTACTTCTTTTTGTGAAACTTCAGCATCTCCAGTGTCATTCAAATAGTGTGAAAATGCAACTGACACTCATGGGTGATGCTGATTGCATTAAATTCAGTGGCTAAACTCTTGTGTGACTTTGCTGGGACTCGAATTTTTATTCTTTGTTGAATTAATGAATTTTCATCCAGTGCTGATTCTTGCTCTTAAGATGGACATGAGCAGATTATTCAGGAAGCACATATATGTAGAATCGCTTCTAAACCGATGCATTTAGAACTGCTTTGAAAATAAAATTCTTGCAGCAAGCTCTGCAGTTTATTGGAGATAAATCTGGTAGACAAAGAGCGTATAGATTGATAAAGATGCTTATCTCTTAGTATTTTTTTTTAAGCATCAGGTAGACCCAAATCTAATTCCCAGTGAAATTTTCCAGAATGGTTTGAGTAAAACTAACAGTAAGAAACAAGACAAATTTAGTTACATGTTTTAGTTATATCGTTATATGTTTAAAGACACATATAACCAAAGATGACACATTTTATAAGTAACAAAAGCATCCAAAGCTATGGCATAGTTAAAAACAAAAAGAAAAATTATAGCAGCCTTCCAGTTACTTAGGCTTAGAAACCAAGTTTTTGAGCAGTCTAAGTCATCTTAAAAGTCTTTCTAATGGCATTAGTTATTATAGTTAGTAAAGTTATTATATCTAAACTTTTCTTCACAAGATAGGGAATATGAAAACGGAACAATCAGTTTGAGCCTCAACTGATGTATTTTTCGTCCTAGAGATTTCAGGTTTCAGATCTGACTAGCTTAAATGTAGTGGCTTAAGGATGTTCTTAACAAGAAGACAGTCTGACTTACTGCTGCTCCAGGCTGCTGCAAGAGGAGTCTGAGAGCAGAGTATTCCACCACTTCAGCTGTTTATTCTCCTCTCATAAATGGTCTTCCACAAGGAAAAATAAGCAAAAGGAAACCAACAGTTTAAGTTCACAGCACAAAATGCAACTAAATTGGGGAACCTTGTAAAATAAAGCACAGCAACACCAAGACTATGTCTTCCCAGATGCTGCAGCAGGCCATAGCAGCCTAACTTCAGGTTTAAAAGATAAGAGCAAGGATAATGGTAAGAGAACTACTGGGAGGTTCTTCATCATCCTTCACCAGTAATCTTTAGGGAAACCTGATTTTTTTATTAAGCTTTTCTTCTAAGAAAGATATATGCTTTATTATGTGTCATTGAGAGTAGATCAAGGGGGCACTTGCATTCTTGAAACAACTAAAATAAAAACATTAGGCTGATGTGGATGGTGTTATTGTTATTTAATCCACTGGTTAATGCCGTAGTTCACAGACTTTAGGGTCAGTGGACCAACTCAGATCCAAACAGGCGATTGTTCAACTACAGGGCCACCACAGTATCTCTTAAAACAGAATATGTATCAAACTGTGAAGTATTAATGGGAAAAAGCAGAAGCGGTCCTAAAAGAACCTGTACATAGTTTTGACAGCTTGCATTAACATAGAACATAAAATTTCACCAAACACTTCTTACATCACGCCTACACCATTCAAAGGTGTTATGGCATCTTCCTAGAAAGCTATCCAGTCTTCTTTTCAAAATTTGAAGCAGTAAAAATTCAACTCTTTTCTTGATAATTCTTTAATTAAATACCTTTGTTCTTCAAGTAATCTCCTACTCAAAAACATGTTTACACATTCTGATCAAATCACCCCTTACCCTTTTCTTTGGGAAGCTGGACAAGTTGAGCTTTTCTGCAACCACCACTCCCTCTGACAAATCCAAATTACCTTGTGGCTCTTTTTTGGTTGTTTGGTTTTTTTTTTAACATGATTTGAAAAAAGAAATAGTACTGCAAAGATAAACTTTACAATGCTGCAGCTTCTAGTTATCCCATAATATTTGTATCCAGGGATTTTGTTTGGTTTTTGCACTCTGAGCACATGCTCAGCCAGTTAGCCACAGTGACTCTCCCTTTCATAGATCTGCTCTTATTATTTCTTTCTGCTACTGATTTTTAAGGTATAGGAAAGACAACTTTTCTTCTCCTAGATCAGTGACACATGACATGTCTGCTATCAGTTTGACTGTCCAGGGTCAGGTGGTAAGGTGTTGCAAGTGGAAGGCCTTTAGCTCTGCAGTCTCCTTCTTACCCCAGACTGACAGATCTTGAGCTTAACCTTTAAGGCCCTTACGCTCTTCTTGAGCTTTTGCCTGAGGGCTGCTGCAGGCAGCAGTGGTACTTCAGTATATATGTGAATCTATTAATGTGGTTGCACCCGTGTTGTGCAGATTCTGTCACGATCTCCTCACAACTCAAACCCAACCCCTCCATGGTGCTGGCTGGGTCGCCCCACTGGAGCTCCCTGCTTGGCCAGAACTCCAGAGTGACCATCCACCCATGGGCAAAGGTGACAAATGACCCTTGCAAGTCGGAGATAGACATAGAGCGGAAGAAAAAAATAATAACATCATACATGTTGATGCATAGTATTTTATGGCACAGCTTGTCACATTTTTCTGCTTATCTATGAACATTCTCAGCACATCATATCGACAAAATAAAATATATTTTCCTCCCTGTATCCAATAAAAATAACCCTCTGGCCAACATACGCACTCACCCTTTAAAATACATTGCAAAATGCCTCTGATTTCATTCAGAAGAGCTTCTTTGAAAGACTGGTTTTGTGACACAGCTTGTTTCTTTGATATAAACATGTTAATAGTGAAAATGTCAAAAAGTTTATTGATTTTAATTCTTGAGATGGAAAAAATATATAAAAGTTCTGTTTTGTCCTCTAGGTAAATAAATGAGCATTGTGTTTCTACATTGCAGCCAGTGAACCATGCTTTATGTTAAACCCTTCCTACAAACACAGGAATGTGAACAAATCTTAGTACTGGAGAGAAGACACAAATTACCTCCAGCCTTTTAGAGGCACAGTAGAGGCTTCAGACACTGGAAGATACATGACTAATGCATCCAGAAAACCCTGTTTCAAAAAAATTATCCCAAGCTTCAAGTTAACTAGTATAATATACTAATACTCTTTGAAGAATAACAAGATAAGACAATGCTTGTTCCTGTTATTCCTAGAGGAAAATGAACCTATTTTATGCTTATTTTATAAACTGGGGGCACACACATATGGGCATATATGTGTTCACACACACATGTATGTTCACATTTATGCATATACATATGTATATATTTAGACAGATGATTTTGCAAACAAAACAGAAAATAAATTACTGTATATATGGCCCTTACCTTCCTCCCACTATGAATGGTCTTTTTGTTAGTCTACTGAATAACCATTTGTCATGAGCTTTACTGTACCATGAAGTTATGATTAATATTATGGCTCATGTACAGCGGGTTGAAAGACCATATTCATTTTCAAAGTCACGTTGCATTGATTAGAATTCACTGCAGGTTATTCAAATAACGATCCTCTCTTTTCCCAGGAGAATCTCCGTCTGATTTTTCTTTATCCTCATTAAAGATCCCAGGTGCAGACAAAGCTTTACATACTTCTAATTTGCATTATCCTTGGGAAGGAGGTAATTCACATGCCTTCAGTATATAGCACTTGTTTTTGTAGTTTGCTCTTTCTTATCTGTCTATTTAAATAAATCAAGAAATTTAGCCTTTATAAACCCTCTGACAATAGAAAATGCCAAATTTTATTATGCTTAGTAATGAGCACATGTATTCTGAAATATCAATTATAATTCAGATTAAGCAAAACAATTTTTTTCTTTGCTCCTCAGCAGGTTTTACTTAAAATTCAATCTCCGCTCAGTCTCTCAGTGATGAGAAAAGGTGAATTTTTAAAGAAAATATATGGATTTCATATCAGCCTTTGACTGATGTAAGAATATCCCTCAGCAAATAGTCAGTGAGAAATCATTGACAGGATTTAATAGTCTTTTTCTTTTTCCCTTTTACTGGTCGAATGTAGAGCAGTGAAAGCACACAGCATCTGTAATTGCCTGGTAGAACTTAACAGTCCCATTAACCCCCAAACTGCAGCACTTGGGTGGATTCCACATCTGGTTTCTGAGGCATAAATTGTGTGGGCCTATGTTTTGCAACAAAATAATCTGTCTTGGACTATTTTTATCGTGAGCCTTTGTGTAATGAGTTTAGCCTGAAGCAGACTGACAGCATTGTTGACATTTCATTGAGTTTCCATCCTCAAGAGAGAGGAAATTTTAGCTAATTAAATAATGTTATAGTGTCTTAGAAACTACAAAGGTAATGTAAAACCACACGGCAGTCGTACTGTATTTCTTAAGATCACTTGTGTATTCCTGGGGTTTTATTATGCAGAAGTCATTCTTCTAACAGTCTTTAAAGCAAGTCATACATTAGATAAACTTTTCATAACTCAACCTTGACAGTAATATTTGTAAACTGGTTTGTATATATAGGACATGAAGCCAAATGGGGAAAAGAGCTATTAGAGAAATACTTGAAAAATTATTACTTTTCTTCATATCAGCACAAATGGACAGAACACATCACCCATGTGTACTGGAGGCTGAGAGACACCAAGGACTTTTTCTCTGTTCCTCTGTAGCTACTCATCTCCTCCTGTGCACCAAGGGGTTAAGGGAAAGGGCAGAGGAAAGGTGGGGCCGGGTTGGCTCATGGAAAGGTCGGTAATAGGACACACGTCCCTTGTTGGGGCAGGGAGTAAATCTGGGGAAGGATGGGGAGTGGTGGAGCCAGTGGGTTTCTCTTGGCCCTGCACCTTGTACTCTGGTGCTCGTCCCAGCAGGAGGCAGGAGGTTCTGCCCCTCCCCTTCCAACACCACAAGGATTTTCTGTGGGTGATCAGCTGTTGATCAGAGAGCATCTTCCCCAAAATTAGACCAAAACATAGGGCAAATAGTATTAATTGTGAAAGTTTTGAGGGCCAAGCCAAGGTGTCTTCCCCAGCTTTCCAACAATTCCTGCACTCCCTGACTCCAGCTGTTCACAAAAAGCTGGTGTCAGCCCTGGTGTTCTCAGGGCTCGTGACAGTGGCACATTTTGGGCAGAACCAGCAGCAGGTCCTTGGCACAACAGGAAGTGCAAGGCTTCACTGTGGGCTTGGGCAATGGTTAACTCACTCCTGGAAAACACCTTCACCCCACCTGGAGCTGCTGATGGTCAGAGGAAGAAAAGAAAGTAAAACCACTGCTGAGCTCAGCATTTGAATCTGATTTGCCCAAGCATGCTGGGATGCTGTGGTGAGGAAACTGCAGGAAATTTGACCAGTTCAGCCCAGTCAGGACATAAGGACAAATCACTCCCCTCGGCTCTGTCCTGAGTGCATGGCACAGCAGGCAGATGACCAGACAGTTGTTCAGCTTGCCATTTCTACAGAAAACAAAATAAATTGATTGCACCCTTTTCTGTGTGAAGGAAAGTGAGTTCTTTGTTTCCAACAACTTTACTTCTGGGGTGTAGAGGCCCCCCACCTTCAGCGTCTTGTCTTGCTGCACACCCAGAGTCTGTGATTATCTTGGAGGTGTTAAACTGAGGGGTGCTCAAGTAGTGTGTTTCTATAATAACACTCCGACTGCCTGCCACATCAGGAAGAAAATAATGAATTTCTATGTTAATGATTTAATTTCTTTTCTTAAGATGTTAGCATTTCCCTGATAACCGATGGTGTATATATCCTTTTTCATGACTAAAATGTTTCATGGTATTAGGAACTGATGTACAGTATAAAGGAAATACAGCAGCTGAAGAAATGAATTGTTCTCTTTGCATTTCCCCTTTAAACACAGGGTGTTAATTGCTGGTAATTTAAACTGATGCCCACTACAATGTGTCCTTTTAAGTTCTCAGTGCATGATAAGGACATTTTATACGTGCGTAACACCTTCCATCCTGCAAGAGCAAACCACTTAAATTAATTTAACATTATAATCTCCCAGCAGTGGCGATTCACCCTCCATTATGGCAGCGAAGAAAACTCAGAAATTGTCCCTGAGCATCAGGGACACTAGCCAGCCCTAAAATACCCTGGAACCCACAAGGGCTGCTAGGTCCTCTGATGGGGGGTCGTGTGCACGTGTGTCTGTGCACATGTGTGCGCGCTGAGGAGGGATCTCCACGTGGCCAGCTGCCTCCGGATGGACCTTGGGTCTTTTCCTGCATATGGCAGCAAGCTGAGGTTTTCAGCTCCACAGAGGCACAGGAGAACTCAGGATCCTACAGTGAAAACCCCAAAATCTTTATTCTCCCATTAAGCCTCAGGGAGTCTGAAAGACTTTATTAGCCTTAATTGCGTTTTGCCTGGGATCATGAGGTCGGTGGGCTTGACGAGCTTTTGTTTTTAAAAACCTAACTTGCTTGCCAGGCGAGTTTTCCCAAGCTCTCATTTTATTGTGGTTTCCAGCAGGGGATCTTGTTTCAAGGGATATGATCAAAGTAAAGGACATTTCTTCTGGGACTTATTTTACATAGATTAGATCTCATTATGCAACTTGCTCTTTAGTCTATATTCTTTTTATAAGCTTCTGGCTATATGAATGAATTTTACATAGTAAAGTGTGAATTTATTATAATGAATACACTTTCTGAGTGAAAGGGAGGCAAAATACAGCATAGTGTGATACATTTAAGCTTCCTTATCAACAACAAATTTCAGCATTGCAGCAGTTTAATCTTATCTCAAACAAGGTTGCTGCACAGTAATTTCAATGCAAATTTTCAGGGGACTTTTATTTCATTTTTGAGTTAAAAAATGTTTTCTGGAATTGTGACAAATTTTGCATTTCCTTCCTATATTCACTTTTTAAGCCTTCTATCAAAGGCATGCATGACTTTTCAAGATTTCAAGATCTGCACTTAAGTCATTACAATTTGACACCTTGAGAGTTCCACTGGGGTGGGAATTTTTGCTAAAGTCCAGCAGCTCCTTCCGAGTACAAAATGCTCTGGATTAGTTCTGTTGGACAATCTCTAATAAGAGTGAAAATTGAAGAAATTAAAATTTAACATAAAACAGTATACTCAGGAATTCTCTTCCAGTGCTGTTAAAGTTTAGGAACTGGCAGAATTGGGAATCTTTGTTAAATGTTTCATTCTCATAGCATGCCAATAAGAACAGACTTTTCAATTTTATACTTTTGTTTTGTGCATCTGTCTACAGTTCTATGTAGTCTGAAGTTTGGGTCAATGCATGTGTGAGTTTCTCTAGTTCTTATGTGAATGTCTTGCTTTTATTTGCTGAATTTCCCCATGTGAGCAAGCAGATATGTTTTAATTATCTCATTCTTTCATCTGATTTAAAGCTAAAATTATCAAGTAGACTACAAATTAACTGTCAAACAGAAGAGTTGTATGGATTTGTTTGCTGGTTGAATTTTATAGCAACATACCCTCACCTTTCAGATAATTTATTTGACAAGGTTTTTCAAAGCAAGTGGTGATCTTAGAAATAGATTCAATCATTTTGACTTCTTCGCTATTAAAATACATAAGTGGCTGGGAAAAAAGTGGGGGTTTTTTTCTGTCAAAGACAAAACTTGCTTCTGTCAAGTCACTAAAACTGGTCATTGAGCTAAAAGAGGTGTAAGCAGTCTCAGGGTCTATTCTCATAACTGTGAAATTTGCCCCTGTTAAAAGACTTGCTTCCTCTTAGTCTGTAACACTGAGGGCAAAAATTAGAATATATAGAGGATTTGCATTCCCACTGATGCTGTAGTCAAGAAGTTTTATGCCTGAGGAAAGGGATTTTCACAAATATTCAGTATCTACATTTCTCTGGACCCATGGAATTCAATGCACCATGAGCACTTCTGAAAAAACCACACTTATTTTTGTAGGGATTACTGCCCTATAGCAAATATCCACATCTGAGTTCTACTAAATGTGTACACCATGCATTCACTCCTTCTTCCCTAAATCTGGTTCAGTCTCAAGTTAAACCCATGCAAAGGCTTGTGTACAAAGGGGTTAAATTCATACCAACATATTCAATTGCAATCTTATTTACAGCCTGTAAGTAGCTATTATAGGTATTTCCAAGGTTTTGATTCAGAGTTTACACATCTTCAGTTTATCATAGCATAAGGCAGTGTCTCAAGAAAGGAATGGTTTTCAGTTAAATGGTTAATTAAGACTTGGAGATATTTTTTTTTCTGATCAATGCAAGTCAAATTCTCAGTGCAAGTGGTTGAATCATCTTCAGAACTCTGATCATAATTAAACCACAAGGAGCCTGTTATGATTGAATGTGGGAAGCTGAAAATACGTGAACCATAACAAAGGATTTGAATTCGCTTCAAGCTTTGTACAAAATGTTGTTTCAGATTTTTTATCTTAGTACAAAAAAAGCTTTCATCCTGCACCTTTCCTTTTTTTTTTTTTTCCCAGGATTTCTTCCAAATTCATTTACATTTCTCTAAATTAATAATAAATTTTGCACATGTAACTGCTATCTGAGTTTCCTAATTTGTAGCAATTCCCCATGTACTCTGTCTAACCAATAGACTTTTTTTTATTTTTAATTAAAAATACAGAATTCTAAAGGATGTTCTTTACTTTAAACAGTTACACTTAATGTATTGGTAAGAAAATATTTCTCCAAATGACTTCCTCACAGCTGTATAATCCATATATGGTGTTGGTAGTCTACAATAAATTTCTAAAATCTATATTTTTTATTGTGTTCTAATTCTTTATTGCCATAATGATTTCTATTTCTGTCTTTCTAATTAGACTATATAGCTTTCACAGAATAGCTTTTACAGAGTATATTTGTTTTTCTGTTCTTGTAATTTAGTCTTGAATACTTGTAATCACAGCACATGCATATCTAAAAGGGACTAAATTCTGTAGTCTTGTAGTTTTGCCTTGGCAAAGGTCTTTTTTTTGAAACAATGAGTATTTTGCGAGGGAATATGAGAAGCAATGTCTATTTTAAAACAAACCAAAAAACCCACCGCCACAAAAAAAAAATCCAAACAAACAAGAAAAACACAAAAAACAAACAAACAAAAAACCAAAACAAAAACACAGCAAACAAACCAACCAAAGATGGTCAATATTAAATTCCTATTGTTAGATCAATCTTTCCAACTTTGTGAAATTTGCAGCTGGAGACTTGAGTAAGATGAAGATGTACAAAGTCTGAACAGGGACTACAGGATCTCCAAAGAAGGAGTGAATGAACCTGCACAGGATTTTGGTGTTCGCGTCTCTCACTACTAATAGCAACACCAAAAAAGCAAGTTGGAAGACATCTCCTCTTTGTGCACAGCCAGAAGAGAAAAAAATTCCTCTTCACTCACTATTTCCCATCCCAGCTCGATAGAAACAGATGTACATAATCTCTACTGACTTGTGGCAACCATCCAAAACCAGGCACTAAGAAGTGGTCTGGCCTAAGGTGCTGGAATTAGACAGAGAGGGAAATATTTTAGACAAGAGAAAATGCTGCACAGGGAGATACCCTGTGTTTTGGAGTCAGGTGCTTCATCTCAGTCCTTTTTTTTACATATCCAAGTAAGACTCACACTAACGACCTAGAATCCCCTCCAGGAAAATGGTGTCTCGGTCACTCTTTAGAGGTAGACTGTGGCACAAGCTTTGCCTGTATAAATGTTGGCTGAAGAAGGACTGCAGAAGGAGACCCTGATGCTCCATCACTGTTTTGAGGAGCAGGTGACCTAGGTTTCAAGTCCTTCCTGTTGAATCTACACCACTGACTAGAAAGGACTGGAAATTTACCTTGCTCAGAATGAGGACCAGAGAAGACAGGCCATGACTATGTAAAGACCATTTACCTCCCTAAAGGTAGGTGCTTCAGCAGCCTGGGAGATGAGAAACAGTGATTACTTGCTCATGTACTTCCTAGGTTTAATATTGACACTATTTAGGTGTACTAATTCCTCCCTCAGATAGGGCTTTTGGTACTTTCATCAGTTGTGGTCAGATTACTCAGTCCTAATTTACTGAATCCAAGCCTGTACTTCTCACTTAAGGAAAACAGATAGTAATGGGGTTTTTGCCTGCATGATCCCATTTGTGATGGGATGTCAGTCTCTGTGCTACGGAAGTCCCTGAAAGAGCGTCTCCCATCCACCACCACCTTCTTACAGCTGAGGGATGTGCTACTACACACAGTTGGCTTTCCTCAGTTGAAGTTCAGAAGTGACTCTTTACCAGCCAGATGAGTAGGGGTTGTTCACTGTATTTTATAGCATAATGGACAACATATCAAGGGGAAAAAAAATCATATTTACATTTTTTCTGCTAAGTGGAAGGAAAAGGAAATGGCATTCCAGAGAGCAATAAAATGAGAATGAATTCATTACATGAAAATAATGGCTAGGAGATTTTTTTTTCACATTTTAATTAATAAATGGCATTTCTGTCAGCTAAGAATACAATGCCCATAAGTAGTATTTACCTACAGACTATAACATAGCAAAAAATTCTACCTTTGTAAGAATCCTGACACAGTGATCCCATTTTGCAGGAAATCTTTCATTATGTTTAGGATCTGCTTACCTTTAGTAATGAAAGCCATATCTTTTCCCAGTTAAGCCAGTTGCAAACCTTCTGTTTTTTTGAGCCAACATAAAAAGTCTCTAATCCATATCACAAACACGCATCCTTATTTAGCTGGCTGTAGAGGCAAAACTGGTTACTGTCACACTGAGTGCTCATGGTCAAGGTTCAAGTAATGGTTAATGCTTTGAGGCTACACATAAGTGCATTTTAATTCTGAATGCCTTGTCCTAGTTGGTGAACACAAAACAGTTCCCTAGCCATTTAATTATCTGAGATTATAATGATCCTAACTTTGAGTAGGATTTTCTGCCACACCTTCTGGTTTCTGAAAAGCAGTGCCCTGAAGCAAAACCAAGTTTGTCCCCCTTGTTTTCTGTGTATTATTTTTATCTATTTCTAATTTAATTCGATTTTTATAAGTTTATTAAAGTGGTTTGTATCTTATATTTCTTCACAGTGCTGGCTTATAGTTATTTTCCCTTTTGGTAGCATTAAACGTATGAAAACAGGGTGCACACACATGAGGGAATACTTACTCATGCAAATAATCCAATTGAACTCGGTGAACTTCCTGAAGACAGCATTACTCATGCAAGTAAGTGATTACAGGACTGTATCACACAATGAACAGTGTGGGCCTGATTATCTTCTCACCTACACCGGTTTTACATCATCACAGTTCCACTGGCTCTAACAGAATTACTCTTCATTTTTCCCAATGTAAGAAAATTGAGATTTGCACACCTACTTAAAAAACTTGATAATTAATAATAATGACCATGAATGAATGATGAATCACTTAGGTACAGTGCAGCGGAATTAGCTCCGTAAGTGCATTTCTGCTAAGATCTTGCTATTACCCAAAACCATTTTGGAGCCTGATCCCTGTCTGACTGGGTTGCAGATGGTTTAGAGTTTGACATGCTCATTTTTAATTCTTCCTGACCATGGAGATCAAATTTACTTAAAGTCCCAAGAGAAAGGTAAGGAAAATGTTACTGCATTCACCTTGTGCATAGCATAAGACAAGCATAAATGGGATTAATTTAAAATATTTTCAGATGCTGTAAAATACATGTGTTCTGCAAACACTCACAGGTGGCCAAGACCAAAGATCCTTGAGAGAATTATCAACTGAATCATAGAAAATGTGCAGAAGTAGCATACAAGCCCCTCTTTAGACAATAAAAGTATCCAAAAGAATAGCAGTAAAGAGCTACAACCCACCAGAGAGCTTACTAGCATCAGTTTTCCTTAGTGGGCATCTCCATGAAAAGACTTTGTCCCCCTTTTTCCAGGCAACTTTGTACATCAAAGATTACAATCATTTCCCAAAACACATCCAGGGATGATTCTGATTCCGCATTCATGTCTCAGAATTCTCCATTTTGATAAATTAAAAATTCAGCTTCATGTATTTACCAAATTTAGAACTCCCTGAGTGTCCAGCATGATTGCTTTGATGAACTGAGTCCTTCTAGTCCATTTAACATGAAATAACAGACTTGTGTTGACGGTGCTTTTGTTCTTGAGAGTAGAAGAACTTGTTACTGAAAAATTAGCTACTAACCTTTAAGTAATCACTAACATTTCACCTCCTGAATATAAAAATGAAGAAAGAGCAGATGGAAACAAACAAAAATTGTATTAATAATACATAACAAAGCAATGCCTACAAATGATATTTCAATAGGGAAAAAATAGGAAAACTACAGTTTTCACTGGGTCTTAATGTATGTATCCCTCTCTAATGCTTCCATCCTCAAGCAGTTCTTTTTTATTGACACAACAACACAAATTGCAGAAGTAAATTGAATCACAGGCTCAGAATGTAAAAATCAATGAGAAATAATTTCGTAGCACTAAAGTGAACAGTGTAATGCTAGGTATTCATTTAATTAACCATGAGCCTTTCCACATAATGCACAATCATTGCCAGCTTTTCAGCTCACGGTTATTCCAGGAATAATGGGTTTGGGATTCATCTTTAGAAAACCTGCATTAATATTTGAAAGCATTTAAATCCATTAGTGGGTCATCTGAACACTGCAGGTCACTTTTACATTGCTAATTGAAACAATAGTAATGGGTTATAATCTACTATCTAATAATGCCTGGAGTGTTTTACCGCTTTTATATCTGCAGATTCCAGGAAATATGTAAATTTGTTGCTGAACTGTTATAAAATATGGAAATTTAAACTGCAAACATGAAACTATTTCTTTTTATAAATTAACAAAAAAAAAAACCCTTCACAGAAGCATTAATAAACTGAAGAGTTACACTATATTTCGATGTCAGGGTAAATTCCTTTCTATAGACTTTACAGTGTTCATCGCTTCTGCACTGTAGGCTCAACATCTGGCATTCACATTTTCAACATTGCCATTAGGAGAAAGTGAATATCATTAAACCAGTGAGTAAACAATCATGTCATTGTTTCCATATGCAAGCTATACATTGACTCAGTCTGGTGTGTTCTGACAGCAATGTGTTTTGTTTTGGTTAAGTTTTTTCCCTCCATGAATTGATGCAATCATTTTGTTTTTCATGGGATTTTCTGTTTCTCCTGCATATAGAAATAGCCATGCCATATGGAATTATGAATTTAGGGTGGGTTACTTTCAGTTTTGTACTGCTTTCCTTTTTTCTTTTTATTTTTTTTTTTTTTTTAATTAAAAGGTACTGAGAAGTAAAGTTGCTTTACGAATCTTGCAGGTAATTGAATAGAACACAAATTGATACTTAGACCCTCATTTTCGTTTTTAATTAAACAGGCATCTTGCACATTTACCTGCATCTTCATAGGCTTAATTACAGTCTGATTGGGCAAAAAGATCCACAGAAGAGCATCTCATTACATCTAGGTAGGCTGCACTGGTAGGAATGTGTGGCACATGTATAAGGGGAGGCATGTGTGTTAGTGAACGTGTTTAAATAATTTACTTGGTTAATAAAATATGGATAGCATGTTTGAAGGAAAATTGTGGATCATTGCATCACCTTTGCCCTCCCCAGTGGAAAAAAAACCCCAGTCTGTAATGTGGTTGATGGGAGAGAATAAAAAAATATATATTGTGGGTAACATTTTAACATAAACCCATTAAACTGGAAACAATTCTATATTCAGCAAGGTAAACAAACTTCTTGCTTCCTAGTGACATGTATATTGCCCTAACATGTGCCATTCTGTTTGTAAAATAATGGCTTTTGTGGGTGAATAAACCCCACAGCTTTTACTACTTATCCCAGGGTGGCGTAATATTTGGTCCTCTAAGAACACAAAGCATCCAAACCTCCCTTCTTGCTTTGTTTTACAAGGCAGAAGGGGCCTGCAGGCGGGATCTTATTCTGTAGGTTTGGTTTAAGAAGAGAGTATTGTTACAAGAAAGCTATAGTTTCATTAGTATATTTTTTAAACAACAGCTATTGATCAGGGCTGTCAGATGCTGTCAGAGGCAGAATCCTTCCTATTCAGTATCTCTTGGGATGTGAGGAGGAGAAGGAGAGCCTAAAGTGTTTCCCCCCAGCTGACTGGTATGCCTTTCCCCAGTAACTGTTCTGTGATGGAGTCTGCCAGGTAGGGCTGGCAGAAGCAGGAGAGTCTCAGGAGACAGAAAACCTCCTTCTATCCCAGCAAGAAATAACGCATGAGCAGGCACGCCAGCACTGCGGAGTGAGAGCCCTTCTGTGCTTTGAGAGGGCTGCTCTGCCACGGTGATATGGCTACAGTGAGGAGGGGGGCTAGTTCACCAAGATAGAGAGAATATCACTTCTGGTTTTCATTGCTATGCAGGGGATCAATTAAATTAATCTCCACTGGGCAATGATAAAGATATTTAAAAGGCAGTTGTTACTTGAATTTCAAAAATATGCAAAACCAGGAGTAGCAGGAGATGCTTATTGTCTCACTGCATAGCACATACCTTCCCTAGAAGATAGCCAAAGCCCCAAAACCTGGAATACAGTGATTGTGAATAACACAGGTAGATTCTTCAGCTGGGAACAAGTGCATTTTCCCTTCATTTCTGATACATCATTTAAAAAAAATCACAGATCACTCATATAGGCAGGAAGCAAATGCTAGTGATGGTTGATAGAGACCTTCCAGGTCTTACAAAAAACTATCCTTGAGCACCAGCCCTGTGTGCTGAGGAATAAGCTGTCAGTGAGTGCAGTGTTTTCAGCCTATTTTCACATTTGTGCTTGGTTTAGGTTTTATTTAAAGTTGGAACCTAAACAGATGACTGTTCTGGATAATATGGTTTGTGCTGTTGGCAAGCATGCAAAAGAGCACTTATTAAACAAACAGTTTTTATTGTTTTTAAAAGCTTTAAGAAGGTCTTTTCCTCTTCTTTTCCTGGAAAGGAGCAAGATCCATAAATTCATGGCATGGAAACTGCTGTACTTTAATAAGGGCTTTTTCATTTAAAAATAAGTATTCTCCACTGACTGGATAACCAGAACTTTTCACCCCATCTTACATATCACAGGTTCAAATGCAGATGCAGCCAGGTATACCATGTCTGGACAGCTGGCCCTGCAAAAAAGAAGGTATTTTTGTTCCAGATAGGTGTCTGCATCACAAGGACAGTCACTGTTGGCAATCGCAGCAGAGGAGCAACAAGCAAAATGTGGAGACAGATCTCATCTTTCCACCCTAGAATACTTTTCTGTATGCCACCCTGAAGGTTATTCAGATAAACAGTGAGTTCAAACACTATGGTCTTTTCTCCAGCAAAATTCCCCTCTGAACTAAGTTTTGCTTGAGTGATGACAGTGTTTGTCGCATAATAAGGTCTTTAATTTGCTGCAATGTCAATAAGACACCTTGTCAAGGATATTACACTTAATTAAACAATAAATAAACCAGACCCACCCTACTCCAATCAGATAAAGCTTGCCCGGCTGCCCGGGCCTGGAGGCTGACAGGATTCAGGGACTGTTAGGTGACTCTGAAGTGATGCAGAGTTGAGGCTTGCCAGGTTGTAATCCCAAGAGGGTGCCAGTGACAGTCCGGGTGAGACATGTGCCCTGCCTTTGGAGACAGGGAGAAACAGACAGCTGAGGCTAAACAGAACTGCACAAGCAGCACACAGAGTCTCAAGGGAAGCATGTCCCTGTTGAGACATTTTCCCTTGGTAAAATTAGCAAGTTCAGCTTCAGCTGTGCAATATGTTGGCCAAAATCTTAAGAAACCCTGGAACCAATTTATTCCATCTGGAAATTAGTTTCAGCTTTTATTGTTTTCAATTTTTATTCCAGAGCAGATTCAGTTTCCAAAGGGTGGTCTTGGGTCCTCCATCCTTTGGGATTTATTTTTTTTTTTGTACTTCCAAAGCATATTAATTAAAAAGTTTTGTAAAACCAAAAGAAGGAGAGGGAAGAAAAAGGAACAGCTTGATTTTCTTCTTGCCACTAATTTTCTGTACAATGAGATGTTTCCATGGAAGCTTCTTTGCAGGTACATTTCAAATATTAGCATCCGACATCAGATCCTGTTGGAAATCTAAAACATTTCTTCTACCAAACAGGTATTTTTATCTGTTCTTTATAGCAGTCATTTAGTGGGGCTGCAGATGAGACTTTTATTTAATGTTTGTCATTAACAAGCAAAAGGAAAGGGGGACAGGAGTGAAGAGGCACCCAGTGTCTGTTAAAAATAATCTGTGTGTATTCACTGCCAAAGTAGTTAAATATTCCTAAATCATATTTGAACATCTGCTTCTGGTTTAGTTCTTCGATGGAAATTATTTTAAATGTGCTTCTACCTGAAAATGATTTCTTTAAAAGGTGAAGTCTGGTGGTGATTTTCTCACTAAGAATGACAGCACTTCATCACTGGAGCATCCCTGGCTCTCAGGAAATCCACCATCTGCTTACTTTTCCACTTTTTAAGGAACAGAAAATCTGAAAACCAAACAGTAACAAGAATGAAAGAAAAAAAAAAGAAAAACCAGCAAGTGAACAATCTTAATAGCTTTCACATACAATGTGTTTCTCTACAAGTTCACCAATTTTCACAGCAATTCATTCATTCTTCTAAACTGGTAACCCTGGGTTATCTGCTAAAAGTTTTTCACCCAGAGATGCAACCTGTTCCTGATGAATGTTCATCAATGAAGTACAAAAATTACGAATGAAGTCTGCTACCCTGGGCTGACTTGCTCATAACTCAGAAGTAGTTATTAGTAAAGACTGAAGGGAAGTAAGATGAAGGGAACATAGGCACAGCTCTGAAATTTGACCATGAATTTAGAATTGAAAGGCTTCTCTAAGACTATAAAATCCAGTCCCTTTCACTCCAGGCAATTATAGAATCACTTCTGTAAATGGTGTAAAGGTATCAATGTCCATCAGAAAGCAAGTTAAGATTTTGCTCTTACTACTCCTTATTCCAGATCCTCACTCTTTTATCTATGTTTAACCTCTAATCTGCTTTTAATTTCCAAATCTGTTTATTCATGGACACTCTATTCAGCTTTCAACAGCATCTTCCAGCTGAAACCATTTTTTCTACATCCTGTCCTTCTCCTGTCTTTGAGAGTGCAGAAAGCAGTCTTGTTCCCCTGAACTTTTTGTTTTCCATAAGAAAGTGGAAGAAGTTTGTTTCCACTCATACAACAGGCTTTTCATTTTCACTTATCCTACTACTGCCCTGACTCTGCACCTTTCCAGTTTGAATTCAAGTCCACTGTATATAGGTGATCACATGGAAACCTGTATCTCGCTGGTGCCTCATATGGAGGTACTTGATGTTTCCATATCTCTCCTGAACATACCAGGTCTGAGAAGTTCTTCATATGTGTCTTAGCCAAGGCCAGTTATGTCAGTAGGATCAACACATCGTAAGTTTGTACATATAAGTGAGTATAGGCCATTCCTGGGGGCTGGAGTAGACCTTTAAATAATCTAAATGAATCTGTATGTGAAAACTTGCGTGCTTACCCCAGTGATTCCTGAAAAGCTTAGCTGCAGTTCCTGTTTTGTCTTCTGCAGGAACATAACCTCTGTCTATTGTGCTCCTCTTCACACAGGTTGGGGCTACGCTGCTGAGAAGCAGGTTGTACGTCTTTCCTCTGCCAAAGTCTGTGACTTCACGCTTGCTCTGATACAAAGAAAATTAATCATGTCTATAAAAATCCTCCACCACTGAAGATATACCTAAAACTTCTGAATTAGAGATAGATGTCAATACACATCTCCTCTACAAACAATTTTTTCTAGTTCCCAGTCAAACTGAATTGGATAATGTTAAAAATAAGCACCTGAAAAAGAGGGAAGAAAGAAAAGCAAGCTGTTATTGAAATCCTCTAATCTCTAATAAACTGGGTATTATGGCAAAATTAAAAAGGAAACATATGATAGCAATATTAAGACTAGAGACCATTAATATAGAGATTCACTGCCAAAGCTCACATTCAGTGATATCTCTGTGTTAATGGACAAAAAATTCATTAGCACACCCAGTCTCATTTTGGCTCCTGTTAGCACTACACTGTTTGCTTTATGCCTCTGCAAGTTGTCTTTCCCGTTTTCTCCATCACTAAACTGAAAGCTATTTGAAAGTTTCTGGCATCTCTATTAAATTGTGGGAAATATGGAAATTATTAACTTTCAAGCCAAGAAACTAAAATCACCCTTGCACATTTTGAAACTGAAACAGGTTGTGAATGAGGTAGCTTCTTCTGATAGGGCTCAGAAAGGAAGCAGGAGCGCATGGGGAGAGAGGGAGGCTGGCCCCATTGGCTGGAATTTGTGTTTTGCTGTTGTCCTTACAGATCAAAATACTATGATCACCTTTCCAATTGCTCCTTCTCTAGTAAACAACCTCAAAGTGAGTTCATTAAATATTAAAAGGCTCTGATATCTATTAATGTTATCGGACACATGAAATATGCCTGATGGATTTATTCCGCTGTAAAGGAACCATATCCCAGTGTCCCTCCTGGGACCATGCTCCAGCTGTTTAAACTATAATTCCATCACTAGGAGGAATGGTTGAGGCTGACCTCCATGAAATGTACTCATTGTTGCTCAGCCTGTGAATTGTAAATGAAACCTTTTGTAATAATGTTAAAATATGCATGCAGAGGAATTAAAGCATCGGAGGTCAGCAGTGGAGCCTCGCAGTGGGGTCGCTGTCGGCTCAGAGCAGCTGGTGGCTGCACTCCAACAAAAATGATACCTAGAGGTTGTTTAGGGGGCTGGCTGTGTGCATGACTGGGCTTGACAGATCTGTTGTTGCGTCTCGGTGAATCTCAATCTGGTTTTGATTGTCTTCTGCTTCAGTGTTGGTTTTTTTGAGTGCCTTGCTTTTTTGGAAGAGCCAGGTTTCTGGTTACCTTGTCCCCAATTCAGTGCTAAACCTCTTTATTGCTCTACAAAGGATCATTAAAACATTATACCACATTTTAAGACTCAGCTTTCCACATAGTGATTTTGTGCCTGTTTTTTAGTTATTTATGGCATGAACACTATATACATGTCCATGGAAGAGGGAGCAGATGCAGAAATTCCAGCTAATAAAAACAATGGAGTCTGAGGCAGCCCTTCAGTCTAGAGCCTGAGAGAGAAAAAAACTAGCTAATGCCAGGATTAATCTTGCAAGTTTGTGAAAGGATTAAAAAGTACCTTTACTGAACCTGGAGCTATGACCAAAAGGTCCCTATGCTCCGGTTTCATGCATTTTGGAAGACAGATGTAGTTCTATGCAGTGAGACCCTTACATATCACTGGTATTCTATTTTCATGATGCTGGCATTTTTTCTATGCTTAACATGCTGTGAAAGTCCTCAAATGCCTGAAGTGTTTTAAAAGCTTTACAAAAATTAAATGCTCAAAAAAAAAAATCTCTGATAAGGTTTAATACAGAAAGATAAGTGGCAGCTTCTCTGCTGGGCTTACCAGCAGTCAGTCGATGCCACGTCTTCAGTGTCAGCAGGTAATTGAATTGTATGTCCCAAAAGTCGGGCAAAGGCTTCACACTGATATTGCCTAGGCAAGAGTTTCACCAGTTTAGCACCTTTATGGTCATGTTCTTCAAAACCCTCATGTCACCTCAGATATCCCAGTGAAATAACTGGGTCTGCAGTTTTTGAGTACTGGTTTTCTACACTCAGGGATAAGGACTAAGTACGGGAGAGAGGCTTTGGTAGAATAGTCCCTGATCTTTTCCTTTCAGAGATCTAAATTTAAATTATGAAAATGAATTTTCCAGTTTCATCTGAGTCATAATTTTCCAGAGAAAAAAAATCGTTATAACATCTGGCTCAACATAATGTTTCCACTAAGATAAACTGGAGACATTGCCATCCCAGACCAGTTACTTTTGAAGAATTACAAGAAGCAGTTTGGGATAACATCAGCTCACACGACACCTGGTTTGTATTTTAACTCCACACCTGTCCATATCCATAGGAAAGGGAGGGGAGGTGAAGTGAAGGGAGAGGGGAAACAGAGAAGGAAAAATTAACAAAGCAGCTTATCTTTAAAACACCAGCTTTGTTCTCCACAGATATAACACTAATGTGCAATCTTTCTGTTGCAGTTTTAAGATTGGTTTCCAAAGGTCGTGCATTAAAGGTGTTGAGAAGATGCATGCAGATTACTTGTAGTGAGGTAGAGGAGCCCATTCAGAGAGTGCATGTTAGGATCTGTTTTGCTTTTGGTTACATTGGGTCAGATCTGAGGTTCTTTCTATTGAAGAGAGTGTGTCTGTGCCCACTGTTCAGTTTCCATCACCCACCCACTGTCCGTAAGCAATGCCATGAACAGCCTGTAAATGTGTGGAGAAGACTGAGACAACTCCAGGTGACAGCACACTAATACCTCCCAAGTCTGTCACTGAGTTCAGCCAGAAAGGAAGGGAGCTGGAACCCAGCAGGACTCTGCATCCTTGCAGGCCTTACACTAAAAGAAACAATATGGGATGAAAATGGATTTTCTCTTTGATTTTTTGTTTAAGCAAAACATTTGAAAAGGGAAGCTTTAAAAAAACGAAAAAGATTCGTGATAGTTATTAGCCCTCTGTTCAGCTTTACCCTTTCCCAGATGTTTTTTCCCTGGGGAATTCTAGCAGACAGACCACGGATCATCACAGCTGGCATCTGAACAGCACTGTGCAGTTAATAATGATTCACAACCACTGCTCCCAATCTTGCCAGCATTTGCCTCTGTTAGGACAGAGCACAAATGTGCTTGCAATTAGAAAGGAAGGAAGAATGTAACAGAAATGCTGTTTCTTTTTAAACAAGTAAGTGTAATTTTTCATGTAGACTTGGTACTGTGCCCGCAAGTAATTTGCTTTTGTCGAATGGAACATGAAAACCATGCACCCAATCCTGCAAATGATTACTCACAAGTGCAGTTTCTGCTAGCACAAATGCTGGCCCTGAAGTCAGCAGCGGGCTGGTGTGGGTAAGGATTACTCGTATGAAGAAGGGCTTTCAGGATTGGCCCCAGGAGAGGTATGTGAGTACTCCTTCATGGGACATAAGCTTCAGGGAACTCAAAATAGGTTAATTCCATTCCTGATTCATTCCATGGACCATTTAACGAGAGCCTCTGAAATTGTGCAGTCAGTAATGAACTGCCAAGAACTGAAAGTAATCACTGCTGCAATTATTAAAATTTACACTTGGATTCTGTTACCTTTGCAGGAAATATGGGTCTTGAATTAAGTGGTCCAGAAATCCAAGGACTTCCTACAAACAGCAGTCCTTTCAAAACCGCAATTCTTTTACTTTGTTATTGCCCACATTGTTGTTGCAGAAAAGTGCTGTTATGCGAGTTTGTTTTCTTCCAATTTTTTAACAGCGTCTTTGCATGCTGGAGGTGCATGAAAAAGCTGCTATATCAGTAGTAATTATGGGCTAATAGATCATGTAGAGACTTTTGTTTGTTTGTTTGTGCTAAACACAGTGGGTATAAGCATTTCTCCTGACCTGAAAACATCGTCACATTTTCCCTTAGGGAAGTGCAACCCACTGCTCGATAACCTGCATGTTCGTACTGTGTTCCTGAGCCGTGCAAGGTGTGGGCACATCCTCTTTCAGTAGTCCTGTATTTCCACTGTCAATCATGAAAACTTAAAGCAGCTTCGTCCTGTAAAGTGCTGAGATTTCTGGCCCTGGTCCAGGAAAGCACTTGAGTACAGGCTTAACTTTGAGCACATGCATCTCATTGGAGTTGATGAGACTACTCATTAGACGCTTTCAGATCAGCTGAGTCTGATGGGCTTTACCCTAGGATACTTAAAAATCTAGAGGAAAAAACACAAACTCTGCTTGTAGCTTTAGAAATGGGTGTATTGTCAAAATAGCAGCAAATGGGTGTAGGTGGTGCTTGCTGATGCGTGTAAACCACCACCTCAATTCAGTTCTTAAAATCAATTATTTGTTTCTACAGACTAAGGAGAAAACAGGAGTACTAGAAGGAGTTAGTGCAGCTTTGTCAGGATTCGCAGCAGCTCCACGGGAAATGCTCTGGGGTGGCACCAACTTATAAATGGAATGTGAGTCAATGATGTTCAGCTACTGCAGAAAAAGCAAACATGTCTTAATGAGTTTTCCAAACAGATGTATGGGGAGCCAGCTAAAATCATCCATCCATTCCCCTTGCCAGAGCTGTGTGCCTGACTTTAGGCATCTTGGTGTAAGAGTTTAACCCAATTGGAGACCATAGAAGAAAATTATAAAATGTTTGGGAAAAAAACACTGGGGAGGAAAGGCTGAAAGGATTTGTGTTATTTTTGCTGGGGGCAGTTTGAGGGAAATTCTGGTACTCAAGTATGGGACAGAAGCAGCTAGGACAAGAGTTTGAATAGCGACACAGAAGATTCAGATTAGATGTTAGGAAAAATTTTCCAGTGCTAAGACTAGAAGAGGAGTCTGAGGAGGTTGTGGTGCTCTGTAATAAGTTTTTTGGGGTAGGTTAGGTAAAACACCTTCCAGGGATGCTCTAGGTAGAGCTGTTCCTGCCTTGGGACTGAGAGAATGAAGGAACAAGCTCTGAGGTTCCTTCTAGCCACAGATTGCTTTGGCACTGTGCATTTATGGCTCAGTGCACTGACACGACGACATGTCGCTTACTGTGTCCATATCTTACTCTGTGAGTCACACATGCAGCCTTTTACAGGACAAGTTGCTGAGGCCCCAAACCAACAGACCACTCAAATATGAATCCTACAGAAAAAGATGTCCTTTTACCTGTTTGAGGCAAGTATATATTAAGAGACTTTGTTATACGGGAGGTTTAGGGGCAGGTTATTAAGAGTTCAAATGTACCTAAAGATGGCACATGAAATGCCCATATTTCAATTGTCTGTTGAAAGCAGGGAAAAGAATACAGATATGTGCACCTATATCTGTTCTAAGTATGCTCTGTTAAGCTTGTTTGACTGTTGGGAGATTCATTCATATACACACTTTTGAAAGGGGTGAGCTGCTGTAGACAGGGAACATACCAGTGGAATCGTGAAACAGCAGAGAACAGCAGAAAGCTCCAAGGCTGATTCAGGACTTCAAGTCCTGCCACCTCCTGCCTGAGTTTCAATGCAAAGATAGAGGAAAGTGTGATTAAAACATCAGAGAATTCCTTGCCTACCTTATTTGCTCTAAGAGATGACTGACCCTCTATGAAGAATTCAAAATTACAGGTTTTCCCACTGCTATTTGTCCAGGTGGCAGTAGACAACTTTGTTATCCACCAGATTCTTAAGAAACGAATAATTTTCAGGTGCTTTAGCTAATGCCATATACCTAGACAGATGATTTTGTTGGGGTTTTGTGGTTTCGTTTTGGCTTTTGTTGTGTTTTTCTCTAGGCTTTTTGTTTGTTTCTTTCTTTTTTCTTTTTGTTGTTTTTACTATTTTTATGGGGGTTATTTGTGTGCATACCTACCCTATTTTGTACACTCATTGTGTCTATTGACTACAGATACAGAATAAGTCCCTTATTGCTGCCACAAATCCTTATTTACTGGCTAGGCTTTGTGATGAGAGTGCCCTGCAGTATCTTGTCTATGAAAACAAATTGTTTGGGGAGCTCCGAAAGACTGTTTTATTCCTTTTTTTCTTGTTGTTATAAGACAGGATCCAAACACATTGTGACTTTTTCCTGACTGACATAGGAAATACAATATCTTTATTACACAAATTTAATGGAAAAAGATTGTTCTTTTTTCTGTAAGAACCTGGGCTCTTGCTTACTTATTTGGACCAACATATTCTTTTTTTAAGATACTCATTGTGGGGGCTGCATTCTGTGTACACAGTAGATTACAACAGATGTACATCTTCAGAGTATATTTCAGGCAGTGTTTTATTGTTAATATTAAAAGAAGCCTATATGATAACATAAGGAAAACAGACAGAAATAACCCCTATTGTGTATAACTAACGTGCAGCAGGCAACATACACAGAAAGCAATTATGTCTCTATTTATTGCTTACCTACTGAAGCTACCTCCTAACACCCCTATGAACTATTACAACCAAATTTTGTATATGACACTGTGCTTCAAAGACTAGGAGTATTATTATCAATGGGGTTTGCTGTATGCAAGTATGGCGATCTAGAGGGTCAAATCCAGCTGGGCTGCCGGTGTGCAGTATACAGATTGGTCTCTATACTGTTAATCTGCTAACTCAGGGCCCAGGATTGTTTGATTTTGGATTTCTGGTGTAGTATTGCCTGGTACAAATGGCACTGAAGAACTAGTCATTAAGTTACATGACATGAAATTTCCTAAGATGAAATATGAAGAACCTGAAACGTTCCAGCTGAGTGGGCAAAAAGTGGTTTTTTTATATTGATTCCAAGAAAGATTCTACATATAAAATTCAGTTCATTCTCTTTATCTGGAGAAGTGATGTTGACAATGTAAGATATTTTAATTCTTTACATTATGTGTCACAGGGAATTATCTTAATTGTTCCTTCCTCAGAAATACCCATCTTTCTGTGAAATAAATTTGATGTTATTTCAACCCTACAGCTTCTACTTTTTATAAACATTCAGGAGCTTTACTAGCAATGGCATGAACTTGAGAAAATTAAATTACACACCACAGCTTCTAATCATTTCACCCAAATTAATTTGAAGTTATGTTTAGGGTCTTAGCATCGAAAAATATGAAATTCAGGCTGCCAGTTCCAAGATGAATCAATCAATAAAGAAACAGAAATACATGACTTGTGAAAGTGAAAAATTAAATCTAAATCTCAGATTTAAATTACTGGACATTCTCAGAGTTTCTAACAGTTTATAAGGAAGAATAATTTATAAAGCAATCTATAAATGTGAGAAATTAATCCATTTGAGATTTTGTCATTTGACAAACATTTAACGATCACAAGTGGTAGTGCTGTGAAACTGTATGGTGCTTATATTTCTATACAATTTGTTTGCCCTACGAGCTGTCCCTTGCCCTCCCCTCTCACCATTGTCTGTGATTTGGATTCTTCATTGGTATTACACTGTTGTTGGAGTTGTGCCCTTGACGGCAAAGTTGACCCTGACCAGCAGGTGAAAATCTGGTCATTAATAAACAAAACCCCAAAATTTTCAATCATAGCAAAGATATCATTTTAAATACATATCAAATAACTTGGAAAATGTTGCCCTTTTAAAAATTGTTCAAGCAAAGCTCGTAATTCTGTACCTGTAATGTTGGGACCTCTACATAAAACTCCTGAGACTTAATATTTTCAGTCATTCTTAAAGCTTCACTCAAACATGCTGTTTGTGTACTCATTCCTAAATTAATTAATCTCAAAATTACATCAAACATATGATTTTACATTAACAATATTCAGTTACTGCCTAGGTCAACACCAAATCAGATTCAGCTAAGTCACTTTCAGGCCCTTAATGACTTTTCCCCTCATCCAATTTTGAGCTACAATAAAAAAGGAGCACAGGACACAGATCTTTTGGGTGCTGCCAATTCTGATGGAAGAAACTGGTAACAAGTCAAATCCTTTAAACAATACCAAATGAGAAGCTGAAGACATGGGACTCCCAAGAAGGGAAGGGCTGCAGATATCAGCAGTGTCTTTTACCATCAGGGAGATGCTACTGCAAGTCAAACTATGTCAGACAAGTGACAAAGGGAGTCTTTGCTTATGAGGGTACATAAGCAGGCAAAGGATGGCGATGGGTAAGGGATTTTGTTCTAGAGACTGGTTTTTTTAGGGGGAATTAGTCATAACCTACATATCTAATTTATTTGGGAATATGTTCAACTAACATTCCCCCCGGCAGAAAAAAATGCTGTCAAGGAGTGACACTGCCGCCTGGATGCTGGGAGGGCAGGCACCAGCCTCTCCTCCTGGAGAACAATTCCATGCAGGGACCTTACAGCAGCATCTGAGCTTCCTGACACACTGCCACAGGTTTGCCCACCACCACACAGGTGAGCCCTTTGGCTCCATGTTCCACCCCAGCTCAGAAAGACGAAGCCCCTCACTGAACAATGGTCTGTCAGTGAAAGTTCTTCTCTGCTTTTTTCTCCTGAGTGACAAATGCAATTGTCTTCTTGGGCACCACATGATGAGACAGTAGTAATTGTGTTTCAGACCAGATGAAGGCACAACTATTCATGATTTTCCATTTTTTTGTCGCATTAATTTGGGGGGGAGGGGAAGTAGGGCAGAGAAAAGGCTTTGAATCCAGACAGACATGTGTGCTTTAAATTATGTTTTGTGAATTGAAGCAAGGCAGATGCTTCCAACAAGCACACATTTTGCTACTGTTTGCAAAGCAGACACACACTGGCACATGGTTGTAGGACATGAATTATACTTCTGTGCTTCTGATTTGTAACCACACCTGTATACCCTTAGAAATGCTAATAGAAAAAATACAAATTTAGGCACAAAGGAGAATCTAATAAGAGGAACATTTGAATGGATAAGGAAATGTCTATTCCTCCCCATACCCCCCCAGTCATTAGGACTGGAGGAACATGCTTATAGTAATTAGGTAAGATTGATTTAGAGGCTGAACACCACCCACAATTTGTGTAGTCTGGGGTCAGGCAGGCAGCTGCAGAAACCGCTCAGCTAATTATGAGAATTCACTGTTCGTTAATAGAATCTCTCTCCACAAACAGCAGCTGTGTGTTTGCTCACGCAGATTATTAATTCTGGCCTTGCCTCAGCTGCAAGTTTCTGCTGCGTCGAAAGGAATCCTCTGATAGAAGTGTCAGTTATCACCCAAGCGATGCCAGGGGAGAAAGGAAAAGCAAAAAGAAAGGAGAATATCTTCTAATCACAGGTGGATAAAAATTTTTTGCAGATACCTTCCTTTTCTGCCTCTTACTCCCAAACAATTAAATGCCAGTTTTGGAACTCATTAATCTGTAGGCAACCTGGCGAGATCTAATTTATACCTGTCAGGAGCAATGGGCAGCAGCTAATAGGAGAATAATTGCAGTGTAAGTCTACTCTCCCCGTTGATGGCATGCTTGCTTTTAATGACAAACCTTTGATATGGCAGCATCAGAACATTATAAAGATATTGTCTGCATCAGGTCTGCAGCTAGGTGTATCGTCCTTGCTGTGCCATGTTTAAGAAAAAAAGTACATCTGTATTTTTTGCAAAGGTTGAACAGAGGCAACTTGACAAATGTGACGTATGATCATTTACAGGTATAAACTTCAGCTTCTTACCAAATGAGAAAATAAGGTCAGCTTTGTATGTAAGATACCATATCTCACTACATAGATAGATATAAAATATACACGTAAATTATTTGCTGAAAAAATCAAGACTTGAATAAATCTTGGCTCAGTCAAAGTAAATGCTGAAATTCATACTCATGTTAATAAGGATAGCAATAATTCCTGAGTTCTTAGATTTGATAACCATAGAAAATGTTAGGGATTTTTTTGTGAGATGAATTTCCTCTCTATTATATCAGTGTTACAGGACAAACCATCTGGTATTCAGGTAGGGTCCCATCCTGCAAAATTCAGAAACATTCTCAGGAATGTTGACATATCTGTGAACAGAAGGTTCCTGTTGTGAAAGATAAAACATCCATATTGTGCATTTGGATGGAGATGTGTGGGAGGCATGCAAAATATACCCATCTGCACAAGTAAAGGGGAGCAAAAGCCCCATCTTTACATCATATTGCCTTGTGAAATAGGTGCTTGTCACGTTTGCTTAGACCATTGAACTAGGCCAAGATATGAAGGTTTTCTTTGCAATGTTGCAGAGCTCAGTTTATTGGTAAGCGTGCATCAGTGCGGGGAAACACAACTGATGCAATGATTTAGTAAGAGCTGTATCCTTGAAATAAATGTAGTGTACTGCTGACAGTAGGAAAATTAAGCTGTTGGGCTCGTGGTAGGCAAACCAGATCCAGTTAATCTCCAGCGTATCTGTTCATTTCAACACTGCAGCAAAGTTGTCCCAAATACAAACTTGGTCTAATGTGCTGGTTTAAATGCTAGAAGTCAGAAAGAGAAGAGGACAGGTCAGTGGACTGTGACAATGTGATACAAAGCCCTCTAACAAATGTTTTGGAAAACATGGCATTTTTCTGACAAAAGTGAAGTGGAAAAATCATCTGTGTAAACAGATTGGGTTTTGGTTTAGGGTTTTTTTTTGCAGGGATTTTTTTTTCACTACAATAAATATTTCAATATTTGATTTAAGGCTTTCTGGGAATCCCTCAAAGTTTTTGTGAAAGCAAGAAAAAACATTCACGTTCACTCATCTTTTTTGTGAGGAAAAGTGTCATTTTGTGGCCAGTTCTTTCTCTCAGAGTCCTAAATCTGTAATTTTTCAAATACAAACACAGCCTAAATTGGCAATTGAATTATTCCAACTTCCACTCAAATCCCTAATGTAACTATTTCATAAGTCTTGCAGCAGCATGCAGGGGATTGCACAAGAAAATACCATATCTTTCTAGACGTCTTTAGCATTCATACAAATCTGGTCCTTATTAGCAAAGAGCTATTAATAGATAATATTACAATAACTTTTTCACTTGAAATGACCTTGTCCTTTTATTTAACTTGCACCAGCTTGCGCATTTAAACCATTCTTTCTCAACTTCTAAAGTAAAAGGTACTGATACCTTATTAATAGCTACGAGGCATCAATCCTATGAAAGACAAACTGTAATTAATTTTCTGCAGCTCTTATGCACATTACTGTGATTACTGCTCGTAAGTATTCAGGGATCAGTAATGACCACTCTGGACTTGTGAAAGTAATTTGTGTGAGTAAAGGAATAGATTTGATAAAGCTGCAATAGAATTGAATGCTTTTTCTATTACTGAATGTTTGCCATTCATGTTATACTATGAACATTTCCTTAGGAGATTTGCAGGTGTATAAAATGTCTAAGTTAGGTCTGACTGTGAATTTAAAGTGTGTCAGTACACTTGTGCTCTGGGATAAGCTACGGGTTTGGGTTAATAAACTCATTTAGGTACATTAAAACAGAAAAAGGTAACATGGGATTTGAACAAGTACAAGTCAATTGAAAAAACCAGCAAATTTTCTGATTTTTTTCCTTGCATTGAGAGAAATTACAAACTTAAACTGGATTATTTTAAAGCAGCGCTTAAAGGATGTCTACATGGTGACTACTTTTACATATTTAAGTGACTGAGAACTTTGCATAGTTTAATCTCTTAATCTTTACCATGAACTTGCAGGCAGAAGTACAAAATCTACACCAGCATAAGACAGGCCGGGAGGCAGGACCTGTTGCTGGGCCAAGCACTGTGCTCGTTTAAAAGAAAACCAGCAGGAGAGAGGAACCCCACTCAACTACCTCGTTTTGATAGTGGAGGAAGAAATACTGAGAAATATTACAAATTGGAATTATAATTTACTAAATAAATTGCAATGAAATACAACAATACCTAGGAACTGGTTTAACCAACAAAGGCAGAGTATAATATGGCCCCCTAGAACAAAAAAAAAAACAACAAAAAAAAAGATGTCAGTTCCTTCTCTGCATGTTAGGTGGTCTCCTCAGGGGCAAAGCAAAAAGCAAAACCTGGGAAGCTATATCATCCAAATCAGGAATTATCTGCCTTTATGCCAACCCCCAGCAAAGGCAGCAAGGCTGCAAGGTCTCTCGGTCAGCGCAGCAAGCAGCAGTGTGGTCCAGGGGCAGCCCTCTCCCTCACCTGTGGGTCTCATGACAAGACTTGGTTGTTTCAATTTCCATGTTCCTTGGTCGACGTGATGGTTGCAGTCTTATTGAGTAGAGGGCAAAAGTTCCCAAAACACGGGGTCCATACTAGTTTATTTTATGCTTAAACTACGTGGAAACACCCTGGTATCTCCCCTGAGCCAGGGAGTGTTACACTGGATGATGTAATACTGGATCATGGGACATTTCAGGAGCCTTTGACACCTTCTAAGATGTTACAGCCGCCTATTATGTCAGCGCAGTTGAGTCAATTATGGCCCATTATGGTATGGTCCATTATGGCCCATCAGCAGAGATAAATACGTTCAGGCTTCACGTGAATGTCCCAGTGCTTCCCCAGAGGAGAGATGTCACAGCTGAGTCATTTGTGTTAGGAAAAAGAAGTACTGCTCTGCCTTGCAGGATTTGCCTCCTTCCTTATCTAGTTCAACACCCAGCTTGTAGCCTGAGGTGACAGGTGCTTACATCCTCAGCACCTGGGTGGCTACTGCAAGTGATCGATCATTAACAGTTTATCAAGTGATCAGTCATTAACAGTTCATCAGAAACACAAGGGATAGAATGCACAAGTTGGTCACACCAACATAGTGCTGAACTCCACTACTATCCCTGTAGGTAGGGCAAGAAGCCCTCTCCCATTCTGTGCTTTTCTGCAAACACAAATATTTTTTTATTTTTGCTAGGAGGTTATTTGCAAGTACAGACCACAGTATATCTCTGATGTTCCAGTTGCTGGATCATTCCCCAGTGTGACTTTGGCCCAAACCGGTGAGGACTTGTCCATGTGGACTCTGATAGCAACCTATACTTTGTGGACAAAGCCTCTTTTCTAACATTTAGAGCTTTCTCTTCCAGGGCTCAGGCTTGCAATGGTTTGTACTCTAGCTTACCTTCCTGCGCGAGCCATTCCTTCTTTCTCCTTGCATGTCTTTCCACGCCACTCTCCATATTTCCCTATTAGAATCCATCTTTCTAAAGAATTACAGACCTTACTTTCCTACCTACGGTCAAACTGCTAAATGTATGGCACATGTAACAGTTTATAAAAGATTTCTAAGCAAGTGTTTACAGTCTCACGAGGGTGCAGTGTGAGCAGCCCTGAGTTATGTGAAAGAAGAGGCAGGTAGCCAAAGGTTCCTCTTTCAGCTCACATTTCTGTGACTTTGTAGTAGAAAGTCTAATGGCTCCTTTCTTCTACAGCCTTGAAGCATTCCGACAACATGTCACTGAGTTTTATCATCATCACTCCCACGTAGATGGTCAGGGACTTGAAATGTCTGCTATTATACAGTTTGCACGAACTTCCAAACGCTGAGATATCTGTTTGTGCAGCAGTTATTATATATCACTAATACACAGCTTAAAATGTATATGAGCTATTTTCCTCAATGGGAATTTATGTAAATAAGTCTAAGGAAATATCACACTTTCCACTGTAAAAGAAAGAAATCAATACTGCTGAATTATGATGCTCTGGTTTTCCTATTATATTAATACTTTTATCAAGTGCTCAAAACCGAAAAGTTCTCAGAAAACCTAAGCCTTTCTGTCATTAACATGTTATGCAATTTCAAAGTAATCCATTCCTACTGGAAAAACACTAAGAAATACAAGCTATGTCTATCACTTCACCATGTAGCCTCTCTCTTAATTGTATTGCAGTTCTGTTTCAACTTTGTCAAAGTTACTCCTTCCCTTGGTTTCATTTATACTTACAAGCATTTTTACTTAGTGTGGGTTTTCTAACACAAACATTTGTTGTTTCTGCATCAAGTTGCCATGCCCTTTATACAATGGGAATAATTTCAAGATTATGATATACCCTGAAACAAATTATTTAATACATTTATTGAAAAAGGAACTAAAGGAACTCTTTTGGGTAATTGGTGTGCAGTAAGCTACAGTACCAGTTGTATATTCATTTTTCTCCAATGTATGCAATTATCCACTCAGCCTTTATCCATTAATATTATTTTTCTTCCAAAGCTGAAAGTATATAAAGCCATTAGAAAATAATCCAAAGAATTCTATTTGCTGAATAAATTTTAATTTGCATGGCACCAGGAATTTTTTATTAATGGGAAATAAATTATTGCAATCTTATGGAAGGCGACAAGTTAATAGCTTTGTGAAAAGTAATGGAGAGAAAATGATCTTGAAAAGGTCAGGTCTCCTGTCACAATGTCTTTATGCACAATTAAAACAAGTCAAGAAAGTGGCTATATAATCAGGACCATGAATATGCATTATATCCTAATGAGAGTATGAAGATAGAGATGGGTTAGTGCTAAAGTCATGGTGAGGTAGTGACATAAAAATGGTAATTTGTGATGTAGGATTTAACTACGTTCTTCTGTTTCCTTTGGGAGAATTAACTCGTTGCTACCTGGCTATTCATTATTTTACTTTTACCAGTATACTAAGTAAACTAGAGACTTCTCTGCAGGAGCACATATACACATAGAATGTGTTTTACTCTTCTATAAAGACATTCCCTGTAGTTTTGATTGTAAATCACAAAATATCTCACCTCTGTCACCGCAGGAAGACCTTCAGAATGTTTGTAACCTTTGCATTTTTAATTATAGAAGTTGAAAGGCATTTTCATATCACATAGTAGGTTTAATATGGCATGGCTCAACCTTGTTAAAAGTATTTTATTTCCTAAGGTCCTCCTGTTCCAGGGAAGCATCCACTTCAAGGCTGGACTTTTTGTAATCCTCCAGGCGTTCTGCATCATCTGTACATGGAGGAAGAAATTCTGCCCTTCCATGTACATGTTTTGTGTTGCTCCCCCTACTCCCTTTCAAACAGAAGAGATGGGACTTTGCAAAAGTAGAAGAGGGTCATACACTTGTTTGTGACTACATCATAGTTACTATCAGGAAGCCTGTTTTGAAATATACCTTGCTAGAAATAGGTCTCTACAAGAGGAAATTAATTTACCTTCACAAGCACTGAATTTCCTCCTGGTAACGGCTTTTTCAATGGTCCCAGTGCTGCTAATGGGTGGTACTGAGTCTTGGCAATTATTCTGCATTGTAATTGAAAATGAGGATAAACATTCTGATCCAGTGGTCATTTAATAATATATAATGGTCACTGAACAATTATTTTGATTAGCTAATGGCAATTTAAAGGTTTACAACACCTCTCACAGCACTGTTTATTTGCGTATGCTATTAGAAGTTTCTCCCTAAGTCCTTGGTTTATGCTCAAAAATAGGAATAACTAGGAGGGGAAGCAGATGCAGCTGGCATCCTATAATACTCTGTTTGGGTGGCAGAGTTGTATTCAGTCCATGATGATTAGATTTCCATAGATGGGCATTCAGCCCGTAGCTCTTCCCATATATTGGCTCACTTAGTCTATATTTTTCTTGTTTGCTGCTTGTTTCTTGGCCCATCATACTATAGGTTTCTCAACTCAACAGGTTTCTCTTGTACAATATCATTGGATATTGTACAGAATAGAATTAAGTTCTTTTGTGATTAAATGCTCATCAGGATTTTTTTACACTTTTGGTGCTGTAAGATTAATCTTCAAAACTTACCCAATGAGTAGAAAATAGACTACATATACAATTTATACTTCCGTGTCCTGTCTGGTCACCAGGGGTCAGTGAATGAAGGAGCTGGGCCTACCACTGGCTCCCTCTTTAGCCTTGAGCAGACTTCTTCACCATCTCCCTCTTTCTAGCTCTCCTGTCTGTAAGATGACATAGTCCAGTAGCCAGAGTCACCTCCTACTGCAGTTATGAGAGTGTTACTTCCCTGGGATCAGACCTGGCAGCATTTGTGGGTAGCTGAGGCAGAAGGGGCAGGGTTGTAAACAAAGTCCCTGTAGCGCTGGCGAGGTTTGTCACTGCAGACTCTCAGCAGGCATTTTGGGGATGATATAGCTGTGTACTCCTGCTTTGATGTTGTCTCATAACTGTGTGGTTGGTCATGGTGATTGTGGCCTCAGTCCATGGTCAGACCTGGTTGCAGTATCCAGGCTCTGAGGTTTCCAAACAGATGTGTGGATCCTGAGCTGCCATGTTAATGTATGCTTTGAAGATGGAAGGCATTGCTCCTAGTGAAGCAAATACCAAACCAAGGAAACTGGTAAAAGTGAAGTGAACAAACCTGGAGAGTGAATGATGTTTACTTGACTCAGCACTTGTCTAGAGTTCTGTGCAACTATCTGAGACTGATCTTCAGCCTCAGACGGGCTTTCCATAGAGTATATCTTCATGGTGCAAATTAGCTGCAGAGGTCCCTGAGCAAGCAAATCTTCAAGTTATTGATTCTGATCATTTTACCAAGGTCTGGAAATAAGGTAGTCACAGTCAGAGAAGCAGGTGTCTTTAACTTTAGGTGGGAGCCAGATAAAAGGTATCTTGCAAATTCTTGACCCATGCTGGTGTGGATGCAGGCACACAGGCACACACGTACTCTGCATGGCTGAGTACCCCATGCATGCCAGCATTCTGCTCCCAAATTGTCATCGGTATGAGACAGTATATAAACATGCTGATGAAGGTCAGCTGTATTTCTCATTTTGTAATGACCCTGTGCATTTGGTTAATGTGCTGTTGAAATACTTGGATGGTATTTCCAGGTACCTCAGTTTTACTGTAGGGAAACAGAAGTCTCATCAAGTGATGCAGATAGGAAGAAATCATCTACACTGCCTACACAGATGGTTTTGAAATTAACTATGATGTCTCAGGGGGAAAAAAACCCAAATGTTTAAATAGGCAGTTGAAGGAAAATTTTCTGTTCTGGTATAGTTATAGGAAAAAAAATAATTATGAGGATATGCATATAGGATGCCAAAAAATAGGCCTTTTTAGTTTGCAGTTGATGACTTTCTCTCAGATTAAATCTCATTTTAAACTTCTGCCATTCTAAATGGAAGAAGTGATAGAAAGGATACAGAAGTGGCCAGCAAATATCTCTGTGAGGGCAGAAAGTCTATTGTAAATACCAGGCTGGTTTGTTGTTGCTGGTGTAAGTAGTAGCAACATCAATGACATGCATAGTCCTGGTGCTTAGGAACTGCAGTCATGTAGCAGGACCCTGAGCTTGAACAGTGTTGTACAAATACTCTGGTCTGAGGAACCATATGCAAAAAGAGTTATGAGATAGGCACAAAAAATGAGTGGATTACAAAAGACAAATAAATTGCTTTGAGGAGTGAATGGAAAAGTGAAAAGTAAAAAGTAAATTAAAATACCATCACAACAAAAATGAAGAAAGAGCTAAAAAAGTAGAGAAAAAGCATTTCATCTAAAAGATATGATTTATGCCATATGTGCTAACCTCGTGAAACTTTTTGCCTTAGGATACATCTGAGGAGTTTAATAGTTTTTTTTTTTTAAATGAAGATTAAACCTCTATATAGGGAAAAGGGAATATATGCATCCTTTACTTGGGTAAAGGAGAATCAGAAAAGAACTTTACATTACAGTATCTTCCACAAAACCATGCCAGCAACCAATGCCAGGAAGAACACAACTGTGAGCTCTTTCACATCAGCACCTATACTTCTATACAAAAGAACTGTTCTTCATTCCCTGCTCACTCTTTTAATTTGCCAACAGTCCCTCTACAGCTTTCCTAGAGCCTAATTCCCTACATTTTTTGAATGTACATGAGGGGTATAAGATGATCTGACAATACAGAGGGGTTAGAAACCAGAACAAGGCTGATAGCCAGCTATGTTGATAAAACAGCTTGCCCTGTCTCTATTTCACTTACCATTGAAATTCTGACATACTGCCCTGCAATTTCCACTCACCTTTTTTTTTTCCACATGCAAGAATAAAACATCTGTCCTGAGGTCATGTTTTTTTCCCTCTAGATGAATGGTTTTCATGTTGTTTCTAAAACTCCTCTCTCTCAAGGTGAATTTGTGCCAGTTAGGCACAGTCAGAGGTAACACCACTATAGAGAGGGTTTCAGCTTTCAAGAATAACAACCATCTGTAACACATAGACTTTTTGCTTTGGTATAAAACAAAGTCTAGATTTATTTCTGACTAATAAATAGCTTAGACCTTTAGTTCTTGCTAAAAATGTGTCAATATGCTAAAATATTTTCTAGTGTTGAAGTCAGGAGAAATTCCAGCAAAATGAACTTAAGAAAATAGTATGCACAAACTAAAAAAGAGAGTATATACGTGTGTGTATGTATTAATATATACATGTGTGTGTGCATATATGTGTTTGAGTGTGAGAGACTGTGTTTGTATACAAATATGAATTTCCAGTTCCTGGTTCTTTGTGAGGAACTAATTCAGTCTAATAGATGAAGTGTTTAAAATCTGAAAACAATGTTTTGATGGTCAGAGCAGCAAAAGGGGAATGTGTTAAATATGGCTTATTAGCATTTTATGGAGAAAAAAAATTTCAGAATCCTCATGAGACCAATAGAGAGAGGGAAAAATACAGTACACATGTAAATTAACAGCCAGCAATCCTTGTACCTAAGGAAATATCCGCAGGACATCTTAAATCATCTAGAATTTGGATATACTCATTAACCCATGGGAGTTAACCATCTGGCAAGTAGAATACAATGCCCTAACTAGTGTTGTTGTGGTGTTGTTTTATAAATCAGGCTGCATTCAACAGTACTGCTTGAATGGAAAGTATATTGTCGTTAACATCATGTTCATTGCCAGATCACAATGCATAAAAATTGTATCTAGAACAAACAAAGAAGTCATCCTAAAAGCATTATTAGTGACCATAGCTTTGATTGAAGATGTGATACAATAACTCTGTTTAAGTACATTCCTGTAAAGATTTCCCCTTTTAAAAAGTAATCACAGAACTTACCAGCACATGTGCACAGATCTATATCCAATATCAAATACCGCAAATAAAAAACTAATGCAAATGAAAGCCATACAATGCCTTCTCTTTCTAGATTGCTTTCTGACTGAAAATTAATCATATAGTAAATACACTTAAATTAACTCAACTCGTTTAAGTGTTATACTGACATTGACAAAGGAAGGGGTATTTATTAAACTTTATTGTAATTAGAATCAATCTTGTTGTTTGGACTTTGTATCTGACAGACAGAAACAGCAAACATTTTCCATTTATGTGCATGAGACATCAAGGCATCCTCTTGAACAAAGTTTGCTGGCACTTATGAGCAGCTGAAAAACAAGCTGGGAGTGCCCACTGTGCTTCTCCATGAACCATTATGGACTTGGAGGAGACTGTCATGGTAGCAGGTATGAGACCTATTTCAATCAAGCTAGTAATAACTGAAATTATGTTCCATTGTTTCCAAATACCTTTTCAAAGAACTCAGAGAATTCAGGTCTAATTGGTGTTTGTGTGTGCATGCACACATGGGTGTGATCGGAGACACAGCAGAGTCCGACAACCCTAAACAGGGTGAAACACGCTCCTACCCCACTGTCTGCTTCTCTCCTGCTCCAGGAATAGTGACTGGAAGACCATGATGGGTCTTCAGCCAGAGGTGAAACAAGACCGGTGGAGCAGTGTCTGTTGTTGTTTTGCTTGTTGTCATGACCTGTCTGATACCATATTCACTTGGTGCCACACAAACACAGGACAAAATGAGCTTCCTGCCCTCCCCCCCCAGTTCAGACCCTTAAGAGAGGATACAGGAAATTAATCCAGATAGATGGACAAAAGACTACATGAAAATAATGGGAAAACGTTTATCAGAATGGTACACTGTGAGCATAATACACCAACTACCAGAAACAAAGAAAAAAGCTGAATACAGGAAGTACTACTGTGAAAAATGAAGAACTTTGTCCCGTGGTGAGTGTACGCAGTAACTGTATGACTAGAATTTAATTTCTGACACTCTCTCAGTCTTGATTGGATTAAATATATTTTTAAAGACTTATCCAATTTCCCCTTTCCCCATTTCCTTTCCCTTGTGAAATTGACACTCTATTAATAGCCTCCCTAGTGAGATCCTAGGGCAAGAAGCGAAGAAAAGTATTGAGCCAGATCCTCACTGGTATAAATTAATATAATTCCAACTGACCTCAAGTTATTCCACTAGAGTATCCCAGTGTATCTAATTATAAAGATAGGTTAACTTTAACTAAGCAGCAAATATATTATCCAAATTGGAATTTTTCCAGAATTTGGTTTTGGATATTTAAGTCATTAGTGAAACTGCTCAGCATCTTCAGTTAAGATTTATCTTGTAAAAAAACCCGCCATTTTATCAGAAAAGTATCACATTCAGTAGAATATCTCTTGGAGTACAATGCAAGAACACATGCTTGTTATTTACTGAGATAATAGATGCCATCACGAGCATTGAGGCCATGCTGCTGACAACACAGCTGCGCTGGGCAGGGCACATCTCCAGGATGCAGGACTACCGCCTCCCTAAGATTGTGCCCTGTGGGGAACTTGCCACTGGCTGCTGCAAGAGAGGAGCCCCGAAGAGGAGATACAAAGACTCCCTAAAACAATCCCTCAGCCTTGGCCATATTGATCATCACCATTGCTCTACCCTGGCCTCCAATTGGGAGGCCTGGAGACACACCATCTACAACGCTGCTGCTTCTTTTGAGAACACGCGCAGGATCACTCTCGAGGAGAAA
>JAYRBT010000082.1:127850130-127877093 GCA_036023395.1 Myiotriccus ornatus | reverse complement strand
CATCTACAACGCTGCTGCTTCTTTTGAGAACACGCGCAGGATCACTCTCGAGGAGAAAAGACAACGCAGAAAGAATCTCGTCTTGTCTATATCACCTGGGGAGTCTTTCTGCTGTGCCTTCTGCAACTGGACTTTTCTATCTTGCATTGACCTTTTCAGCCATCAGCGTGCTTGTAGCAAGCGTGGGTAGAGCCCTTCTCATATCTTCGTTCGCGAAGCCTAGCCATGATAATAGATGCCCTTTGGAAAATCCTGAAAACTTTCTGTTCAAGCGTTGCTGCAGCATTCCCCAATTTACGCAGTTAATGCAGAGGTTGCAGGCTCCTCACAGAAGTGGTTAAAAACAAACAAGTGCAAACTGTCTGATTTTGTGAAGTGCGACTTTTCATACCATGCAATTTACTTGTTATAAAGTCATGGACTTGCTAATAGGATCATCACTCCAAACAGTGCTTTCTAGAAATCTCACTTTCCATATGTCAAAACTGCAATGACTTTATCACAAAAAGAACTCACTTACATACTTTACTTGTTTCATAAATGTAGTTTTAGGGACCCTCGTTAGTATTTGACACTAAGATCTCCAAAATCTGAAACACTTAGATGAAGTACATTTGAGTTCATTTTTCAGAAGTATTTATTGTAAGCTATTAGGAGGGGAATTGAAATTGCCAGTAGGGTTGACTGGGCTTTTAAGATTTGTCGCTAATCTATTTGTGCAAAGAAGGATCTTGTAATATTCACTGCCTGCACAAATATAAGTCTCCTGTTCTTATTTTAATCTCTAAAATGTATGATTGATAAGACAAATAGAAGGCATAAAATGGGAAATCACTTTTCCAGCGAGTCTGTAAAATTAAAATCATTACAACATAAAACTGTTCTTAGGAATATAGATCATAGGATTTGAATATCATAAAATATCAAGTGCATTCCTCTTTGCCCAAAACAAATGGTCCAAGATTTCACCTCAGTCTTTGGATCTATCAAAGTCCTCATCTGATTCCCAGAGTACTGCAAACTGGATGCTTTTGAGTGCCATAATTCTTCTTATACTGCTGCATAAATATCTCTAGGTGAACTGAAATACCTTCCCATTAGGAGAAGATAATATTCCTGCTTCGTCTCAGCTCTAAGAAGGCAATGGTCCTACCAGCTGTGGTTCCCAGAGCAAACACGGAGCTCAGAATCACAGAATCATTTAGTTTGGAAAAGACCTCTGAGGTCTTCAAATCCAGCCTTCGACTGATCGCCACCTTGTCAACTAAATCATGACATTAAGTTCCATATCCAGTCATTTCTCGAACACCCCCAGGAATGGTGACTCCACCAGCTCCCTGGGCAGTCCATTCCAGTGTTTAACACCCCTTTCGGTGAAGAAATTCTTCCTGACATCTGTCCTGAATCTCCCCTGGCACAGCTTGAGTCCCTTCATCCTGTCACTAGTTGATGGGGAGAAGAGGCTGACCCCCATCTTGATACAACCTCCTTTCAGGTAGCTGTAGAGAGCTATAAGGTCTCCCCTTAGACTCCTTTTCTCCACCTCAGACCACTGCAGGCTCTGATAAATGTAACAGGGCATCCACCAGCTGGTAATTTAGGGCACAGCACAGCTAATGGTAAAATCAACCAATCTTCAGGTCAAATCATCACTTCCTCTCAGCTCATAGTTGTGGTATTGGCAGGGCTAAAATTTTTTTATGAGTTTATTATCATTGTGGATGAAAAAGATCACTTTATAGGAGTTAAAATTTCTGCAATTTGCACAGTTAAGTGTATGGACTAAGAGTGGCAGAAATTAATGTACCTGAATCCCTCAAGGGAAAGAGCATGTCAAGTGAATGTATGAAGAAGAAGAAAAAGAAAGAAAAAGGCTTTGTAGAAATTTTCTTTAAACCCACCAGGGCCAAGAACTTCCCCTTGGTGTAGATTTTAAATTAGTTTATCATTTCTCTTTTTCTCTCATAACTGCAGGGAGATTCAAGAAACCTTCCGTCCCCCATACAGATCACAGAGAGAAGTTGAAAGAATAGAGAAATATCTGTTCATCTGTCGTAATGCCAGGCTGTAATTTTTTATATAACTGCTCATAGCATTTCTGAACTATTAAGCTTAATAAGGTCTCATGGGTCTGCATATGTGTGAATGTTTTACCCCATAGAGCTCCTCTAGCTGCTATTATGACTGTGGGCTTATAGCAAGAAATCAGCAACCAATACATAATCTCATCATATCCGAGCTCCTGGTACAGGCAATACCTCATAAAAGTGATGGATATCTACATTTTATAGATTATGAGTGAGTTTGCAATGGTCTGTGGAGTGGCTCCTTGAGGCAAAGAGAGGGATTGGCTAAGTCTGTTACCTGTTTTCTTAATCTTCTAACTGTGCTCTCAAGATCAATCCATTTGCTATAGCTTTCATTCCTCCTAATGGCAGAAAGACAGGGCCCCAGATAAAAGTCTTTTCAGAAGCTTATTGAAAGCTGAGACAAAAGGAGAGAGGAAATTCTGGGAATATGTTAGTTTCCACATATAATGGATATGAAATTCAATGTACTGAAAAGATATTTGATCTTCAGTTTCTTTCACTGTTAAAATTTAACTTTAAAGGTTATAAAAATACAAGACCTACCAAGACCTGGGTATTTACTTAATAAAATATAACACACTACTAAATCCAGCAAGAATTATGGCACAGCTGACTGGTAATTTTATTTTTTTTTTTTAATAAATGCTTTTCCAGCATAAAATAGAATATTCACAGGAACGTTTCCTAAAAAAAATTTCAGTTCTACCAAAACGTTTCAGTTTTTCTACTTAGAAAAAGCAAACTGCTTCATTGCAGATTGAATCAACCTAAATCAAAACACCTGCTACTGAACACAACCACACATTTCATGTAAGACTGGTTCAAAATTAAGTTTCGGTCTTTTTCCCCTCCTGTTAAAGCAGCAGACGGCTGTTGTTTTCCTTTTAGGACCAATGTTGTTGGAATACAGGAAATACAGATTCTATTCTACCAGGGAAAATACGGATAACTCTGAATAAAATAAAAGTCTCCTATTGTCTAGCGTGTTTTGTTGATTGCAAGATAGAGGTTCAGTGTGTTCCGTCATATCAAGTTGAGAAAAAACTGGGCAAGATGACAGGTAGCAAACCTCCAGCAGGAAAATACCTGCATTTTTACAGATACCCTTGAGTAAAAGAGTGGTCCAAAGTCTCTGGTGTGGAAGTACCTCCTTTCTTTTGGAGGATTCAAAAAGTAATATGAAAGAGTTTAATCCATACTGGAAGTTAGTACCAGTGAAAGCTCACCTTCACTGCACCCGAACGTGGGAGATGTTAATTTGTGGTACATCACTGCAGCCATCCTCATGACCCGCTGAATCTATCTGTATGTTCTGCTCCAGCCACCTTCTGATCTCCCATTAACACTAACTGCTGCTGTGTCTTCTGGCATAATACACCAGGTAAACATTTGCAGCTGGTAATGTCTACATAGTGAGCAGAATATTTGACCCAATCTCCAAATGCCCTTATTTCCCCTTCTTTTGTCTCTCATGTTTTCATTTAGATAGACCTAGACCAGGCACACTCTCAAGCATGTAGTTTTCTTATTTGTTTGTACTGTGTGAAGAGCAACAACATAACCCTGTTGCTTCAGTAGTCCTCTGGAAATTATGTAGAAGAAATACAAATATTTCACAGGTTTGAAAATTTACTGAAGTACTCCCAGATCTTTGTACATTGTAAAAAGTATGTTTGCACAAATTATGAGAAGACTACTTTTCATCAGCCCCATAATTTCACATATGAAATCCATATTAGCAGAGTAATTTCTCACTGTCTCTAATGCCAAAATATTTTGAAGTATTATTTCCCACTTTTTTCCTCTCTGTTCAAGAGGGGTTCCTACTTTTTAGTCATCAGATCCACCTACACACTTGCCAATCAAACATTAGATCTCTTAATTTCAATTATTAAAGAAATTAAATTCTCCTTCCTATTGAAATAGCTGCAACATCTAAAATGCATCTGATTTCAGAGAAAATTCAAGCTGCTTTATGCATTTCAGTGATGGGAGCATTTGTGCCTATCTTCATGGTTTATGAACTGTGACTTTCATGACAACCTGAACAGTAACTCTTGCAGGACAGGCTCCACTGAAAAGCAAAAGCAATTGAAGAGTTCCTCGTAACTGCAACTCTACCACTACTTAAGGGGCTTTAGTTAATTTACTGAAAAAAACAAACAAAATATAGCGATCTACAATGTTCATTTAGGCTTCAAAGAGGAAAATCCCCCATGGATCTTATTTTTGTATAAATATCTGTTTAGACTCAACATTACTCAGCAAAGAAGACTTATTTTTCTGCTAATCCTATCAACCTTTTACTCTACCAACAAAAATACCAGCTGAGAGAGCGAGCATTTTTGTATGTCTTAGTTGCAGTTCGAAATATACTTTATTGTTTCACTTCTTCCAAGTATCTAACAAACACATTGCCAGTTTTCCTAAAAAGCAGTGTGCTCATATCAAGAAAGCTATATTTCCACTGTCATATGACTGGAAATTGTATATCTCTGCATTACCTGTTTTCAGGGGTGGAGCCACGGGTATGAGACCTAATTTATTCCTCTCAAAGATACTGATTATTTTTTAAAGACTCAAATGCAAAACACTTTGAATGTACTTTTAGCCCAGGGCTGTTTGTGTATTTTAATTAGAATTGACCCTGATGCAAAAATCTATGAAACGAATAGTCTCAAATACATAAGGTATTGTAAAAAATGTCCCAGAGTTCACTCCTACAAGTGATTTCTCTTTTGAAAAGGAATCCAAAACTGGCTGGATCCAGATCCCATCTTTTTTCCCAGCCTGAACAGCACACCATTCAAAATCTTGATGGAAGCATGACTGGAGTCCAAGTTTTTTGGCAATTAATTCTTTGTATAACTTTATTAACTTCATTTCAAGGTACTTGAAACTGACACTTCATCTGCACAGAAAATGAACTGTCACCTCCCATACCCATAGTGAATTAGTGACACTACAGTCCGGGTACTGTTTTCATTCGCCAGTATCACTGCAGATAACTACCTGAATGGAATTCAAGAGCAGTGCCAGTAAAGAGCATAATAAAGTAAAATCAGCATGTTTTTGGAGAATTGGGTGTTTGATGTGATCATTTCTTAAAAATTAAATAAATAAAATTGAAGTGTTAACATAACCATCAAACCAGACTGTCACCTAGTGATTGCTGAATTATTCTCTGTTGCCATTCTAATCCACAGACACCAGGGAAGAAGGAAAAGAACAACCCCCCCTCACTTCTCTTACAAAGGCAAATTAGCCAGATTGAAGTCAGCCACTGAAGGAGAGGGAATATGCTTTGCCATGTCTTCCTTGCTCCTAGGTATGGGTCCTGGCAAAGATCACATCAACAAGATCAGTCCTTCCTGGGGTGCTGGATTTTTGAGTGGTAACACAGAGGAGTTGGTATAAGAAGGGCAGTGGTCACATATGCCTAGCTAGCTAGCAGGAGGAAGCATATGGCTACCATTTGTTCCACCAACAGTGGTGTGCACACACCGCAAGCCCACAGAAGGAATGCTATTTCTTTCAGCCAGACTTCCTCATGGCTCTTCCAAGACACTCGTTTCTGCACGACTCCCAGGAAATAAAAGTAAGCTGGCCAAAACACTCCTCAGAAGAAAGGTTTCTTAACAGAGCTAAAGCCTTTCTCTCTTGTCCTTTACTAAGTCAAGTATGTGCTTTGTGCTACATTGCACAGATGGCTCGATGCTGCATGTGCACAAGTACAGCTGTTAGATTTGGGGTGGGTTACATGGAGCTGGCAACTCTGCGTTTCAGTTGATATCTACGAAATTAACCAGCAGGCAGATCTTTAGGGAAAGCAGAGGAATTGCTGGACAATATTTAAAAGATATAATAGGTACTTGCATAGATACTGGCATCGAATGCAAGACCCTTTTTTGTCTCTTTGGTTTACTTTCCTGACTCTGTCACTCACATACTGCAACTGGGGTGTCAGATTGTTTAGTCTAGTATTGGGATAGCAGAAGTTCTTTCATGTAGAGGCTTTATTTCTGGTTGACTGTAGATCAGCTCTTGGTGTTTTTAGGAGTTGTACGAGAGAGACTGGCCTGGAAAACATGCAAAGGTCAGGATAGAGTGGGCTGTGCTACTTAGTGTGTACCTTTATGTCAACTAATCCGGACAGGCATTTGTGTACTGCACCCAATCCTCATCTCGGCACACCAGAATTTGTCACCCCAGCTTAGCACTGATTTCATCCCAAGCAGCAGGTAATGAACACATGCAGCTGCAGGTAAGTGAGACCATCTTGAGTGAACGAACTGCAAATTTTAGGGAGAATATATACTAAGCCACTTGAGTGCCATTAGTCCTCCACTGCCATCCCACAGAACCCCTGTTTTATCCCACTGACAATTAAGCACTAGGTTTCCCTACAGCAACTCTGTAACTGTAGTTCACAATAACTTTTTTAAAATATTGGTGTTTTGAATTACCTTTATCATTGTGTTTTAACAAACCTATTTTTTCCCATGTACTCACACACTGATTCTAACTAGATACTTTTTACTACATTGTTTTGTTGTCTATTAACTTGATGCAGTTAATATGTTCTTTATAGTCTATCCTATGTTTATAATCCTCATTCTGATAATTCGTGCTTGGAGTAACTGAGAAGATGTGACTTGGGTGAAATTATTTCACAGAGGTCTGCATTCAGAAAAAGCAGCATTGAAACAGTTAATTCAAATCTGTATATGGCCAAGGTTACAGTAATGCTTTTGAACCTTGGAATATAGTTCCCAAATCTCAGTTAAAAAAAAAAAAAACAAAAACAACTGAAGGAACATACTCGCAGGGCTGAACATTGGTAAGCAGACATACAGAGAAGATTGGCGTCTACAGAATATAAAACAAGATTTTGTACATAAGGTGAAACAGGTATCTAAGGTTCTCAGGGGACAGACTATTTCAGTCTTTTGAATTAAGTGGTTTAAGTCTTCAGCTTAGCTTCCTTTGTAATACAAAGCCTATGTGTCCTCTTTGAGTTAGACCATGCAGTATGACAATTTGATACACCTACTTCATATGGTTTTGTCACTATACATGAATATAGGTACATTTTTATATTTCTTGTATGATTTTTTTAAACAATATTTTAAATCGTGTATATTTTAATGGTGTAATTGAAATTATATAGTCATGGGGATAATCAATAGACAAAAAGTAAGTAAAGAAATATAATTCAAACAATAATGACAATAAATTCTTAATTGAACAGACACAAGTCATAGATTTTGCTTCCTCCTTGCCTGTACCTTAATTATGCATCATCATACAAAGCTGTATGTTCCTGCTTTTCTGACTTGACTTTGCAGAGGCAAAAGTGCAAAGTGACTGCTCCCCACTAACACTGAAAAGAAAATCATTGTCTTTGGCTGGCTTTGGTCCACATCTCTGGTATCTTTATTGCAGTCATGACTCAGCCAAATCACTGTGTAGAGGGCATGAAGATTGGTTGGATTCATGAATATTACATTTTAGGTTTTTAGTGACTTGTATTTTCAACACATCATGCTGGGGTTGGAAGTTTTAGATCTGATGTGTAAGTGAAAGCTTTAGATTTTCTTGTATGTATTTTTTAACCAAATTATTTAAGAGGGCCAGAAAAATCACTGTTTCTATGCTCTTGAAGGAATGGAGGAAAACACATATCTGAATCTCTGTAGCAGTCATGATGTGCCATGTTGCTGTGCTGAAAGTCAAGTGTTATACACTGTCTTGGAAACCCAGCCACCATGAGGATCAAATTTGGTCCTGAATCAATAAAGACTGCAGGACTCTTCATAGGATGAGTGAGTTCAGGATGACACCCTTCCAATATGGAGTTGAGAGGAGACATTTGTTTTGCTGACAGGAAGCCCCAGTTAAAAAGGCCTCGGTCTTTCCAACAGTTAGCTGTGGGAAGTCATGAGTCATCCCAGGCTTTAAATCTGACAGTCAGACCGTATCAGCTTTGTGCAGGAGCAGGTAACTTAGGTTGAACTAATAAATATAGTTCAAGGATGTGTACCACTGGCATCCATGTGAAACCCATCATAGATCCAAAAAAACCCAGCAATTATCAGTGGCACCAAGATCAAAAGAAATATAGAGTGTTGGTGAAATCCCCATTATCCTCAGACATGAACAAAAAGGACACTGATGGATGGCTATTTACTACTGTATGTTAACCTTCTAGGGACAGGTTGCTTCCAAATCTTGTGTGGGTCAGTCACACTCACTGACACGGAGGGTAGCTCATGACATAAGCTGTCAAACTACCACGATTTCCAGAAAAATGGATAGTTATTAATTACATCTATCACAAATTCAAAGGTATGACAATGGTTTTCATAAGGTGTCAAAGCTCTCTCAGCTCTGCTGAATTTTCCCATCCATCTGAACCATACTGGATGTGTGGTAGCTAGCCCAGAAGCATCACTACCACATCTGAAGTCTTTGTGTGTTTGCATTGTAAGTGGTTCAGAAAATGAAAGCAGAATGCAAGCAAGCAGAAGGCTATGCTCTGCTGCAATCCAAGCAAGGGACATCGGAGTTTGCATCTGTTACACGGAAGGAAGGCCACGCTACTGAATTTTGCATCATGGGGGTCATTCTGTGACAAGAAAGGGGAAAGAAGAAACCAGCTTTCTTCTCTACACAGAAGCAGCTCAGTCCTGCTACCTCTCTTGAATTCACACAGGAATCTGTGTCTTGAGACATTCTTATTTTCAGTATATTTCCTCCTGTATTCATTACAAATATTCTTGTATAGCCAGTCTGTTTCTGTGGGGATTTTATCTATTGCTATATTTTTAGTTTATAATAGTGTATATATGGCTTATAAACTTAGGATATTTTAAAAGTAAAATGTAGATAGTTTACTTTATTATAGACTTTTTCAAATATTCCCTTTCTCATGACATCACAACTTATTATTATTATTATTATTATTGAAATAAATGTAACAATATAATTGTATTTTGTAATAACTAGGAACGAAGCGAAAGGAGCTGACTGATTCTAAATATCCTGAGACACTGTTTTCACAGTATTAGCTGAGGAAGAATTTGGATAAAAGAAAAAGTAAAATCTTAAATTATTTAAGTGGTTCCTATACCAAATAGTGCTTTTACCATTTTATCATATAGTGCTGATGGTTCTCTAGGGTCAGTAAGTCCCTTTGCAGATTGAATTACCTACATGCAGGTATCTGGTAAAGGTTCACCAAGATGTGCACCATTCCTTCATCCAGGGTTGAATGTCACTAAAGGGCTTTTGTAATAGAGTTAAAAACCAGAACTCCAACAAGAAAATTCTGTCTGTAACAGTAACTCTCTGAAGGAGTATTGCAAAGTTAAGTGAGCATGGAGTTTTTTGTCATTAACTGGCTTTTTGTACAAGACAGAGGCTTGTTCAGGAAGGAATCAGAATTCCTTTCTGATATATTATTTTCCTTTGTAACACGTATTATTTCAAAGACTTTTGTGAGCATTCTGTCGCATTTTTACTCCTACTTATGCAACAGTGTGTCAGATGTGTTAAGAATGAACAGAGAAGAAGGCATAAACAGCACAAAATACCCTGAAAAAATTAATTCAAAATATAAATGAACAGAAACAGGATTCAGATCTCATAAATTGTTGTGCTTAGCTATTAAAGTTTCAAGTAACGTTGAGATCCTCTTGACAGTGCTTAAAAGTCACAAAAGACATGATTCTTTTGTCTTTAATTTTTAGAAGATTAAAACAAATGAAACAACAACTAACTGCCTTGGTCATAAAATGAGTAACTGCATCTTCATGATTTAGCAGGTTCTGCAGGCCATGGTTCCTGACTCTGTGCTGGTAGCTCATGGCAGATGTGATATCAGACCTGGAGAGTGTAAGCATCATTACACGGTCCCAGCAGATGTATGGAGCCTTTGAAGCACCTTCCAACCATGACAACTCATTTCTGAGTCATAATTATCCAGCTGCTATTTTAAGCACTGCAGTGTTGTAAAGTTTTGAGAAGGGAAATGAAAAAAAAAAAATTAGTCAGGTCTAGTGTTCTATGTGCCAATTGTATAATGGACAATGAAATTCAGCTTCAGAAAGAAAAGATGACTGACAGACTGGCAGATAAAGACAGGAGGAGGAGGAGAAAACTGAATATTAAGCTGTACATGATGAAAGCCAAAACCTGTAGGTAGGACGGCCCAGAGCTGGTGCGACCTTAGAAGCTGGCTAGATTTCCTTTGACATCCATTAGGTAAGAAAGCCAAATAATGCTTTATTTTCTGTCTCAATTAATCAAGAATCACCCAATTACATATCTGTATACTGTATTTTACAGATATTTCACATCAACTAAGTGCCTGCAGGTCAGCAGTGTTTAATATTTTTGGCTGTTTAAGTTCCTTTTCTTTTAAATACTCACAACTTGAAATGCAAGTTTGATCTCGTACATGTGTAAAGTCAAGCCTATTCTTAAGTTTTTATGGGATCAGGTCTTTCTGAAATTTTTATTATTTATGAAGCAGAAGTCTCATAGACAAGCAAATTCACTTTGCATTCTCCACATATTTTAATGCAGAAATACTGTAGAACTGAAGACTAAAAAATATTCTCAGACTTGGAGGAAATATTTTCTCTCTAAATCAATGTTGACCTAACAGCTTTATTAATTTATCAAGAGAAGAGCTATAACTCTATTGTAACTTGCCTGACAATAAATACTATGGTAATTTCCAAGGGCAAATATTTTTTTGTTCATCATTAAATACTAAATTTTTAGTCACGTCTCCCTCTGGATTAAATAAATACTATTAGTTTTTTCAGTTGTGTACAGTAAATATAGATTTCAAGACTTGTTTGTCTGCATTTCTTAAAACATTTATGAACATTGAACAGATGAATTTGTTTTAAGCATATTTTTCATTTGAACACTTTTCCCTCTGGTTTTTAATATGGATACCGTTCATCACATATTGAATAAAGCAACTTTTACTTTATTTAATGCCTTGACCCAAATCACATTTTGGCCATAAATATTTTACAGTCTGTGTGCAACAAAAGCACGATTACTAAACTCAGGTCTGCACTTGTAGGTAACATACTCCAAAAAATAACCTGATAATTTTTTCCTGGTTTTCAACAGAGAATTGGTGTTATCACTGTCCAATTGAATAGGGGGGATTGCAAGTGTGTATATATATATGCATATACATATACATATATACATATATGGCAGTCTATGTATCCCAGTATGTATAAATGTGTGTCTGTGAGTGTATACATATATATTTTAACACTTAGTCTACAGGGATAGGATGTTGGAAATGTGGAACATGTTCTTTTGCCAACTTTCTGTCTATATTAAATCCATACATACACAAAACAGAAAATATTACTCATTGTATGTCTCTCTAGTAGATTTTTAGTGAGTCTGGAAATGAATTTCCAGACTTGAATCACGGCTGCAAGTACAGCTGCATGTCTGGCAGAGGCAGAGTCTTTGCTGGTGGTTGAATTGAATGGGCAGATGTAGCTTAACAGCTACTTTAGAATTTGAAGAAATTATCTTCCTTTTTTTATTTGTCCTGAATTTTGCTAAGCAAGCACAATAATGCCAGATGGATGTTCAGAAAGAACTAAATTGAACAGCAAGGAGAAAAATGGGAGAAGTGGTGAATCTCAGTCTGCAATCTCAGGGATGACTAGAGGTGAAGAATTTTACTGGTGCAGGTCTCAGGTCATCACTCAGATGCATTCAAGCTTCCACTTTTCAGAGATATGACTGACTGAATTAAGTGAAATAGCAGACTTTTTCTCATTCTGAGTACAAGGAATGAGATAAAACAAAGCTGGACAGTGTACATACAAATCCAAATTTGATTTCCTTTACCAAGCATTTCATTTTGGATTATAAAGGCACAAAAGAAGGTAGTTAAAAAAAAAAACAAACAACAAACTGAAAAAGGGATCATTTCAACTTAATCCTGCTGTCACTCATGAAAGGTGGAGCATCATAGTTCAGGGCTCAGCCTTCCACCACAAGTCCTGCCTTTACACCTCAGTCCTCTCTGCTATCTACTGGAAGCGACTGGTGTCAGCAACAGACAACTTTGCACACATGAAAAGTACGTCAAACAATTAATTTTAAAACGGAGTACTTAGTACTCCTGACTCTCTTCTAACAGCCCATCTTTGGGAAGCTGTCTTCATCAACTAAAAGTGGTAACTGTTGCCCACATGTCCATGTGGAAATGGCATCTTGCTGTAAAGCCATTTTGATGTAAAACTACATATTGGCATTTTAGTCTAGCTACAAACCTGGCTTGGTCAGACACTACCTGAAGTCAGGAGAAATTTTCAATTGACTTATTTGGGGTCAAATCAGGACAGAGCTAAACCTGTGTGGTTTGTTAAGGGTTTGTATTTAGTAACTCTTCCTGCTATTTGCTGCCAAAAATACTCAGATACTTGCCTTAATGCAGCCTGAAAGTGTTCCCATTGGGAATTACTTCTTTGAAAATGCTGTGGCTGTCTTCTTTGGTGCCACACAGGTAAATGCTCAAGTCTATCAGGAACTGTGCAGTCCATTTACCATGGTTAAATGCAGGTATCAATGTCCCCTATAGTAAGTCTGGCATTTGGTTGTTGGGGCTTTTTTTTTTGTCTGGTTTTTTTTTTCAATAATAAATTACTATTAAAAATTAATTGCACTACTAAGTGCTTAATACCTAACCAAAAAAAAAAAAAAAAGGAAAAGGAAAAAACCCTAAGCCACATTTAATCCCATTATACACAGTAGCACTAATGCTAATGCTTTCTTATAAATTCAGACATCTCTCTACTCCTCTTGCTGTGTTCCAGATCCCAACAACAGGCAGACTTCATCTGCTTCTAATAAAAGGTAAAAAGCCTTCTTCCTTCACCAGACAGCATTGCTAGATCCACCAACAGCTTTTCTGCAGGGGAAAGACATGTAATCTCTCCCTCTTCACTTCCCTACCTCAGACACTTCTAGTAACAGGGCAAGCCAAATCTCTTTTCATAACCTAAGTCTCATAGGAAAACATCACAAGGGAAAGCACAGCTTGAGCCTCTGGAAAACACAAAAGCAAATCCAATCAGCAATTGCCTGGTTTAAGTTCATCCCAGTTCAGATACAAACCATGCAGAGAGAATGTTTCAAAAAGTATTCAGCTACCTTCTGATAAATAAAACTCTGCTTCTGTGATTGATGTGAGCTGAATAATCAGGCTGCTTACAGCACTACATTTTACAGGCATCTCTGTCAATGAAACCAAAGTGAATGTGAATAGTAAACTGCAGAGGAGTTGTGGTGGTAAACATTTCCCAAACAGTGAGTAAAAGCACTTAACTCCCTCTCAAAACTTAAAACCCTTCCTTTGATTTAATGTGTCTAATTATCGAAATAAGGAAAATTGAATTTACACTAATTAGATAAACATGGCTCAAAACTCTTAGAGATCCTAAAATAAGGGTAATATTGTAAAGCAGTACAAAGTATAATGATAATTATTGCATTGGGCACTGCACAATAATTAGTAGGTATGTACCAGGGTTTAAATATGAGAAGAGCATGTCTGGATGTTATTCCTAACATTTTAGCAATTTGTAGTCATCACAGTTCGTCTTTAAAACGTGACTTAAATTTTGTAGTGAACTTGGGTGAAAAACACTTCTTATTCCTAGCTGCTTCTCTGCAAAGCTCTGCCATATAAAGAGCAATTTTTATTAATTGAGGTGGTGTGATTAAGGAAGATGGGGGGAGAAAGAAATCCCTACAAATGGCTCTCATGTTTGTGCATGTGGTTTGTTTATCTTCTCTCTCGCTTCGACTTTGAGCTGTGGAGTTGAGGTGGGGGCTGGCAGCTGGCAGCTCATCATTACACACACACACTGTCCCATCTGCACTGCTTATGGTGGTGAGGTCACATGGGGTTTTACCCAAACAGGATCTCAGGGGTACAATAACATACCTCTTGATTTGGCTGTGAAGTTATACTTATTATTAATAGACAAGATAAGAGGCTAGGGCTCTATTCATCCACTTTAGTGCTAATTATTCAGTTTGATCTGAGCCGATTATGATACTGATAGATAACCACACCACATTTACAGCTACAGCAAGCACTGGCCAAGAACTTTGGCTCATGCTGCTGTTTGGTTTATCTGATAGGAAGGGAGGAGAAAAAAAGAAGCTGCTCTGGTTGATTAGCAATGTGTTGCATGGGACCATTTATAATGAAGCATATCATTTAAATTTTCCTTTACAAATGAGTCCAACTCTCTTTGCAGGCTGCAGGCTCTGTTAATTGTCACAAACATTGCTTCTTTTTTTTTAAACATTATTAGCTCTTTGGCAGGATCTCCATTGTTGACTAAAAACTTGGCATGATCAGGGCTTGCTGAATAATTTAGGTTGTTGGCAGCTGGAGTAGGAGAACACACACACATCTAGGCAGGCAGACGTGTTGCTTGAGCTCTTTATATAATAGCATTGTATACAAAGCAGAGTATAGTCAGAAATGACTTCTGTGTCTGTTTATAGGTAAACACTGATGATAGTCGTACAGAAAAAAAATTGAGGGATACTTCAAACTGTATATAATATGTGAGACAGATGCACTGCTGATTGTTCAGATGACTCCCTTAATCTCTGACTTTCACAGAATATGATTACTGCAGATTCTGAGGAGCATCACTTCAAATATGTTTCTGTGCACTTTGGCACTTTGAGTCTTGCTTATAAACACCACTGCACATAATAATGATGCTGTGAGCTTAGCCAGAAAAAGAACTCCTTACACTTTTCCCTTGTGCAGCAAATGTCTCCCAATTGTACTGTCAGTCACTGAGAAAATGTGCAGCTCGAGAGCTGTCCATTCTGGAATTACATTTGTGTGCTGTATGAATTCCCACTTTCATCAAAGTGTCTAGAAGAGAAGTAAAACACATAAACATAAAACCTACTGCCTGCACTGCAATGAAAGGCACCCAAAGCATTAATGATGAGCACTGGGTAGGTTCTTCCAAAAGAGTTATCTCCCATGAAAGTTCCTCCTATAAACTGTACTTTAGTGACACTTGTCAGTGTGCAGTTCTTGTCTTGTTCATATACCTTTCAGTTGTAGTTGACTGTCACTATTATGACACCTATGAGAATCGCAGCTGGACTTGTTTGTTTCAAAGTTTGAGCACTATTGAATGATTAGGAGAGGAATCCAAGTAAATAAAACAGAGGGGCCCAGTACTGCATGTTTATTATCCTTTTGTTTTGTAAGTCCATATGAGCACTGCCTCTCTGTTTTTCCAAGTTGCCTCTTTCTTCCCAGGAAAGTCTTCTCACTTCCATGCTCCTCACACCTTAATTCCACTTTAAATCCTTCAAGGGCCTCTGCTTCCCAGGCCTTTTTTTTTTTTTTGCCCTCAAGCCTGCATCCCCGGAGAGGGAGGACTCCACTAGAAAACGTCATGGATTTCTGAGACAGCCACTTGACAGATATGATAGAACATAATGAGAAATGAATAAAACACTCTCACAGCAGTCTCAAGAGAGGGAGCATAACTGAGAACAAACTGAGGAAAATTTCCTTTCAGAAGTTCAGAATTTTTGTAGGAAAAAACTGTGTGCCCACAGTTTGAATTTTGAAGCACAAGACCCAGTCAGTTTTCCGTGAGAAGTATCTGAGTCTTTACTCCCCAAAATATTTGAAATACTGAGGTGTATAAGATTTGGGCTGGAAGCTGTGTTGAAAATGTGCCACGCTATGTGCTATAATAAAATATAGCCTTAATATTTTCCAAAATAAATGAATGATATATACTAATACAATTACATACATTTCCATTGGGCTGACTTACACAGTAAAGCAATTATGTATTTCTTAAATTCAAAAACTTTACTGGTAAAACTATGAATATAGTTTTGTGCAAACTGATCTCCAAAGAAGAGAAGATAAAGAAAATCATGGAAAGCCAGTGACTGATGCACTTTCCCTAGTTCCTTTGTCCCAGTGAAAAGCATATTTCACCAACACAACAGTGGCAGCTCTTATCTGTATGAGCATGAGAGCCTCTAGAGCATGAGAACCTTTTAATAAAGAAGTCTATTCTTTTTTTATAAATCATTCATTGGGCAAGAAGAGACTCTTACAGTAGCAGTGTTACTTAGTTTGATGAATCTCATAATGTTAGAGTTTTAACAACAGACCCATAAAAATGTTGCTGTTTGTCCTTCAGCCCAAAGCATGGCAGCTGTATAGACACACAACTACAAAACGCCCAGGATGAAGAATTAAAAAGGCTGGAATTAATTAGCATTTACAAGAACCTTAACAACCAAAGAGTCTGTAATCTGTATTGGAGTAACACAATGTGGAATTGTCTTTCCATTTTTGAATCCTAGTGTCACTGTGACAGAGATGTTTGATTTTGGGGTGGAATAAACTGAAAGCATCATTGGCTGTGTCTGCTCTTTCATGTGTGTCTGCCACAGAAACGGTAAACAGAATTCCTTAAAATTAACTCTAAGGTGAGTGTCAGGCAATAGAGAATCATTTCCTAGATAGACTTCACCAAGGTACAAGTGAAGGATGTGTCTACACTAGCCCAAAAAGTTTTATTCTCAAAAATATAGACAATTTGCACAAGCAAATCTATTGGGTTTGGTCATTCTTGGGTTTTTTTGCCTAATGACTCTTCAGATTTAGCCACTCTAGTACAGAAGTGCTAGCCACTCTAGCACATTTGACATCAGCACAAGGTGGCTATATATCCACGTCAGCAGAACAGACCTGGTCAAAAAAAGTATATTCTCACAGAATCTTTGACTTGACATCAAAAAGGTGAGAACAGATGCTTTAAATACCCTGTATCATACAGAGACAAATAGAAAATTTTCTATTAGCAAGAAAAAAGGTATAATCATAAACGCCTTGAATACGTCCTTGAGGTTCATTCTGAACCAAGCAAAATGGATACAAAATTTCTTTTCTTTTGAAACAAGTGTCAGACTACAAGCATTGTTGTAAGCTTCACTGCTAATATTTTAGTTAATGGACTAGAGAAAAACATTTGCATATCCATAACAGACTCAAAGTTGTGAAGGTGAAGAATAAAGATGGACTTCACTGGAAAATAAAGTTAGATTTTTTTTCTCACCTATCAGTCCCTAGGGTCCTGAGGTCCCATTAAGCTCCACAAAAAACTAGTCAGCATTATCGAGGAATCTACCAAGCTGTTCAGATAACCAGCCAAGAACTCAGCTGAGCTGACCTACCACTCCAAGTTCTGCTGCCTGCACTGGAGGGATCTCTGCTGTCTATGATGGGAGACTGGACACTTCGTGGGAGCTCAGTGCCTATGTACCTAAACCAGACATACTTAATGTCAATGGCTGAACATCATTTCCAGATTTAGCTGTTTAAAAATTGCCTGGGATGAATCACCCTTTGTAATCTTTAACCCAGTATTTAGGATGGGTACTGAAGACACTGAAGTGCAGGGTCTTAGAGACTTCCCTGTTTTGAGCAAGAAATAGGATCATGAGTGGCCACCTCAAATGCACCAGGGACTAATTATAAGCCTGGAATATAAAATGGTAGAACAACTGCATAATATATAAATAATTCTACAATTTGGGTTTATAAGAAAGGCAGTAACTGCACCCTAGAGATGACCTTCAGAGGTGGATCTCCTCAGAGATAAGAGGATATGATGCAAACTGCCATTCTGCAAAGCACATCAGAGTCTCTTCAGGCTTTTATGGACTTGTCTTGCAATCACACATCCTAATAACACTTTGAGAACGCTGAAAAAAAAGATGTCAATATGACCGAACTTTTTCAACAGAAACTGTTTGCCAAGTTAGTGAATAATTCTGGCACTGCTGAAGCAGCATTTTTAGTGAACAGAACTATTTGTTTCTCATTCTTCAAAGTCACCTACCTTTATTGATGTTTTACTTCCTACTTCACCTTCTACCTCTGCTCTCTCATAGTGGCTGCGGCTAAAATAACTTGTTACTTGATGCCAAATTTTACCAAATTTTATCGTTTAATTTCAGAGTTTAAAGAAAGGTTATTTCCAACCAGTGATAGACTTGCGGAGATATGTAGGAAAAATTTTACTCTTCTAAAAGAGTTTTTTCTTCTTTAGAAAAATTTCACAGTCAGGAAATTTTTGCTACATCTTGGCACAACCATTTCACTCTCATCAGCTCATCTAAATTGAACAGTTTATATGATGAAAACTTTGATGCATGGGTCACAGTAGCTTTTCAGGGAACAACTGTAGATCTGGTCAGGAAGTGGAGTTCCTTGTTCACAGGAATAGTTTAGGGGCTGATCTTATTTGTGCATGAAGTTAAGAGCAGAAGAAGGGGTTACTACTATTTTATTGCGGTTTGGATTGGACAGAAAATTAAATATTTACAGGGAATCACAGGGGTGTGAAGAATTTGATGTGTAGTATGTGCAGTAGTAGTTTTCCAGAAGTGGTAATTAGGTCTAGAGGCAGAGCTGGAAACATATAATAGAATTAAGTCTAATAAAAGACTCTAGTAATTGCATCCAAAACAGGAAAAAAAGCCATCAACAAAAACAACAACAACAAAAAAACCAAACCACCACCACAACAACAAAAAAGACAGAAATACACTCTCTGTTTTCTTTTTGTTGGATAAAGTCCAGTATTACAAAACAGCAGGCTGATCTTGGAGGCTGGTCTGCTGCAGAAAAACTGTAAACTGTGCTCCTCAAGCCTTACTATGAAAAAGCAAATAAAAAAGGTATTGCTAGCACTTTAAAGGCTGGTTTTTATTTGTTTGGTTTTAGGTTTTTTTTATATATACATCTTTCCATGAAGGACCTCGACACACTTACCTCAGACTGAAGTTAATGTAAGGGTGACAATTCTGGGCAGCTCAAAGATTCAAGAGCTAGTTAAACAAAACCTGCTTTTGATATACTTTCTCCCTTTGATAATAATTCTTAAATAGACAATCTGTCATGACACAAAAGTTACAATAAAAAAGTTATACTGCATCAACACGTACTACACAGGTAATACTGTTATTTAACTCTCCCATGCATAAGAAAAAACTCTAGAAACCATAGTTCTAGACACTTTAGTTCAAGATGAAGGTAGAAAACATGTTTCCAAGGAGCCAGCCTCCTTCATGCCTCCCTGTTTTCTAGTAACAAATGGCAGCTACAAAGGCTGAGATAGCAATGGGTCTTGTGCATGAGCAATATGTCTGCTAAAGATTGTTAAAATTTTGGCAAAAACATGGCAACTGTCCAGTTGAAGTTGGCAATGAGGCATTCGTCTCATGTTGATCTCAGCTGTCACATCATTGCATTTTCTCTTGCCTCTGTGTTAGTAACCTGTAGAATCATTTTAAGGCTTAAGTGTTCAAGAGCTGGTAATAGATTCTACCAGCAATCTTAGGTGACAGTGACCTGTATTTATCTGCATACCAACCTTTACTTAATGTAGATAACTGTAACTCAAATTCCAAGTTTTCTTGGCCATTAAATAGGGGATGATTCCCTGTAAGTTAAAGCACTGGTCAAAATATCAGTGATGCATTCTTTTGGTGTGGATAAGAGCTGAAGGTTGCATCAAATATCTGGAAAATAACCAGTGCTTTATGTCAAATAAACATGCAATTGCCAAGGAAGGCAAATCACACATTAATAATGAAAATGGTCATACTGAACACCCAGAGAAGAAAGTTTCCTAGTGCTTTAGTTTCTTCATGTTCTTTTTATTCACTAGAGCCTTTTTGCCACCTCCTTCCTGCCTTTAGCCATGATAGTTTTGCCATGTATGTAGCAGACAGACCTTTCTTTAAACAAAAGGCTGCAGTGACTCTAAATGAACATGCTGCTTAGATTAATTGGAAAAGAAACAAACCCTATCCAATCCAGGTCCTGTGCTTCATTTTGTCCTTTCTTTGAAATGAAGATCATCTTTTCTCTCTGTTATTCTCCATGAGATGCCAGACAGAGGAAGGGAGAATAAAGAACTGAGTGGGGATCAGGGGAGGATGCCTCATTCCCCTCATGTTCCATGCGCAATGTTATCATCTCGCTACTTTTGAAACTCTTTTCCCTGTGTGCCTACATGCTTTAGTCTCCCCTTTCTTTACTCCAAACTAAATCAGTAGGCAACCTACAGCATATGCTGATGATGGGTAGTCTTTCAGCTGGTCCCAGGCACTGGTTTCAGAGCAGAGCAAACTGCTGGCAGCAAAATGCTTGAACTCCTGGGTTTTGAAGTTTCAGGTTCCCTATCAAAGTAACAGATATTAATCATCTGCTACGAGACTTTCAGCAGAAGGCATACAATTTTCCCAGTGGTATCTTCCTTTTAAAGGGAGTATAAAGAAAGCAAAAAATCATTTCAAAAGATTTAGGATTGAAGAAAATTGCTGGATCCCAATGGATAAAGAAAAACAGAAAAGTAAGAAGTTTTTTAAAGGCTGAAAGGCAAGTTATTCTTTAAGCCCTGTAAGATTCTTGTTTTATTTTACCAAAAGGTCTAAGTAGCCAGAATCTTAGTGCTCTGCACATTTGCTGTTTGTAGGCATTTCTCCAATAGTTCTCATGTTTTATCCTGTTATTACTGCAAATCATATCATCATCTGGACAAAGTGGGTTTCAAGATATGAGACTGCAAATACTACGGGGGGAACAATTAAAAAAAAAAAAAAGTAAGGTGCCTGCTATGAACAGCAGAGAGAGACTATTTAAAATTATTACTGAGCATAATTTTAAGGGATGGAGATATTGTTACTGTTATGGAAATGGGTATCTCCTTTGGCAATTCTCATCATGTTCTCACCAATTCACATATATCTGTTAGTTAGATAGAGGACACTGGAAAATCCTTTAAAAACCTTTCAGCTAATACAAGCACTTCTTTTTCTACAAATCAAAATACTATCTTTGGGAGGAAGTGGTATGTATCTTTACTGCCTTCAATTCACTGAACAAAAACTTAAAGAAATATAACAACTTCCTTCCTTCCTTTGTGGCTAAACACAATACTGGGTAAAGTTAAAATATGGATCTGATTTATTAACTTTCTCTATGCCATAACAACTCAAAAGTAACTCCTGAAAGTCCATGGACAATTACTAATTCAAATATTTATAACTGTAATCAGATTCTGGACCAATTAAATTATTCAAAATTTAAACTATAGACTCCTTCTGTGCAAGAGTCAGAAAGAGATGTCTCCTCTCTGCAACATCTCTAGCAGAACTAATTAAAGCCAGATTTTTACTTGTTTGTCATAAATCTATTATTTGCTACAAATCTGCAGAAATAACTGCAGTACATGAAAAATAGTGAGCCTTGTTTGTTGTTTGGCTCAAAACGGTTTGAAAAATCTCTCCTGTGTAATTGCTTAGTTTTATCTTGGAACACCAGAAGGTATGAAGCTAATATCCTTGGTTTTATCATGGAAAAACTGTTATATTTTGAGTTTTATCAGCATGCTTTTTGAAGTACCCAGGTGTTATGGCATTTTGCCCAATTAGCCCATGATAATACGGATGTTTGAGTCTTTGGAAAGTTTTTGTTGCCCTCTTATGCATTTCTGTGGATGCTCTTGGAATCCTTTCACAACACTTACAATGGAAAAACAAGATTAGTTTCTGACCACCTTTATTGCAAGACACCTCAGGAGCACTTCTATCAGTTTGTAGGTCATCAGCAAAATGAAAAAATCCAGATCTTTATGATTTAAATGAAAATACAGAAAACTTGGCTGAAGTGCCATGTGTATAAATGGTCTTACATTGTGACTCCTTCAGTTTCAGTTCTTAGCTTTCAAGTGAAAAAGACAGTTGAAAGTTTATGGAAGAATTTGCCATGCTTTCATCGTGTGAAAGCCAGCAAGTCACAGCAGTAATCATGACCACTAAAGGAAAATAAACTGTGAAAAGTTATTTAAAAGTAACATTTAAACCTTTTCAAATTCAATATGCATTGAGCAAGCAAGTGTACCAAGCCATAGAGTATTTATAAAGTTCTGATTCTCCTGCCTAACACTGAGTCACTCTGGCCTTTTGCATTTGAATCCATCATGTTTATGATGCTGCTGTAAACCTTGGACCTCAATTACTACATGATAACAGTTTTTCATTGCATTACCCTTTCCAGACCCAAGAGCTTGGATTTCCCTGCACTTAGGCACTGAGACACAGCTGGGAGATGGTCTGCATAACCAATTAGTAGATTACTTCTGAAAATACATATTCTGCACCACAGAGGTCTAAAAATGATCCATCAGTTCCAGCTACCTACTGCTGCCACTTGAGAGGAGGGAGAGAGGGAGAGAGAAAAGATTTGGCTACATCTATAATTGCATAAACAATGCATCATTCACTTGACAAACTATATTAATAGCACCCTAGAGGGCATGCTCTGAACATGCAAAATGTTGAAAAGCACTTGTATTTTATTGCAAATCTTTTTAATTTTTCAGTTAAAATGATAATAAATATTGATTTTCCATGTACCATTACTGTATCTAGAACACTTCCTGGCAGTGTCTGTGAAATTTATTTAAGTCATTTGGTTTGATTTTTTAGGCATCAACTGTATCACATCAAAACAGAAAGGCTGCTTTCCCAGAATCCTGCCTTGTGTGCTGTATCCAGAACTTCTAAGGAAATGCTTTATTCTTCCCTCTGATGTTCCTCACCCTTATGAAGGAGCTCTGACTTTAGGGTTAGCTGTGAAACAGAAACTACTGGGAATCTATCAGCAGAGATTTCCTACATACAATGATAAAGGGTTCTTCTGCCAGAAGAAAGTTTTTGGAAGAGAGGAAGCATGAAAAGCAGTAAGAGTGTGGTTGAATATATGACACTTTGCATAGGATTATGGAGACTTTGTACAGCTATGGGACACCTGTGAAAGAATTTCATCTGGACTATACCTCTTTCTCCAGCATTTTAGTTGTGAATAAAGCTTATGTCACTTGTAAACCCCCTTGGAGACCAGGAGATCATAAACACTAAAGCCAAGAGCCCATATATATTGTAGGTATTTAATGCTCAGTTGGTTCAATGTCACCTAAAATCCTTCTGGCACTAAAGCCTAGGAATTATTACTAATAATGATTATCATATGAGACACACCAATTCTGAGAGGAACCAAGGGAGACAATTAGCCCAAATATCACTCAACACCACGCCTCTCCCCATGTTTGAAGGGCTGCGATAGAAGTCCCTGAGCTCTTGCCTCCCCCCAACGCATTAATTTTGTCTGTTCCAAGAACATCAGAAAAAACCATGAATCCCCAGTCTTCTGTTGCACCAGGCAGAAGGGGGTAGAAGAACTGAGTAAAGGACAGAGTAGTGAGAAACCCAGAAATTTAATGAAAGGACGAAATTGGGTTGTTTGTGCAACACTCCATTTTGTTTGGTCCAGGTAGCGTAGCACGTGTGTGAAATCAGCCCTGTGCCTGGGACGCAGCAGCACTGGTGCACATTCTCCACCCAGCAGACTCGTTGTGACTCTGGTCTCCCCAGAGAGGCTGGAATTACCATTCACCTCAAGACCACCTGTGTAGCACACACTCTGCAGGCCAGTGCTCCTGGGATCTGTGCAATAGTCTCTACATGTGCTGGAGGCATCATCTGCATGTGTGCAGAGACATGTATAAAATTTCCCATCTTGTTTCGAGTGAATTGCCAGATGTCCAGAAATCCCTGACAATTGTCCAAAATCTCTGAACTCCACCCAGACAGAATTGCCAGGTGGAAAAAGTAGACATATCCAAGAAAACTCAGATGATAGCCTAGGAAAAAAAGGAGGAGCTGTCTGGCAGCAAAGCAGGGAAGACGAAAAAGAGAAATGAAGAGAAAGGAATGGGAGGAATGAAGAATACAAAGTTTCAGAAAAGAATGAACGTAGTTTGGATAAGAAGTCACATACTGTGGCTCTAACCCAAACACTAAATTTAAACATAAAAAGGTTATATCAGTAGCATGAAGACTCAAATAAGACAGCTCAAAAAGTAATGGAAATAGCTAGATAAGAAATCAGTCAGTATCTGTGTGGGGGTCTGTTTTGAAAAACATATAGGAGCAGATTAACGCATAAAAATTGCAGATGGTCAATATTACATCACCAGCAGTCAAAGCAATATTCCTTCCTTCCTTCCTTCCTCTGAACCACAACTTCACCTCCCACATCTTAAAGTTTACTGTCAGAGGAGCTGGCTGAACAAGCAGAAGCCAAGAATTTTCACAAATAATTAAAGAATAAAAAATAAATAATAAATGATAGCTGCCAGAGAATATTCTCTCTACTGAAGATATAGAGGGAAGGTACACTGGAGACCTAAGATAATCAAACATGCTCTTTTTTTCAAGTCACAGACTCATTTTGCTTTCTCCATTCCCACTCCCATATATTCATCACGTGTTTGACTGATTCTATAACTACACGGAGCTGGACCCCAGGAGGGTCCAACTCTGCCCTCCTTTTGCTAAGCAACGCTTATGTGAACAATCACAGTGTCTATAGTGGATGATTCTCATGAGTAAATTACTAGCCAATGTCAGAAAATAATGCAGAATCCTGTGATGTGTACATTGTTTCCAATGAAAAAATAAGGCACAAGAATGCTAAATTAGGAAGAACTTGAAATTCTCTCATTTTTGTTATTATGGGGATGCGCAAATAAGGCAGAATAATCTTCCAATTACTCTTTTCTGTTATTTTGTTGGCTTTTTTTTTTAAAAAGTTCAACATAAACCTACAAGAAAGCCAAGAGAGAAGTAATTCACAGACCTTTATAAATATTTAGGGAGGAAAAAAATCAGTCTCCAGGACTGAGTTTTCCTTGGGAAAAATACTGGGAGACTTCCTTTGTTTTATAGCATATTTTCTATTCTTGATTTGAAGAATGCCTGCATTTAAATATGATACAGTCCTACATTACATGTTCTTACATTGATTTTTTTTTTCTGCTGGACCCATGCCTTATTCAACACTCAGGATAGAGAATGTGCTGGGGAGACATCAGCTGCAAAGGTCATTATTTTTAATAGATTCCTGAATCGTTTGGAGCAAAAGTAAGGTGATTACTGAATAAACCATATGACTTTAGGCAGATGACTTGAAGTCTAACATTTCCTAACGTTTAAGTTCAATTTTCATTTTTTAGATCAATTTGAATATATGTTGTATAATTTCTGAGGTTTGTGGCAAAGCACGCTAGAAAATAGAAATCTCATTTCTGACATACAGCGGATGTTCTCTACTCTGCTGCACTGCACCAGGACAGGAAATATCACTGAGCTCTGCACCAAGGGAGTAGCTCACAGACACAATAGGTCTCAGAAAAAGTACCATCAGGTACCCTCTGGCCAGCAGGTTTCACTGATACTGGTGGCAGACAAATAGTGAGATTCAGAACTCTTGTATTCTATTTGGGGCTGTTGAAAGAAGTCTGTTCAAAATGAGAGAGACCCCACGCAAATACTCCCAAATGCCCTTCATGCTCCTATTACTCCGTTACGCCCAGCCCAAAACTTCCAGTTTGTCCCCAGCTCCTCTTTGCTCTTTTGCCCCTTCTGGGTATTTTTCCCCTTATCACTTGTGTTTCCTAGATTCTCACTAAAGACTTTTGAGCCAAATATGTCCCCCTGTGAGATCTAGTTTAACCCGTCAGATCTTTCCCAAGTCTTCTCCCAGTCTTCCCATATTCCACCTAGCCAGTTACCAACTGAATTTTCAGACTACTTAGCAGCCCTCTTTAGTCTGGTTTCAAGTGCTCTTTCCCCTCCTCAAACCTTAGCCTCAGTAACTCTCAGCCCCCTTATGCCTCCTTTTTTCTGCAACTAGACTCAGCTTTCTTCTCCTACCCCACTCCATGTTCTCCACTTGCCAGCTAGCTACATTTCTTCTCACCCCCACTTTGCTGCCCCAGCCCACTCTCTGTTTCAGTTTCTTTATATACACTCCTCATCTTCTATCCTTCTGCCCCACTTCAACATCCCCCATCATGTCCTAATCTGCATTTCTTCACACATCAAGACAAGATGTAGTTTGTCTTCTTCCTATTTGAGTGAGGCAGTAGCTCTGCTCTCCAGCTGGCAACAGTACAGGAGGACCAGCACTGAAAGGACAAAGAAGACAATCTGCTTGTTGTTGGTACCTCTCCAGGGTCAAACTTAACATGACACAGCCCACAGCTGTGATGCCGAAAAGCGTGTTTTCACCCTGAGATGGGTACATTTGGACTGACATTTCAGCTGTTGGAATATTAGCTCTGAAATGTCAACAAGACAGGTTATCCTCAAGACAACTGGTTTCCTGGGCTAGCAGACAGCGATAGGAAGCTGAATAACCCCCCTGTTATCCAGGAGGAAGAAGTGGGTGAACTGCTGAGCCACTTGGATCCTCACAAGTCTATGAGACCAGATGGGATCCATCCTAGGGTGATGAGGAAACTGGTGGAACAGCTCACCAAGCCACTCTCATTTGTCACCAGTCCTGGCTCACTGGGGAGGTCCCAAATGATTGGAAGCTGGCTAATGTGATGCCCATCCACAAAAAGGGCCGGAAGAAAGACCTGGAAGACTACAGGCCTGTCACCCTGACCTCAGTGCCTGGCAAGGTTATGGAGCAGATCATCCTAAGTGTGATCACATGGCACCTTCAGGATGGACAGGGGATCTGACACAGCCAGCATGGGTTTAGGAGGGGCAGGTCCTGCCTGACCAATCTGATCTCCTTTTGCGATCAGGTGACCCGCCTGGTGGATGAGGGGAAGGCTGTGGATGTGTCTATCTGGACTTCAGCAAAGCCTTTGATAC
>JAYRBT010000082.1:127793776-127850030 GCA_036023395.1 Myiotriccus ornatus | reverse complement strand
GAACATGAGCCAGCAGTGTGCCCAGGTGGCCAAGAAGGCCAATGGCATCCTGGCCTGCATCAGGAACAGTGTGGCCAACAGGACAGGGCAGTGATTCTGCCCCTGTACTTGACACTAGTTAGGCTGCACCTTGAGTACTGTGTCCAGTTCTGGGCCCCTCAGTTTGGGAAGGACATTGAGGTGATGGAGAGTGTCCAAAGAAGGACAATGAGGCTGATGAAAAAACTCGAGCACAAGTCCTGTGAGGAAAGGCTGAGGGAGCTGGGGTTGTTTAGTCTGGAGAAGAGGAGGCTCAGGGTAGACCTCATCACTCTCTGCAACTACGTGAGAGGAGGTTGTAGACAGATGGGGATTGGTCTCTTCTCCCAGGCAATCAGCAGTAGGACAAGGGGACACAGTCTTAAGCTGTGCCAGGGGAGGTTTAGGTTGGACATTAAAAAGAAATTCTCCACAGAGAGAGTGATCAGACGTTGGAATAGGTTGCCCAGGGAGGTGAGTCCCTGGAAGTGTTTAAGAAGAGACTGGATATGGCATTTAGCTCCATGGTCTAGTTGACAGGGTGGTGTAGGGTCATGGGTTGGACTCAGTGATCTCAGAGATCTTTTCCAACTGGTTGATTCTGTGATTCTGTGTGATTCTATGATTTAGGGCTACCTAGGATACCAGTTAACCCCATTTTTTAACCAGGCCTCTTCAGAAATGCCTATGTAGGAATCAGAGTCTCATGAGATCATTAAGGTTGTAAAAGACCTCTAAGACAATCGAGTTTAACCATTGACCTAACACTGCCAGGTCCACCACTGAACTAGGTGTGTCCCTCCCTAAGCACCACAACCACATGGTTTTTGTACACTTCTGGGGACAGTGACTTCCCCATTTCCCTGGGCAGCCTGGTCTGATGCCTGACCACTCTTTCAGGGAAGAAATTTTTCCCTAATACCCAGTTTAAACCTCTCCTGATGCAACTTGAGGCCATTTCCTCTTGCCCTATAACTTTTTACTTGGGAGAAAGGACTGACCTCCACCTTGCTAGGTAGTTGTAGAGATCAATAACATCCCCCCTCAGCCTCCTTTTCTCCAGGCTAAATATCCCCAGCTCCCTCAGTTGTACCTCATCGGACTTGTACTCTGGACACTTCAGCAGCTTTGTTGCCCTTCCCTGAACATACTCCAGCTCTTCAATGTCTTTCCTGTAGTGAGGGCCCAAAACTGGACACAACACTCAAAGTGGGGCCTCACCAGTGTTGAGTATAGGGGAATGATCACTGCCCTGGTCCTTCTGGCCATTCTATTCCTGATACAAGCCAGGATGCCACTGGCCTTCTTGGCCACCTGGATACACTGCCACTCACTTTCAGCCTCTGTCAACCAGAACTCCCAGGTTCTTTTTTACTCTTTGCTGGTCCACTTTCTAGTCATTCTTCCCCCAGCATGTAGTGCTGCATGAGGGTTGATGTGACCCAAGTACAGGACCTGGCACTTTGCCATATGGTTGGCCTTGGCCCACTGATCCAGCCTGTACAAATTGCCCAGTAACATCATTGTGTAAGACAGTTATCTGTATTTTCTCTATAGTTTGAAGGACAGAGAAACAGGGGCTAGTTCCAGAAGCAATTTATCCCATTCGAAAAGTGGTAGCCAAGGGCCAGCTGAAATGGTGGGACTGTCATTGCTAGCAGACATCTGCATGATGTTGCTTTGTGTGACCATGGAACTGAAGTGCAAGCATCAGGAGATCAGTGGGGTAACAAAATGCTAGAATTCCTGGAACTGAGTGGGGAACACAGATGTAGCCTAGACTTCTGAAACATGAAGTTCACCAAGCACCACAGTATTGAATGTGTACAGAAGTCTAAACGTGGAGAAAGTTTAGATTTTGCCTACCTACCACCTGTCTCATACCTGGTACCTTGGAAAATGTGGTATTGAGACACAAATTCAAGAGCCCATGAAATCAGTATTAAAAACTCCTCTAGTTTTAAATGGACTCTGGTCCTCCATCATCAAGGGAAACCATTTTACCAGAGGTAAAAAGATGTATTTCTGTATCAGAATGTTTCATAGTTCAGTCCCAGATGGCTAATTAATGAAAAAAATGAATGTCTCTATTACTTTTTCTCTCCTTCTTTCCAGGAGGCAGTCTGAATTCTGGAGAAAGAAAAAAAATTAATTAAAAATTAAAATATATGTCAAACTGGCTTAACTGTTAGTTGCTTGTTGTGAGTGAACTGCCTGTGCTTTTCTTCCTTTCCTCAGCTGCTTGGTTCACCTGAGCTACTCAAGCAGTGATTCAAAAACCTGGGTACTGCAGCAATCACCTCCTTAGTGAAAGTCCATCCCGAAATCCCTTCCTCATTTCCATTTCAAGGAAATCCGACTCAGCTGACCTTCAAGGCACATTGTAAAACTTAGTAAATAGATGAAGTTCAGATAGACTCTGGAGAAGGCATTTTTCAGTGGTAGGTTGTGCCAGTATGAGATGGCCCAAGGCACTTGCAGGAAAGAAGTGCAGACTGAATTGCTAGCCATGAGGACTGGAAAGGGCATGCGGCCAGGAAAGTAGTATTTCCTGTCTCTATCAACACAGACCCTATGCAGTCAAGGCTGGACGTAGATATATTCTGTTCTGTGCACAAAAAGCCAGCAAATGTGACTCTGACTGGCTTTCTGTATAAGGCCTGGGACTCCATTCATTGCTTCTCAGGCAGAGTCTGGTTTTCTCACTTGCACCTCACCTCATTTGCCATGCTGAACAACCATTTCTACTTAAAGAGGAAATTCTCCATCTTATCTGCCTTCCAATTAATCAGCACCTTCTTTTTTTTCAGTTTTGCTCTATCTGGCTCTTTACATATGCGTACTAAGAAGACCACTCCCTTCTTAGGTATTCATCCTTGCTGAGGCTGCTTAAGAGAGGCTGAAGTGCACCAGCAGTGTCTCAGCTGTTTATCATTCAATATCCCTATTTAGGCAATAAGTTACTTATTTCACCAAGGGGCATCTGCAGAAGAATAATTTAGAAATTACTCACCAGAGAAACACTCACCCGGTCAGTTTCTCAGTGGTTGGACAATGCCCTAAAGATCTGTGTTCTGACAGAAACAAGGAATCCCAGGAGATACAAAACTAGGGAAGCTGCTTTCCAGTGTTTTGGTCCAGGGTAGGACCTGGTATTTACTAGGACGCAAAGACTAGTTTAACCTTCTCCCTGGTTTTGTAATATCTCCATGGAAATTCTTTGATATCATGTACAAGTGAGTTCACCCTCCAACTTTTCCTTTCGCAGAGGTGCTGATATGCCCTTTTTCTTCAACCTGACTATTATGTAACTTTATATTTGAATTATATACATATATAAAAGTTTTAATGAAACTTGTCAATTCTTACTGTACTTGAGACCTCCAGTCATTTGTCAAATTTGTCTGAAATTGAGTCAGTTGAGCTGGCAGTTAGAAAGACGGACATGCATGACTCCATAAGTGCCATTTATTAAGAAATTCATCTGAAAATGGATTAACAGCAATGTCTGTCATGATAACAAATGCCTTCTGTCTAGTCCTGTCCTCTTTGTTTTGCCACTGGGACGAACACATACCCTATAAAGAAAAATCTTTCCCCCTCCTCCATAAATCTATATGTTGTAATGAGGCCATCTTTAGTGGAAGCTCCAAGTCCTATAATGTCCAAGTCTGATTCAATGAGGTGTTTTTTAAGAACCACACTCTTATCCACATTACTGTTTTTCCTAGGGCTTAATATCTACACACCATACAGAAGTAAGAAACACTGATAATACTGTTCTGATACCACATGAAAGAAAATACCTCTACAGGCTTCCTTTCAATGTGGGCACTGTCCTAGTTGCAACATATGATAACCAGAACTGTCATAACAAGATAAGTAAAATTACTATCAGCCTTTTTTGTCACAGAAACAAGATGTGTATGAAAAAACCTACACAAAAAATAACAGAATGACTTTTTTGCACTTCTGCTGGTGTTTGTGTGGCCAGCTATCAATGGGTTAGCACTTTAGCTCAAATACTGAAAGGCTTTGTGGTTCTCTCACTGTGTCTAGAAGCTGCCACTGGTCCTCTTTTGAGGTTCTGCATGAGATTAGGAGGTAACTGATAGGCTCTCCTGTGAACCAGCAAAGGAAGTGGCTGGTCCTTCCCGGGGCTGCACAGTTGAGATTCTTTAGTACAAAAAGAATGTAGAGTCATTCAGCTGAGAAGTAATCTTTTTTCCACCCTAGTTAATCTTTAACTGGATGAGCTCCCTGTACCTGAGTGCAGCACAAGGGGAGACCCAGAGCAGACAGCAGAGGGTGTGGTGAGATCCCAGGTAGGGCTGTAAAGGCAATCAGCAATTAAGAACTATTAATGCACGGAGCACCTGAGAGTAGCCTTTACATTTTTGTTTAAATAACAAGTTTAACCACTGCTGTTTTTCTTGTACAGTATCATCTGCAGTTAATTACAGGATATTTAATTCTACCTCCTTCACCCTCAGTAGGAAGATATGGAGGTCACAGTCACTGGAGGGGGCATGGAGTCAGGCCCCCATCACTGACAGAGGGCCAGGTGGACATGTGTTGTGACACCCTTCAGTAAAGGGAGATGACATTAGGGGTCTGATTTGGAAAAACCTGCCAGGAAGAATGACTTTTTGCCACAAGTACAAAGGTGACCACCTGGAGGTCATGAATGAATAGCCTGACTTTTTTTCTTTTTCAAAGAAACAGGTGTAGCAATGATTGTCAGGACAAGAGCTGACAAGCATCTGAAAAGTCTCTGCATGCATTAAACAGGAGAAAACAATACTTTCAGTGATGCTGTGGTGAGCAAAGTATCACTCCAGTCACTGGATTCAGACATTCACCCTGTAAAGCACTGAAACTTGCTGGAGTGGCACACCCAAGCAAAGTGACCTTTTTTATATATTATTTTTTACTGCATAGCTTGCACTTTGTTGACTTAGCTGGGCACCTGCTGTAAACTGCAAATATGTTCCTGTCATCCTAGCTGAAAACAAAAACAGTGAATAGCATAGTTCTTTGGTGGACTGGTGCTAGCAAAGAGCAAAAGTACCTGTGCAAAATGCTGAGGTAAATCTTCCTGTCCTATAACCTTTCCTAGCTTTGACCGTGGGCTGTGAGCAATTTCCAGTCATCTAAATTGGGCCACTGGTGGTTTTTATTTTAAACAGCAATTGTTCCTGAATAAACAGAACAGATTTCTCCACTAGCTGATCCCTCAGCATTTTGTCTTGCATGGTACCAAATTCATGTGCTCCTAGAGTAACTAGAGTGACTGTGCACTGGCTCATTTATACCCTGTGCTGCACTTCTTGTGTTTGTGACATTCTCCAAAACCATTAACCATTATTTAAAAGTGTTGACACAATGTTTTCAGTGCAATTTTATACTCCGTGTCAGCCTCTGCAGCTAGAGCTGGTTGACTGTACAGTAAATTCTTCATCTTTCTAGCCCTAAGTAATGTAATAAAATAGCTTTCTTTTCTCTCAGTTAAATATTCATCTCCACTGGTAGATGTGTGAGTAAGGTTGAAATACCTTTTCCTACTGTCTACATAGCTTGGCAGAGGCAGAAGCCCCAGGTACAACATAATTATATCTTTGGGTTTGGAAGGGAGTAATTTTTGGAGGAAAAATAAAGACCTTTGATCCTGAAACTAATGTCTTCCATCTTTCATTAAAGTATGTATAGGGAATACTTAACCTGAAGGGAAAATGCCTGCTTTATGAGAATTACTGTAAGAATTCTCTTGCAAACAGAGAGTATGGTTCTCTGCTGCTGGTATTTTTGTATTCAGAGATCAGAATGTGAGGCTGGCTTTGTATTTACAGGGGAGAGAGTCTGTACTTCAAACAGGTTTGTCGGAGCAGGGTGCCTGTGAGATGCTTGAGTGCTCAGAATATCTCAAAATTGCCACAATAGCTGCCTTACAGAGCACATGTGCAGTCACCTTCAGGATCTAAGTGCCACAGAAAATCCATTTTAGATACTGAAAATTTAAAAACTTACTAAAAAAGTATGAAGACTTAAACAGACCTTAATTTCTTAACAAAATGGAGACATTAAATCCATTTCGCTCACATTCTTCTCTGCTTTTAAAAATATGGACTTAGTGTTTTTTAAAAATAAATCCCACTTGTCAAAAAAAAAAAAGCATTGGCATTTTTGAATTTTGGTGAAACCGGCACTCCCATTTTTTACCAGTTTCAGATGCAATTCATCTCTCAGTTCAGGGAAGGCACTTCCATTCCAGAAAGTATCTCTGAGTAAGCCAAGTACTTTCTTAAAACCAGGAGATACTCATTGTTGGATAGCATCCCAGAGAAGATCCCTGCTCCATAGAGTTTAAATTTAGTGTGCTTTTAAGTTCAAATTAGCTAAAGATATCTAAGGACTTAATTTAATACTGATGAAGGTTAAAAATTCAATTTGTATTGGGATTTTTTTATTATCTTCAAAAACTTTAACATTCTAATTTGGGCTCCTCTATGAGGTATTTTCTGTGATTCACAGAAGTTACAGCAATAGATTAGAGCACTACCTTGTAAAGCACACCAAAATCTCACAATAAAAGTTTTGATTTCTGCCCATACCAGCTTACATTCTATACAGAAAATACTATCTTGTTAACCAAAGTGATGAGAAAACTAATGACATATGAGAGCTTGTTCATTGATTGCTCTTACTCAGATCAGCAACAGCTGAGACTGTGAAATTTTTACAGAAAGAGCTCAACTGGACTCGACTGTGCCTAGAACAGGTTTCTCCAAGATTTAGCAGTATTTGGGTCAGTATCATCTCAAGATGACTTTGCAGACAGCCTGTCATAGTAGGCAGCACATCACCAAGGGTATCTGTGTGAAAAATGAAATCACGTCATTTCTCATAGAGGCAAGAAGCTAAAAATAAACAGAAGAAAGGGTTAAGTTTTAATTTCAGTGTAAGGTTATGCAATCCCAGACTAATTAGCCTTCCTGCTACAATCTGGAGTTCATCAGTTGAAACAAAGAGGGATGAATGAGAGGAACTGCCTTTCTGAGCCAGAAAGATGCTTCAGTTAGGGAAAAAGGCAAATGAGTTCCTATACCTGGTGTCAGGTGAAGTATTTCAACTGGCAATAGGAAAGTATTCGTGCCCTTGAGCAAGGCACCAGAGAGGCCTCATCTGTAATACAGCACATCCATACTGGCCATCCATGCACAAGATCAATGTGACCTGGCTGGAACTGCTTCAGAAAACGGCTATGGGGATCTCAAGGAGAAAGTAAAGCCTATCTCAAAGAAGATAAATTGAAATATTTTGTTTGTCATCCTATCAAAACACAGCTTGGAAGAAGATGTGAGTGCTATTTACTATGGAATAAACATCAGGCAGGGATAAGAACTATTTAAAGAAAGGACATTGTCAGGCCAAATACAGTTGGATGTAATCTAACCAAGGATAAATTTAGACTGGAAATAGGAAGAGTTCAAACCATAAAAACTGTTCTGGAACAGCTTTTCATGAGAAATAAGGTCAGAAAAATACAAATAAAATTTAAGGTGGAGTTGTTCAGTTTATGAAAGTTTGGCAGAATTGTCTATTCATTTATCCAGTCCTAAATTCCTCTGTTCCCAAAATTTTATAGACTTTCTATGATAATAGCATAATTAACACTTTAAGCATTAAGATCTAGAGATTTCGTCCAACATCAGCCACAAGTAAAATCCCTGGTAATTTCAACATTGTGTTATTGTCTACTTGTTGACTTCAAGCTGGAGCCTTTTTGTGTATTAATCTCCCAGGTTCAGGGCAACTATATAACCCCAAGATTTAAGGTTATAATTTTAATGAGGAATTAAAATTAATTGAGAAGAAAGATACTTATTTTCAAACCAAAATGTCATTTTCTCACATTGAGAATCTGAGTTCCATATCAGAAATGTTCCTTTTACAGCACATACACCAAAATGTGCTTTCCCTCTGTTAACTGTAAATAAGAATGAATTATTCTGCATAGAGACTGGTAAATCCCGGAGCCTGAGAAGAACTGGGGTGGTATCTCATTTTCTCTTCATACTCTCCATCTTCCTTTCCTTCCTTATCTTTCTTGGCACCTTTAGACGTGAGATTCAGTGGCCTGCCTAGAACCCTTGAGGGGTGGCAGCAGAATCTCAGTGGCAGGCTGCTGGGGGACACTCCCAGTCCAGTCCCCTCACACCCTGGCTCTGCAGCCAAGAGGGTGTCTCCAGGAGCCGCAGCTCTTGACCTCTTGAAGCTCTCGTTTTCTTAGCTTACATAATCCATCACCAGTCCCACGAAATGCATATCCTGAAGTTTGAACAACTATTCTCACATTGAGAGCTATTCATGAGCTATTTTCTTCTTATAAGATCCTTGAAAATGTAAAACAGTCGCAATACTTTCATTATTAATCTGTATGCAGGAGCCAACTTCTGTACATTTCTGCATGTGTTTTAATTCTCTACTGAAATCATTGCCCAATTTAAACCCCAAGCTTGTTGGTAGTGTGGATCCTCTGTCAGCAGGTAGACCATATTTGCACCACACTGTCTTTACAGTAGACCCTCCAAAGTCTACTTTGGAGCAGAGGATAATGTTAAAAGACACTGAGCAAGGTAAAGGGAAGAACAAAAATAGCACTAGGAAATTCTTTATTAAAACTCTACCAATCTTGAAGAAAAGCCAGAGAAGCTGAAAGTTGAAGAAAGATGTCTGGCTGGAGGGTCAAAAAGTGTTAATGATTGACTGCCATTTTCCCTGGCAGAGGTCCAGCATGGACCATTCACCATCTCTTGACTCTGCACACTCAGACTTCACTTAACTGGGGCAAGCCATAGTACTGCTCTGTAATAGGAGCTATCTGTACCTTGGGCAGATATGGTACCCTCCATAGAAATGAGACTGCCTAACTGTCCTTGGGCCATCAAGACCACTGGTGCCCATATGGAGGTTCCTTTAGTCTCAATAGTCTCAGTTTCAGCCACAGGTTTCCCTCCAGAGTATGTCTGGTGAGCCAAACTCAGGTGAGGAACTCATTCCCATCACTGCAGTCAGATAGCTTCCTGGACTGCTGACACCTCATCTGTTTAGGGTCTCCCCATCTGGCATCCTGTTACTCCTTACTGCAGCCTAGTTACCAGCCAACATGTTGTCCCAGGGGACTTCAACATGGTCAAGCTCTCAAAGCTCTTCCTACTTACTATTTTACCTCTCCCTCGAAATGTATGTCTTCCTGGAGACAAACACAGCACTGCAATGTGAAAAAATGGCTGTAAGCTTCATGTAGGCAGGGTCTAACTGGTCACAGAAACCTTCAAAACTGTTGGAGGACATGAAATGAATGAGGCAAACTGAAGGATCCTAAGTATTTCAGGACTTTCTTTTCTTTAAGAGTGGGGCTGACTGCTTGGCAGGTTTCACAACGTTCTCACACAGCTATATTTAGGACTGGAGAGAAGCCAGGTCTCCATTGTTCAGATTCACATTTCATCTGACTTGATGGAAATTCACACTTTATGAATAAGGTTGTTTTATCAACTGAACCTCATTGTGGGACTTTGGCAAAAAAGACCATAAGGCAAAGGAGATTTCAGAGACGAGAAAGGACTTTAAACAAACACTATTACAAGCAGATTAAATTTTTTCAAGAGTCTCATGTTTTAGAAACTTCTTTTTTTTAATGGGTGAATGGTAAATCTCAATTTGCTGTGTATTCCTGTTACTACTTCTCACTGGAGTAAACAGGAAGTAAGGATGCTCAGCAATAAAAAATAATGGCTAAAAAATAAAATAACTCTATTCAAGGTTTTTAAGTCCCTGGGAAGGATCTGTAGGAATTGTGAGCAAAGGGACTTTCTTGCAAAACATGGTTCAGCCTTCAAGCACACGGATGTCTCTGAGCGGCTTCATTTGGTTTTACTTTGGCCTATGCAGCACCTGAAGAAGGGAAGGGGAAAGCAGACAGTGGTCAGGAGAGTGAGAAGATGTATTTTATTCCAAGCGGGCACAATGACTGCTCCTCATATATACAACTTCCTCCATGTTCTGAGGCACCAGCTATAATCAAGCAACCAGGAGAGAAGATGGGATTTCTCAGGCACTTTTTCCCCCTCCCAAGAATCTTAGCCAAAGGATCTAAGAAACAAGGCCCATGTGTAACATGAAACTCCAGAAATTTCCAATATTTGGATTTGGGTTCATTTCAAACGATTATTCTCATACTGGTTCACTAATTTATTATTGTTTTGCACATTTATTCCAAGCTGCATGAGGCCTTTTATGGAGGTATAGGATACGTTCTCCCAAGCCCCTATTAACACTAATGGGCATTATGCAGGTCCTTTAGCACAGCCTTCACCTTACAGCGTTTTTGTTACCTTAACTATTGGAAAGTGCATTGCTGTGTACAGTGGGTGCCAATTGTGTTTGTGAGAGGTGGGAAATTACCGAGTACAGAATTAGCCCCTGCCTGAGCCACACATGAGTTATTTGGAAAATATTTGTTTAGTTGCCTTGGAAATAAATAGCTAAAACTTCAGAACAGATTTTTAAGAGGATTTGATAACATGCTCCTAGATGTGCCCGATGGAATCCTGGTAAGAACAAAATGTTTTTCCCCTGATCCACTGTCTGATACTATTTGAATTGAATGTGTAAAACTTACCAGCACATCATTTTGTTGAGGATATTTTTACTAAAGCTCATTAGATTTTTAAATATATTTTCTTGCTCTAATTTTCCTGTAGCAAGATGAACTATGAGTCAGTCCAAATGAGATTTAAAATAGGTCTCAATTTTCTATGCATGTAACTGCTCTTAATTGCACAGAACAAGTTTAGACTGGCTCTGTCCAATTAAGACAAAAGGAGAAAAGGATAATTAAAAATAAATCATAACAATCAAAAGTTGCATTTGCAATTTTGCTTTAGATGCTCCCTCCTCCCACATTTTTGAAGTAATGCTCAAAAGAAATGGCACAGTATCTTAAAGACACATTGTCCCAGATCTGGCAAAGCAAAGGTACCTGTCTTTGTCAGACTAAAATTACCTATTTCACTGATCAGATCAAACTTAATTGTGTGTAGAATTTTAATATTTCTTAATTATATCTTTGTCTCATTTTTCTTTCTTGTGACCTTGGGTATGCTTTTGTTATTTAAATATGTTTTTACAGAGAGTGTCTTCAGGAATAACTCACAGATATTTGCTTGGTATTTTCAAGTTTGGGAAGAGAGGAAGGAGCAAATTCTGAAATAGTTTGGTTTCAAAAGACAATGTTTTGCAAGATTATTTTTCAGGAGAATTAGTCCTGTGACCTCCCAGCTGTGATGAGAAGTATTTTTTGAATAATGTATATTTATATGTATGAACACTGTTTCTAAAACACACGTAGAACAAATCAAAAGCCACTGGCTAATGTGCAAGGTACTGAACTGATTTTAAAAGAGCAGTTTACAATTCAGAACCATACTGTCCATGAAAGATTTGTTGCAAAATATTCGTCAGGTTGCAGTACTACAGTGCAGACTAAGGAATGAATTTTACAGAGGGAAACCACTTGCTCTTCATTATCAATGTGTCGTTGCTATTGAGAGAGCCAGAATAAATCAGCTTGATTTCTCTCTGACTGCAATATTTGGCATACTTGAGAGACATGAAAGCAGGTGGCATCAAATACATGGAGTTAAGAACTGTTCCATTCTGTTTTCCTGAGGTAGGCTCCATCTCACCTCAGATAAATCACCAGCAAATCACGCATCTGTTGTAATTTCATTGACTGTTCTGTCTAGGAGGAGAGAGAGGCCTCATTCTGGAATCAGTATCTAAAGTAAGTAACTGATACATCAATAGATCACTGAGAGTTAGATAAATCCCACTTTTAAACTCCATAAAGCAGTAAATGCTTTAAGCAAGATTTCTGCAAATGAGCCTCAGGGTGTCTGAAATCAGTCAACTTCTCTTTTATGCTTCCTTACAACTTATGTTAAAACTTCGAAGGCAGGGAAGCACCATCAGAGAGAGAATGCACTCCTGATATTGAATTATGTGTAGCTTACAAAGGGATTTATAAGATCACTATTCTCAACTTTTGATCTCTTATAACTAGATGTCATTCTCGCTCTAAAATTTTGCTGTTCATCTCAGTTCACTTCCTATAGCCACACTAATGCATTAAATACTTAGGAAGCAAATAAAATTTATTTTGAAGAGTAATATGTACAGTACAGAAGCCAGCATCTTGTATCAGTCCTGCAGGAAAACATGAGCAAAAGATGTTCTCACTTCCCTGAGAAAGCAAGACTTACATGAGACCTATATTTTTGTCTATTTATGCCTATGAGACGCATTTTCTCCCATTCTGCTTATTGTTTTCCTTCCTTCTTGCTGTTCTCAGAGAAATGCACAGCTCTATCCCTTCCCTGGGGCAGCATTATCCAATACTGAAGCTAACAGCATCACCTCTGTGACAGCCCCCAGCTCTCTTGGCCCAAGCTTGCTCCTGAGCTCGGGTCTAGCATGTGGTGGGGTGTTACACTATGATACCAGCTGAGCCATTGAGCCAGAATAAACAGAATGCATTTTAACATAAAGGGATATAGTACAAGAAATATATTCTCAAGTCTTGGAACTGTAACCATGTGTTACCATATTGTCTTCCTTCTGCTCCTTCTGTTTCTTATTTTCACACATTGCTCCATTCTTTTGCAAATCTTTCCTCACAGAATGTTAAGAAACTGAGATCTACCTTAACTAAAAGCTGTTCTGCTTTACATCATATTCATGTTGTTGGACTGGCTGCTACCTTTCATCTTTCGCTTTTCTCATGGCTCTCAACATTTTATATCTATCTCAGCTTAGCTCCATTTACTATTTCTTATCCCTTCTTTTTGCCTGCTGTGACAGTTACCTAATTATTTCTTTGTGCTTGACCATATATTCTGACTTAGACTGGCATTACAATTGATAGAGCTATCATATATCTGTGCAATTTTGAATAGAAAAAGATTGGGTTAGATTCCACTTCCTTGCCAATGTATTATTTCCTTGGCTTTGTCTCTTACAGTGTTTTCCACACTTCATTTTAGACTGTTTCAGTGAGTAGTTTTCAAAGTGTGGTCCACAAATAACCATTTGACAGCAATGCCGTGGTACGTGGTCAATGAGCCATGTTGCCTTTAACGGTGTTTTCAGTTAATATTTTGATGATATATGTGCACAGAGGTACTTGGGAAATTCAGTGATGTCCAGTTTGCAGCATAGAGGTTTGCTGAACTGCTATCTTTAAGCAATAGTTAACTCTGTAGTTTCCCACTGACTGATTCAGCCAAGGCATATTCTTCTGATGGAGTACATGCTGATGAGGGTGGTATTTTAAAATTAGAACAGAGAGAACCTCCTCTGCCACTACAAATCTGCCCACTGGAAGTTTCTTTTGCTTTTGGGAGACATAAAGAGAAATTACCTGGTGGTGTGATCACCACACCAGCTCACTCAAAAGCCAGTAGCCACTATACATCTGATTCCTTGTTTCCTAAATTGAAGTCTGACCCATATTCCCAGAGAAACAAACATCCTATCACACACACATGCATTTCTGTAAAATCCTAAAATATTCAAAAAATTACATTGCCTGTCCAGAGGCATTATGTTATTTGGCTAAGGAGCTGCCACTCTTTGCCATCTCCTTTTCATTCTTTAGGGAAACACAGTAGGGATGGGATGGGATGGGATGGGATGGGATGGGATAGCTGTCTCTTGTGCTACTAGTTGTTCCCCAGCCATCTCCACAGCCACACGCAGCACACACAGGCAGGGACACGGTACAGACCCAAGCCAACTGGACCACTGGGGTATCCTCACTGGCTCTTCAGTCTCCAAACCCGTCCAAGGAAAGGAAGAAATGCACAATTCTGTGAAACAGTAAAACATAGATATGCCTTTTGTCAAGCTGTTGGGAATGAAAAATAGCTTAAAAATAAGAGCCCAGAAACTGTTATTTTATTCCTATCAGAAATCTCCCAAGAGCATTTTGCTAGCTTAATTTATCTAAGGGAAAACTAAAATGGCTTCTGCTTGCCTCCTCCCCACTTCCCCTTTTTTCATATAAGAAAAACCTGCTTATAAAAAGAAAAAAAAATTAGATCAGCAGCAGGCAACTTGGAATATCACTGCATGCTGAAAAACTTGTCAGTATCCCACCAAAAACTGTTGTGAAATTTCTGCGAGTGTTCAGCAAGGGTAAAGGAGGAGGCTGCATTCAGTTTCAGTGTAATTCATACTTAAAAGAAAAATTTTTCGTTAGATGCTCTTTCTTTAAAAAATCACTGTGAAATTAAAAAAAAAAAAAAAGAGAGGGGAATTCTAATTATTTTATTTCTTTCTTTTCATATCTATTGTTGACATTGATTTTTTTGTGATGGTCATAAATTATATACTATATTTCTGAGCTGTGCTCATTCCTGTCCTGACTTATGTTAATCAATGTTTTTGTTACCACACATCTTGAATATTGCATTTCTCTGGTGGCTGGCTTATCATCATCTATAATTATTCCAACTCCCAATTAGGTCTGAACTCTTCTGTAGCATTATTTACTCGCTTCTAGCAATGAGACAACATGCTATATCCTTTTTTTTCTAGGTTGGTCCTCAACACAAATTTCATTAAAATTCCCCTGTTGATATGAGAGTAATTTCTTGTCCTCCTCATTGTCCAGGTCACTGTACCTGAGGCTTTCTTGACCTTTTATTCTCCATTTTACCATTTATGTCTATATCAATTATACAGTTGCCTCTATACCAAATTCAACAGTTACTTAATACTTGAAGTGACCTCTGTGCATACAGTGAATGCCCTATATGACACAATAGCTCTGTAAACAATGTCACAAACTGCACAGCCCATCAAATCATGGGTTTAGAAACCTTTCAGGAGATTTCTTTTGTGAATGTTTTTTGAGTCATATTGCCTGAAATCCTGATTACCCAGGAGTATACTTGCACTTTCTAACATCCCAATACCAAATATGGAAGTAATGTAGAAAAATCTAACAGAATGGGAGCTGGAGAGAGACACAAATGGTGGAAAATGATTAAACAAGCCCTGTTGGTGGCCTGCGGATGTTTATGATTAATGTAGATTTAATCATCAGCATGTAATAAAAATTCATCTCTTCTAATTGGCTTTTTTTATTGATGCTTCTGTTGCTGAGAAAAAAACATGTATTTCTTTGTATTAATGTTCAGAATTCTGCAAATACAGTATAGCTAGGATGTGTGCAAGAGAACACATTCACTCACTATCTATTTTAAAACATTTCTCCAATAAAAACAGTCATCAATTCATGATCTAAGGAAACAAAAGAACCTGCAACACCTTTTTTGTCTCTCTAATTATTTTGTACTTCATTGATTTTAAATGAATCTGAATACAGGCTACAAATCCTGGCTTTGGGGACTGTTGAGGAAATGAAAGCCTTCAGTGATCTGAATGAGAACAAACATGATAAAGGCATGAGGCAGGCTGATAAAAGACAACACCACTCAGAAAGAAGCAAGCCTTTTAAGAAATGTCAGATGATTATTTATTATTTCAACTGCAGTATCCTAAGCACTCCAGTTATGGTGCCATCTCACCAGGTATTGTAAAAGTAATTAACAGAGAAGAAAACCCTTACTGAGAACTCAACAATAAGGTTATAGTTTCTGAATGCTTTATTCCTACTTCTTTTTATTGTTGTTGTTTTCTTGTCACAGAGAAGCTTCAAAGATTTGAAGTTTCAGAATTATTGTCTTCTGTATAGGCTTTGCCTCTTTGCTCTGCAAATGTCTGTGAGTTGCTTTTGTGGTTCCATAACACGTAATGTGTTTCCTTCTACTCTAGAAGATAATTTACAGTAATAATAAAAAGAAAGAAAGGAACAATAAATGTATAACAACCCTAATCGGTAAACATTATTTCCCTCAGCAATAATCAGTGCAGTATATCACTGATGTACAAATCACTGTGTACATCTCCTTTCAATTAACGATTGATTCTGTATGGCTTCCCCCTCTAACAGAGCTTATTTGTTAATAAAATGAAATGTGAGGAAGTGTTTGAAAATCTCTCTGTGTGTAGTGAAAAATAAAAGACCATAGGACTGTTAGAAAAAAACATGCAGGTTTCAGGACCAATTTTTTCCTACTGTGTAAGCATGTTCTTAAGGGCAGAAACAAGAGCAAATTGTTTTCAAGTAGAGATGTCCACTAAAGGACAGGATTTGGAAGGGGGAATTCAACATTATCAGTTTCCACAGCATCTGATGATTTTTGGCAGATGTACATTTTGAGCAGAGCTACTGGGGTTTTCTTTTCCTCCTCATCGCACAGCACCAGCTGCATGTGAGGTTCTGAGCACGCTGTCCTAGCCCTCACTTCTCCAGTGAAGCCATCACTAGCGTGGGTTCTTGCATCCAGGCTGCTCCACGCCCACGCTGACGGCCTGCCCGCAGCAAAGGCAGGGGCACCCACCCAGCCGCCCACGCTGGCCGTGCCTGTGCTCCCCGCCGCGGGTGCCCGTCGGTCAGGTGGGTGTGCGGGAGGTCAGGCCGTGCCATCAGCAGCCTTGTTCTGCTCAGTGTGATGCAGCCTCTGCAGAACAACCAGGACGGATGGTTTCAAGTAATTGCTCTGACATAGACTGATTACTACAGTAACAACAGTCGGTTTTAGTTAAGGAGTAGCTTTGGCATATGGTATGCATTTGGCGGGGTGGGGGGGGGGGGGGCGGGAATACGAAGGCTTTTTTAATTTTACAGATTGCTTTATGTTTCAAAATGCTGGCGTTTTCTTTTCCTTGGCTTTATTTAGAAAATATCAACAACAGGCATCTGAAGGAAAAAATTAACAAATATTGTTACAACTAAATGAATTCTAAGCAACATATATCACAGCTGTTAGGGTATGCCATACAATCACAAATTAGTCATCGTTGTTTGCAGGAAATGCAACATTTCACCTCATAAACTTTCCCTATTGGTAAAATCCAATCGGAGCCAAATTTCCAGTTGAACCTGGAATTACTTTTATATGCTGAGGCCTGTGAGTCTGTGTAGCCTAATTTAGTGGGGTTTTTTGCCACTGAAATACTACTTACACTGTGTTTGTGTTTTTTACATGCCTGGCCCTTACTCACAAAAACAGCTTCTGCTCCATGTAGTGATAGATGGGCTCCTGTTGGGATGGGAAAACACATCAAACCATGCAACCATCTAATTTTTTTTTTTTTTTTTGAGGTCCTTCATGCGTAGATGTACAGGGAGAGATTTTCCCCAAAATTAATCCTTCCCAGGAACTAATATTTTAAAAAATGCTTGACAAACAGTCATTATCATCTTAAGAGACTGTGTTGAATATTGCAAGGTATCAGTCTAACTGCACTGTGTGTATTTTAGATCACTTTTGGTTAGCAAAAGGAACACCAACAGGCCTTTTTCTTTCTCTTTTTTAATACCTGGAGATTAACTGTTCTGTGCTGAGCACAGATATGACCCTCTTCTATCTCTCTTCAGATCAAAATATGCATAGCCCTGAAACAGAAAGGTAAAGAGGGATTTTTTTAATGGTTTATATAGCAGTGTATGAAATAATATATTCTAAGGCAAATTCTTGCGCACCTTAATCATGTAATAGCAAATGAATATTCTGGAGGTCCTTTTATTGAGATTTCCTTTGAAATGTAATGTTAGCGAGATAACTCAGAAACACCTGCACCTTCAAATAAAAAGATATTTTCTAAACATAAAAATGTTCAAAAATCTAATTTCACATAAAATATAAAGGAATAAAAATAATGTCACAATCTGGGAGGAGGAAAATAAAATAAAGAAAATTAATATCTGGAGGACATTGCATTCTTTTTTTCGCTCTTTGTGTGATCATTTTTCTCTTCTCAGCCTCTTTGGATAAAGTTTTAAACCACCAATTTGCAAGCACTTTGAAATTTATCCTTTGTGAAAGATAGCATGATAAAATTTCTCAGAAGGTTACAGGTTTTTGAGTTCATTTCCAGCCTGCTTTTTTTTTTATTCTCAGACAGTGTTGTGAAACAGTTAAAAGTAGAATTAAAGCAATTTCTATTGTAGATCATTAACTTTTATTAAATTAGACTTGAATTATTTATGATGTGAACTGTTTGATCTATACTATATCTGTCATGGAAGAAAAAATCTGGAAGGCTGAAACGTTATCACTGTTTTAAAAAAATCAGAACTCTCTCAAAAACGAAACAAGTGCTCATGCTGTTTGAGTGTTAAGACTTCTGTGCTAAATACCGAGAGGAGTCTGTGTTGTTTCTCGGATCTGAGTTCTGTGTTTGGATTGCTGAATTAGGTGCAAAATAATTGGCAAGAAATAAAATTGAGTGTACATCTGAAGAGCCTCCTGCTCGCATTTTATAAGATTAGTTAGTATATCTGGAAAAATACATGAAATAAGGTGTTTTTTTTTTCCATGTCTAGTAAACACCATTTCTTGAAAAAAATATCTTCCTGTGATTCCTAAAATCAGCTATGTAATCGTACACCTGTGACAGGTCAAGCGGAGGCCATAATATGCACTTTATAAAATTCAAATATCATTACATAGAAGTTAATTATATACATTAGAAATTAGTTTAATTTTATTATGTCTTTTCAAGATGTGGTGAAAGAAAACAACATAGTCAAAATCACCTATACAATGGTATAAAAGCTCGGGTAAGTCCATGTATTGTTAAATATAAAGTGAAATAAATATGATTACCCATGAGATATGCTCTGTGCATTTTATTCGTTTGAGGTAAAAAAATTCAATAAATGGCATGACGAATTAAAATGCTAAATTTTCTTATTTTCATCCTATAATGCCATCCCAGATAGACTTCCACGTTCCCTCAGCTGGCACACAGGGTGAAATCCTGTTCTCAGGGAAATCTGTGTCTCTGATTGGAGTTCATCACCGATGTCCTGCGTCCAGCCACTGATGTGTGACCCTGTCCCAGTAAAGCCCATTCCGAACATCAGACACTGCTGAGTCCAGCAGCCCGTACCCATCCGCATCCAAGCGCAGTCCCAGCAATAGCACAGCCCTCACAAAACCACAGCCTTAAAGAGAAGAAGCTAGTGACTGAAAGGATGTATTTGAAAACTCAGTGCCATCCAGAGCACACAGGGAAACTTTAAAACACCAATCTGAGAAAATGATAAATGACGCCACTTTTCAGGGAAGCAGGGTCTGCAGCCCAAAATCTCCTTCTTGCAGCAATGACATCCCAACACCCCCAGGCAGACCGTAGGTTCGGCTCTGTGTAGGGCCCAAAAGCTGTGCCATGGCAATATTTAGACACTGAATGGGATCTGTGGGAGGCTGACAGATGTAAAGTTGCAAATCTTTTCATGTGAATAAACCTTTTCTTCCGGGAAACTGGCTCTCCCACAGATTATCCCATACTTATAAGAAAGGAATACTAAAGTATATTAATTGCAAAAGACTCTTTGGGCGTGGGATGAAGTATGCTCTAATTTACTGAAGGTTCAAGTAAAAAGTCACATTAGATTGTTGAAAGTTAATTTCCCTTTAGCTGGCTCACTTGATGATCTTTTTTTTGTTCCAGTTACCTATTTAATAATGCATCTATGCATATATCACCTCTATTATTAATAGTAAATGTACATTTCAACATGTCAAGATTTCCTAGCCCCACTTTTGCAAAATTTTTTCTTCCAATATAAAAAAGCAAAGGCATTTCCTAGGGCACATGCTGCCAGACACCCAGCATTTATCTTATCTTAGTTGATGACTTTCCTTTTATCCTGAAATGATTTGACAATGACTCTATGATTTCCTGTACAAATTACCCTTTGAAAGTGGCAGTGGCGCTTGGCAGCGATCTTCACTTAATTACTGAGTGGATTATTAGCATACGGCTTTTTTTCACCCCTTCATTTCTTTATATCTTCTAGATTGCGCTGACAGTTCCCTTTCATTGCGTGCTTTAACTCACTGAATACTAAACATTATGCAGATTGCAGCTGAGAAGTACCCAGTCTACTCTAGCCCTCTTCCCCCACTGTCTGTGCTCCACATCAGCCCTCCTTGAAGGAGAGTAATTTGTAGGTCAGAAATCAATAGTGTGTCTGGGAAGCGCATTTGTGGGTTCTTTGCTTTAGACTGAGCAGAAATTAATGTTTTAAATAAGTGCTTATGCTATAAGGTATCAAGTTGCATTCTTTCTTTTTGTTTAATTTCTCCTGAAATAGTCTTTCTTAGTAGGTGCTTTTAAATTTATTTCTTATTTAATTCATCACGCTAACTGTCCATCAGGTAGCAGTGATTCTAGCTAAAATAACAGTCATTTTTCCTCCCAACCAACAACTATTCAGAAGGTTGCTGTTAAGCTGAACCCCTTTGTCAGACATACATTGTTATTTATTATTTGTCAGTACAAGATAAATGTGAATGATAAATCACAAAGATTTCCTCCCTGCTTTCTCCCTGCAAGGATTGTTTGGAGGCACGGACACTAAATACTGTACATGTGCATATATGTCAGGATTTCTCCAGCCACCTCTATTTATGCTGTTCATCTGCTGGCTGTAGTCTTCTTTGCTGGAACAGGTCCAAGGTGCCTTCCTTGGTCTTAGTTATGTACTAATGAAAACAAATAGCTTTTTCTGGTTCTTCTGGTACCTTGGCTGTGAAGGCAGGCACTGCTGCAGCCACACAGTTCAGCATTCATATATGTAGGTGATCTATTAAGACAAAACTGTCTTCATTTCACTTTCATAAGTTTTGGGATTTGGAAAAATTTTTCATTCTGAAATAAGATGAAAAGCTAGTTTCCTCTCAAATGGAAATTCAGTATATTAAACATACTAAATTCAGCATAGTAGAATACTGACTTACCTGGGAGCTATGAGACTTATGAGCTCTGTGCTCTCTAGGAACCTCAACAGATCAAGCTCACAAAAAGCCTGGGAAGCCATGTAAGTAAGCAGACAATAAAACACCCAAGCTAAGAGACAACATAACACATTTTATGTATTATATTTCTTTACTCTGTGGCAAGCTTTGTGAAAACAGGAATATACCTATCAACTACTTCCATTTCAGTAAATCTATATTTTCAGAGCCAAAGACTACTACTGAGTAGTCTGATGTCCTTCAGACTCACTCTCTTTAAAGCCATGTACAGTCAGTAAGTCCTGACTCTGTAGTTAGCAAAGTTACCTGGCCTTCATGTAGGTCAGTTTAGTTGTGTCTGTCCCTCTGTTTATCCTCTTCACTACAGAGTTCATAAGAGCCCCTTTTCCCATCCATGGTCCTGCACCACTGCCTATAATGGCTCACTCCAGCTGTCTTGCCTGGATATAACACCTTTTAAATGATGTTGTACTCACCAGACTTAGAAATACAGACATGGTGCCCGCTCACATTCTGGCCCAATGTTTGGATCTGCCCTCACCTGGGTCACTGCTTCTGGGGCTTCCTGAGACCCTGTAGGTCTTTACTCCTATGCAGGGACTGGGAAGCAAAAATGCAAATGTGGTAGGTCTCCTTCTAATGGTTGGGTGCCCTGAGCAGCAAAAATAGCTGAGCTAATTGGTCCAGTAACAGGCATGGCTTCATTTTGGTTACTTGGACTATTTTCTTGCTTTTCAAGATATATCCAGGCATTTTTCTGCTGAAGAATGTGATTGGCTTTGGCCACATGTGAGCACTCACCCAAGCCTTGCCTCAAGTCCTGTCTGCTTAGAGGACCCTCACCCTGAGTGTGATTGTGCTTTACCTTGTGCTAACCCAGCCACGCGGCAGGGTCACTGCAGGGACCACCGGGGCTCCAGATATTTCCTTCTGCATCCAAAACCAGAGGGAAGAGCTCTTTAGAGGTGAGTAAATGAATCTGTCCACTAAAAGTGGGGTGCTGAGCGAGTGCTATAATTCATAAGCATTAGGGCAGCGCTGTGCTGTGAGATGTGGGGGTTGATGCTGCTCTCGTTAGTCTGGGTACTGATCACACAGAGCTGCAGCAGCAGCAGCAGGCTCACCGTGTGCTGACACTCCACCACGGAAGCAGGGCGAATAATTGGGTGGTTAACCTACATTGCGCTCCCTCCTGCTGTGCCCCAGAGGTAACCTATCCGGGCTGTTCAGCTTAAAGGTGGCTCAGGGAGCTTCCCAGTGCACCACCAGCACCACAGTGGGATGGCTGTGGGAATGGCTCTGCTCTCTCCCGGGAGAAAGATGCCCATGCGAGCACAGCAGGTCACAAGCTGCTCAGCCGTGCCACTGCTCTCCTGTGAGAGAGTCCAAGGGAGGGGATTGAAAACACACCACTGCAATTAACTCTGCAATAAAATTACACCTTTGCAACAGTGATTTTAAGCCTTTTGGACCCTCAGAGTTTCCTAATGGCCAGCACACTTTCTCACATCGTTGGGGGCTTATCTTCCACCTTCTAGTTGAATATGCTGTGAAGGCAAGGTGAAAACTACAGTGAAAAGCCAGGCACCACTTAACCATGATCTGATCAGTGAACAACATTTTGGGAGCCACTGCCTTAGCGCGTACTTCACAACGATTTTAAACTTCATTTAAAAAGTAAGTGAGCCCCTGAAGGTCTCTTAGCTCAGTTCTCATTATAAATGAGCAGAGTTGCCAACACACTGTGCAAAAATCATAAGGTAAAAATCACAAGATATTAAAAATTCGTACAAGTGTGAATCTCTTTTAATTCTGTTTTTGTGAGTCTTTTGGAAATATTTCCCAAGTTTGGTTTTTTGGTTGTTTGGGTTTTTGTTTGTGTTTTTTGGTTTGGTTTGGTTTTTTTGTTGTTATTGTTTTTTTTCTTTTTTTTTAAGTATGAGGACTAGATTTACTTTTTTAAATGAAAGATGATATTCTAATGTATGGATTTCATCACTTTAGGAAAAGCACAAATTTTCTTGAGATTTATAATATAATTATGACACTTGGCAGGACTGGGTGCTAGTGGAGTGTAGTCTGCTAAAGGCTGGAACTAGTAAGAGGTCTTATGAGCCCTCCGTATTCCTGCCAAACTTTTTATCTTTCTTTGCTCATACCTGATCTCTATATCCAGAGGCTGTCTTTTTTTTTCCTGTCTCAGCCAAAGATTTGAATTTCTAGCATTTGCTGAAACAGCTGTACCTTTAAAACACTACACATTTCCGTCACTGGAGTTGTGACCCCAAGATTAGCTCATTTGGCTAGAGCATGGTGCTTATAACACCAAGGTTGAGTGTTTGATCCCCATACAGGCCATTCACTTAAGAGTTGCTTGTGGGTCCCTTCCAATTCAGAATATTCTGTGGTTCTGCAGGTACTACTCATCATCAAGACATCTTCTGGTTAAAAAGTACACTCCTGGTCTTTACACAAAGCTATGAAGAGTTTGCTCTTAGCAGCACAAATGAATCTTTCAAGGATGTGTGAGGACAAACTGGCTCCCTTTTTCCCTTACATCTCAATCCCAGCTGGTTCTTTTCTCTCACAAGCCAAACTCAATTTCCCACCTTTTCCATCTTAAAACAAAACCAAAATGACCCACCAATCCCTAGCCCTATGTGCTTCTTCAGTTCCACTCCCAGAGTCTTTTCTGTTCAGCACCCAAGTTTGTTGAGCCCCTGGTTCAAGACCACCATTAGCACCTCCCATCAACTCCACCTGGTTCCTGTATGCCCCGGTTCTTTCTGTTCCCCTCAAAGCTTGAGATAATGGCATCCTTCAAAGTCCATAACTCTTCTTCTCAGTTGTCCTCATGTGCAGTCAGTGGAGGCTCTCTATCAGTGGAGACTTTTTTTTTTTTTCCTGAAAGGAATGGAGATTTCACTATGGATGTCTGTGGATATTTGTTCTGGATGTTTGTGAAGATGTCACCAAGCTCTAGACTCAGACCACTCTACAGGGCTTCAGTAATTTCCTTGATAAATTCACCCTGAACCCTCATTTTATGCAAATCACTGACAAATCTTCCCCTCCACACCCAGACAGATTGATGTAGACACTTTTCTATCTTAGGCCTATCCCAAATCAAAACCTCGGACTGTTTCTTGGAAACTTTCTCACAGATCTCTGGCTGTCACTTCCAGCTTAGGCTGGCTAAAACAGAGATTTCCATACTTCTATGAAACGCACTTTCTGCGTGTTTTTTCCATTGTCTTGAACACTAGCGCCATCCTCCCTGTAACTCGTACGTCCAGTTCAGCTTGGATTGCTTTCTGGACCTTGCAGCTGGGCTAAGAATATATTTCACTCATGCTGTCTGAAAGACATTCCCCAAGCCATGGTTTCTCTAATTTCTCTGTGAGAGAGAAATCCTTTTGGTCTCTCATAATTTTGCACTGTGTTTCTTTTTTTCTTATTTTTTTCCTCTGATAAATGAATTCTCCCAATCCATGATATGGATTTCATTATGTCTCCTAGGAATCTCTCTAATCTCATCTTATTTTCACCACAAAATCACCACAGCCTATCTCTGCCTATAATTTCTTATGGTGTGACTGTGAGGACACCAGCTCCCACCCACATTCAGCTCACTTTTATTTCTGTCACTTCTCCAATATATAAAAAAGCATTGTCATCCATTTTCCCATACTGCCCCTCATACCCAAAAGAGGGTCACTGTAAATATCTGCTCAGTGTCTTTCTTCAGATCCTTGCCCTGTAATAGTGTATTGTCATACTCACAACCCCCAACAGTGGTCAAACTTGATTGTGCAGCTCATGCTGCCTCTATTGTCTCATTTTCTTCTCAAGCAGGACTATAAACAGTCATCCTCCCTCTCCAGTTCTCATTTTCCTTCTCACTCCACTCACTCTATTTTCTGAGACTCGAGTACTTAAAGAACGAGGGTTTGGATTGTCCTTACGCATGAAGTTTTCCTCTAAGGAATTTTGGTGAAGCAGAGTCAGTGGCTCTCTGTGCCCATTCATGTGCCTCTCATGTGCTATGTGTATGCCTCCCTGCGTCACAAGTGCATTACAAAGAGCCAGAGCTTCTATAAGAACAAGCCCACTTCAGAAGCAGCACAGTGCCGAGCCTGGGCTGGTTTAGTGTGCCGGGTCTCACTCAGTTAATGCCAGGTTCCCTGTGCCACACTGCTCTGTGCAGAGCTAACAAGCCTTTCAATACCACTTTCCTGTAGGTTTTTGCTCAGTTTTTAAGCGCTGCAGAATCTTATTCATTTTCTTCGTGGAAGAAGAGCTCTTGCTATGATGAATTTGAAAAATAGTATCTTCTGGTGGCTGGCACACATCTGTCAGTTCCCTGATACCTGACGGGTGGTGGCTTTCAGAGTAGAAGTCAAATTGCTAGAATATCTGACCTATTAAAATACAACTGCAATTATCCCTATTTTTTTGAGCAAACATATATTAAGAATACTTTCAGTTTCACATCGTATTGTTTAAAGTAACAAGTGAGCTTGGACTTCACCATTCTCCATTCAAGTCTCACTGTTTACAGTGCGGTGAAGCACCCCTTCCCCCAGGTCATTCTGTGGGCTAATCAGAGAGTCACGCAGAGCTGAGTGCTTGCTGAGTGCTTGCGATTTTTCCTTTCCTATTCCTTATGCAAGAGACAAGTAAACCTGTGTTGTGTTACAGTGAGAGCAAACGGCTGAACAGGGTGTTTTCTGTGAAACACCAAGCATGGAAGCTTGTCAAAATGGAAAAGACGTATTATGCTTCTTTGTCTCCAGTTCAGTGGAAAGAAATATTTGAGCTCCTTTTGCACAGCTCTTTGCTACAGCCTGAAAGACCAAAAACTCATCTTTACAGTGATATTACCTACAGCTTCTCTGTTAGCTTCCTAGAAAGTGAGAATCAGACTGCTTCTCTATCATAAACCCAAGGGGTTATTGAGAGGCTAAAGGCCTGAAGTGCAGACTTCATCTCCAATAGATTTGCTCCAAAAATCAGGTCCAATATATCAGGACCTTTAAATAATTTCCTTTTAATTCCACAGAGTCAGTTTTTAAACAGCCTAGCAGGTAACAGATGCATCAGTTACAATTTTATTGAGTGTTGTTTGCTAGCACTGCTGAATTTGGATTGGCTACCATCTGTTAAGAAGCCTGGAAAAAATGGCTATTGCCTGAGATATCACTGCAGGTTAGCAGTTTCTGTGATATTCTTCAGAATCTGTCTTAAAATATCCTGGAAATGATGGCTGAAATAGCAGCACTGTACCTGAGAATGTATCCTTAACATGAAAGGATATTATTGCAGGGCTGAAGTGATAATATAACCTGGGATAAATATTGTAGATTTAACATTTTCATTATTATTATTATTTCTACTACTATTGTTAACATAAAATATACAACATGATAGTGGTGGTTTATTGTGCCTTTAGGAAAATGTCAGTATAAGATGTCAGACACAAGTTATAGGTTAAAAGGGAAAGGCTTCCAACTTGGGGAGGATGAAGCTGACTGCCTGGGTGGGGAGTTGAGCAACTGAATATGAATAAGAGTAGATCTTTCGGAAGAGTGAATATGGGTCCAAATTTCAGCAGAGGTGAACTGCTGAAACAAAGAATTTTTTTGTCTTCTCCATTCTCCTCTGTAGATCTCACCATCCTCTTTTGCTTTCTAGTCTTTTGGCCCATATGAATTTGTTTGTGATGTTATGTTATCTCTATAGTTGGAAACAGAAGACATGAAAATAGATGATAGACCAGCAAATTAATATCTGATACAGAACATTTTACACATGAAAACAGGTTAAGATACTAAGATGACATTGAAGCAGCCTTTGATGCAGTGCACCATTGCTGCTTTTGGCCTTACATGTGAGAAGACTGAAATTACCTTCACTTGGTTGCAGCGGGAAACTGTTTATTACACTTTTTTGGTGCATTTTCTTCTAATGTCTGAAAGAACTGCAAATACTTCCCTATACTGTGTACACTAAATCTGTTGTGCACTAACCTAGATAAGTTCCCTGAGATTTTGATTTTCTTGACTATATGAAAAATACAGAGGGCTCCTACAACACTTACCATGAATGTGATGTAATTTCCTTTTTTGAGATAGACATATCTATCACAAAAATCACTTTCAGTGAAAACCTGGACAGTGTGAGGAATTTAAACACGAATCTCCCTTTGCAGTTGGCACAGCTGAATGGAGGATTCCCAATACAATGTTATCTGTCTCACACATTTTATTCCAGCAAAGAATTTAGGGAAGCTCTGAGTTCTTCATCCCAGATAAACTCTTCCAAGGGTATCATAGAATTTCCTTCTTAGCAATTTTCCAACTCCAGCATCACAATAACAAGATCTGTTGAAGTGTTTGCCCTGACCTGCACTTAAAGCTCATGCTCAAGTATTTCTTTGGTTGGTTTTATCTTTTCTCTGCCCAGGCTGTGACATGTTGTGGGAGGGAACACTGTCAGCTGGTGGTTCCAGAGGTGTGATATCCTACTACAAGAATTCCAGTGTAAATATGTGCATATACAAAGATCAAAATCAGAGGTCTCCAGTATTTACATAAGTAAATGTTGACAGTCACTCACGTAAAGCACACGTGTAAAGGTGTAAGCATAACCAAAGCAAATTTATTTGTAAATGCAATTGAATTTACATGTGCATTCTGGGGAAGCAAGGAGAGGGTATTTGTTTTTCCTTTTCTGACTGTTTGCTTTGGCAGAACTTGTGTCCTCTCCAGCCTTTCTACGTATTATTTTGCTGGCTTTAATTTTTAGTGTTTGCCTGGGTATCTTAACAGTGGCCAAGACTATTTTAAAGCCTTTGTGGTAGCAGCCTTGTTTGAAAATATCTGTTTTGTTTTCTGGGAAAATAAACAAACCAACCAACAAGCAACCAACAAAACAATAAACAGCCAAAACTCTTTTGTTATGTAAAGCAGTTAGAAGAAAAGAGATAAATAGGAGGAAATAGATAATAAAAGAGAAAGTGCTTCTGAGTCCATCAGCACTACACCCTCTTCCTAATTAGATCCCCATATAGTGTCGAATGGTGAAATACATGGACGTTTAAGAGGTAAAAATGTTACAGAGCACTAACTTACCATGACTGAGGTTTTGAATAGTTTGATTTTTGGAAGTTCGTAGGAGGCAGCTTCAAATATTTCAGGCTTTATTTTCAACACATTCAGAAAAATCAAGCTTCTTTTAATCAGCATCTCATGGTCTCCCAGAAATGGAGGCACACCACATCCCCAAAATAATAGTGAACTGTTTTGGACAATTAGTGATATATTGTGCTTACTATTGCAGATAGATGTTCTCCATCAATTTAGGATGACAGCAATGGCAGCATTGCACTACTCTTAGAGTGATATTCTGTCCCAAGGGTACCCTATATTTTATAGATTATGCTATTTGGAGTAATTTATTCTTCCCGTACTTCCAGATCCTGAAGTTATTACACTCTGTTTGAACTGAGATAACCAGAATAATGTATGTGATTTAATATATTTATCATATTAAATGTACTGTACATACTAAATATACCATGAGGTTTGTTGTCTTCTGGAAGATGCTAGACTTCAGATGAGAAGAAATTTAGCTTAAGTCTCCCTTCTGTCCTCCCTCAGTGCTGTACAAGCAGCACTGCAAGAGAGTTAGAGTTGCTGTATTTCATTGGGCATATACAAAAAAATCTCACAAACATTTAAATAAACATGAGTAAAGAAGAAATGTTACTGTAAATAAATATTGAGTGTCATAAAAGGTTGTGGTGCTGCATCTTCTGCTGAGTAAAGCTAAAACTCCTCAGTTAGAACACTGTATTGCCAGATATGGAATGGAAAGCAAAGGAAGTGCAGGCAGAAACTCCACGGTCCTACATACGCCTGACCACAAGCACCTATGTCCACCTGTCAGTATCTTTTCTCACTGTTAAGGCAGGATCTTTTCTCACTGTGCAGGCAGGATCGGAAAGCAGCGCTCAGCCTTGGACTTTGCCAGTGCCTGGGTGTAAAGCTGTGGGTTTCCAGCTCTAAGTGTGTTATCAGAATCTCGTATTTTCTCCAGGTCAGCTTCTGAGAAAGCAGTGTAGTTCTCCTCTTGACGCTGAGACTTAGGAAATCGGGAAGTATTTCTCTGAGGACAGTGTTAGCAGCAGGAATCAGCACAAGGTAGCATTGCTGGCACAGGCCTGCACACCTTGGTGGGTGCTGATGTGTGCTGTGGGAGGTAGGCACAATCACCACATGAGCCCCAAAAGGCAGATAAATGCAAGGTAGTAATTGCACAGTGAGAAGGAAGCACATTTGTCATGCAGTTATGCATTTCCACAGCCTTAGGCAAGGTCAGCCTTGGGCAACTCCTATAATGGATTAAACTGTGGGGGAATGGGGCACCCACAGGTAATACTTTCAGAACTACATTTTCTTTGCTCAGTTAGTTAATCAGTATACTATTTAATTTTATAACTGCGGCACTCAAGTCACTGAAAACACGTTATTTTCGTGTGGTTATAAACCTCTGAGACAAGTTAAGCTGTTGCCTATGTTATATTAAGGAGAGAGCATTAATTGGTAGGAGCAAAGAGCTGGGCATCAGACATCATGAGGAGCAACCCCACGCCAACTGCAAACCTTTGGCTCTACATCAGCTCCTGCAAAGAAATTTCCCCCTGTGACTCTGCTGAGCAATGCACCTGGTCATTGGGCTTCAGGTTTCACTTACATGTTAGATGGGTATCATCACTATACAATTCACAAAGTAGCTTTGAAATTTGAATCATTGTTTGAGTCTGGGTTGGTATCATTGGCAGCTAGTTCATACTAGTGACAGGAAATTGTTCAGGCGAGAGGGTGACAAGGGAAAATATTCAGGATCTGCTTTAATAAGGCACTAACACTATTGATAAGCACAGGGTGATATATAATTAAATCCTAAGTGAAGTATCAGCTATAAGTGCAACTACAAGGGAACCACTGATCCCTCAGACAATCACACAGTGCTTCAGATCTTCTAAATGCTCAGCCTGATACTGGATTTTAGGCCATATTATTATTGGATTGGGTTCAGTTTTTCTCCTTAAGTTTTTTGTGGAGCTGGTTTGCTTTAATGCTCTTTGGTCCCCTATCCCCACTTCATACAGTGCCAGGTTTCAGAAAGCAGGCAAACCCAATCCATTAAACCATTACTGACCTTACTGAGATAAAAAATGGGATGTAAGGCAAAAATATTGATCAAACCAATCAAAATTACATAATGATCTTTAAAAGAGGCTCAAAATTAAAAGAAAAGAATTCTTACTAATTTTTTTAAATTATCTCGTGGAAATCAACACATTGAGAAATGGAAGAGCTCAAGATCTACAAGCAGGAGCTAAAATTGCACAGGGAGAGTTGTTTTTACAGTCCTAGGCCCTTCAGTCCAAGTGTTGTCACCAAAGACAGTTTCCTGCTTTTCCTTGGTGCTGATCACTCAATGATTCCTGCCGAATTAAACCCTGCCACCACAGGCTGAGCAGTCCCTGGCTCCCCAGTCACACCTACACTGCACCGGTGCTGTGAGAGCACTGGCACCTGGCATGACACACGTATTCAGGATCTGGGGCAATTCTGAAATTTATTGTGCCATCATTATTTATCTCACTCTTTCATACAACACATTTGTTTAAGTGGGCAAAATTGATTTTACCAGACCAACTTTGAACCGATCATGTTCCTCACTCCAGCCAAATATATTAAAAGGAGGTCATAACAAAATAAACTTTAATTGTAGAGAGGACAAGCTTCCTGAAGGTTATACTTACTTCACTGTGCTAGCCCACTGCTGTTTAAGTTTTATTTTAAGTAACTTTGCTAAAGCCAAAGTAAAACCATGTTCAACTTTTCTCCTAAAGATCATAGAAAGAATTAGTAAAAGCTATATTTTAGTTGACATTAACATTGACATAAAGCTATCATTTACTTATAGATAGGTTTAGAGCGAAGATGATTTAGAATCTGAGCATGTACTGTTAATAATGCACACACCTGAGTATATTTTTATTGTAGAAGGGCAGAAGTTTGATCCAGAACTTAAGCTCCCCCATCACCCTACCTTCAACACAATTAGCAGCTGTTTTCTTGGCCAGTCAAACAAAACCATTCTGTCTGCATCAGTGAGAAGGAATTAGGAGGAATTAAGCTATGCAAAATAGGGGCTGTTTACTTCTATTCTTAAGACTTTCCCATCCAAAAAAAAAAGATGGCAAAAAGGTGGAAATAGTAGGAACTTTTCCCTCAGCTTTCATAGAGGAATCAAAGGAATGACCCAACTCAGGATGTGTTAACAACATTCATGGGTGTCCTATAAGCAGCTGGGGAAGAGAAACAAGGGAATTGGAAAAAACCTGCTTTTTAGAGCAGAAGATAAAATGGCTCAGCAGAGAAGTCAGGAGAAATGCCCATCCCCTGGAGGTGTGGAAAGGAGAGGAAGACTCATTGGGGAGAAACAGCTAGGAAGACCTGACAGGTATAAAAATATTTATGTCTTTTGGGACAACATTTTCCTCCTGAGAGTGTGGGCTTCTCGGATTTCATAGACAAATCTTTTCCTCTGCACCTGAGATGTACACAGAACTCTCTCCTATCAGGAGCTGGCAGCAGCTCTACATCATTCCCTGTGATTTTGACCATAGTTTTATTACACTGAGAAGCCACACGTAATTGTAACATGAGCAGTGTTTACGAGCAATTTTTCTCAAAAGTTTTTCTGATTTATGTTTGTAGTAAATGTAGTGAAGATGACACAGCAGTTGTGTATCATGGAAACTTTACTGAATGGTATCAAAGAACTTCAGATTAACATAGAAATTGTTCTGTGTTAATAATTTCAACAGCTGTTTGAATCTTTTATGTTCTTTGAAATTGATTAGGTTTGTATGTGCTTATTTTTTTGTCTTGTAATATATACATATACAAAGTATATATAAGTATATATGCAGATATATACCTATACATATTTACATGCATTCATAAGTGTAGTACACATGCATCTATAAACACTTTTTTTTTTGTTTATTAAGGATGGGAGTTTCAGGGCAAGATCTCAGGGTCACGATTTGACTAAATGAGCTTTCCATATCTGGCAGTATGTTCCTTGTATTAAACAAATTTCTGATAAATAAATCCATTTGAGTTTTAAAATTTCAGAGCTAGGACAAAAAAAAAAATTAGATTATAACCAAAGAAATAAGAACATAAAACTGCATTGCTAATTCTTCATTTGTTATAAAAAGTCAAAAAGATATTTTAAAGAACAATCATAAATTATATGGTTTGACAGTTTCCCTTTACATCGGTGTTTCTAATCATTCTTTAGTAACAAACTTCCTAACATAAAGAAAATATTTCATTGTAAAAATAGAAAAATACAAGTCCAAGAAAACTTGCTCAGATTTTATCCTTGCTCTGAGTGACTTCACAGACAAATCAGCTTTGTTTTTCTTCAACTACTATATGGGTATGAGTCTTTAAGGCCTCTTTCACCACCCATTAAGGTCAATGAACAACTGCCAGTGGTTCTAATGTAAGTAAAAGGAAAACCCAAGTTATTATTTATTGTACATTTTTGGTTCCGTTGAGTCACTCAAAATGTCTTTCTTCTTAATCCTAAATAAAAGACATAAATAGATAATTTTGTTGACTAAAACAGTCTTTATGCAAGAAACTGTGAAAACTGAGGCAATTTATGTTCCCAATGAATAGTAGAGATAAACATTTAACAATTCACTGCATTTTTTCTTACTAGGGAGTTTTAATAAGAGGAGTTAACATGTATGGTAATTCTTACAGCAGGGCAAACTATGAGTATAACCGTAACAACATCTTGTAGTCCTGATAAAACTAACGTTAAGTGGTTAAAATGGTGGCTACCAGAACCAGATGACTGTAAATTTTGTCTCTACTTGGAGTAGGGTTAGGGCTTCAGTTAGAACAGCTTTCTTGAATTAAAAACCAGAGAAATAATACGAACTACTAACATCAAAGGGACTCAGTGTGGGTAGCACAAGTTTCTCACTTCTTCACCTTGGTAAAACAAAATCCACTGCTCATAGAATGTTTTGAGTTGGAAGGAAGCTTAAAAGTCATCTAGTTCCACCCCCCTGCCATAGACAGGGGCACCTCCTACTAGACCAGGTTGATCTCATCCTGTGGTGGCTGGCATCAACCAGGGAGCCTCCAGACCTAGAAAAAACAGTTGTTCTTTCCTGTTGCCCATCTCAACGGTCCCCAGGAAGGTGCAGGAGAGGGAGAAAGATGCCTTGGGTGATGCTGGTGAGTACTGAGGTCCTGTAGTGGGTGGCAGATATCACCAAAGGCGCCTTGCTCTTGTAATTCTAATACCAGCCTCAAAGATGTATGCTTCCATTCACAAGCCCCTTTGTGAACTGAGCTCTACAGGCTTCAGACAGCCTTATAATGTATTCCAAAGTATGACCTGAAGAGCAGCCAAGGCCATAACCAGAGGCAATATTATTATCCCATTGCCAGGTGTCGAAAAGGACAGAAAAGTATCCCAGAAAGGAGCTGTGGCCCTTGAGCAAAAACAGAAAAGCCAGGCAGTCAATGAAAAGTTGGCAAAGTAATTATTTAATATTGTGACTAGGTCCAAGTTTATTGCAGAGGGAACATTGGAAATCCTCAGCAGGACACAGATGTCTTGGCCCTGGGGCTGGCAGGTTCCCCTGGACAAGGATGCTTGCTGCCACAGCAGAACCTTTGCGTCCAGCAAGGCAACACAACCCCAGATCGGCTGGGAACAGGCACTTCTCTGCCAGCCAGGGTGAGGGCAGTTCTGGGAACAAGGCATGCAAGAGAAATATGGTGCTTCCCCTTACTGCATGTAAAGGAATCAAAACTTTGGCTATTCAAAACTTTTCTTTACAAACCTTGGAAAACACTTCCTTGTTCACAATTGATTGACTTTAAGACTGTGTAAATATCTTGCTGCACGAGAAGGAGTAAACAAACCTTTGCTTGATGCACAGATTTTAAACTGTCGTGATTGATAAAATCAGGGGAAAGACCCAGGCTCAATACTAAAGGAAATGATCCATGTGTTTATTCAGGAAGGGATTTTTCTACTTTCCCTGAACATGCAGCAGTTTGTCAAGAGGTCAAACCTCACACATCTAATCTTTTCTTTGTAGAGTCCTGCTCCTCTGAAAGACAACTGAGTTGATAGTCAGAGACTGGGGTCACTCTCTTCTGCCAGGTAACAAGCAATAGAACAAGAGGAAGTAGCCTCAATTTGTGCCAGGGGAAGTTAGATTGGATAACAGGAAAACATTTTGCACTGAAAGGGTGATCAAATATTGGAACAGGCTGCCCAGGGAAGCAGTGGAATCACCATTCCTGGAAATATGGTTTAGTGGTGAACGTGATGGTTCTGGGTTAATGGCTGGACTGGGTGATCTTAGAGGCCTTTTCCAACCTTAATGATTCTGTGACTCCATACTCACAATGCACAGCACATGTTGTATCACTGATCCCTCATTGCTTTGGACACAAGGGCATCCACCTAGGGGGCTTCTGCAGCACTACAGACCATGGATGGCTGCCACACTGTGTTCTTCACAAAATGCTTTAAGCCTTAGGAAGCTGGGGAGAGGAATACTAAAAATACTCTTTAAAAAATTATTTAGGAAATTATTTAGGAGGAAGAATATGTTTCGTGGGTAAATTTGTTTGTTTGGCAGTTTTGAACCTGATTAGGCACCTGCTTTTTCAAGAGTGGAGCACCAAAAGTCTGCTTCTCATAAAAAATGTTAAATATTTCTTAAAACACTGATGAAAACTGTTCTTCTAAATGGTCTGTTAAAAACGGAATCTCCTCGTGATCAGTGCTGCTTCTGTCTTGCTTTATCACCCATCAACTGGGCAATACCTCCAACCATTACCTTTGCATACTGTTTGTTTTCCTAAATCAGGCTATTTCTTCTTCCCATCAGCTGATTAACTGCTTCAGGGTTGCAGTTACTCCTATCTCTTCCTTCTCTGCAAGTGAAATTTTAAAAGGCAAGGTAAGCATTAATTACTTACATACTCAGGTCCACTGCAAAACCATTGCAATTTAGAATGAGCACACTCTGCTTCTTACTTGTTTGTATACGTTTTAATCAACAGCATTAAAAAACATCACCCCACACTCTAATACTAACTCGAGTCTGCTAATTTCGTTTCAAAACTGGCACTACAAAACTGAAAACGTGCATATGCATTTCAGATATATATGATATATGTGGGGGTTTAAAATTAAATAGAAATTAAGCTCCTTTTTAATTTAAATTCCTAATTAATTGTTTCTCATTTGTCTGTTTGAGTTGTGATATTGTATACATGCTCAGGTTGTAATTTGTAGATAAGAATGGAGCAACTGGTTTGCAAATAGAATTGCAGTGTTGGAACAAAGTTTGTGCACAGAGAACTGACTCCCCAGCTCTTGGAGATGCGCAAATATTGAATCCTATGTGGGCTAAATTAAGCCTATAGCTACGTTGACAAAGCGAAGTATCAAAAAAAATAGAGAACTACAGTTTGGGATCCAAGTGCAGCTATCATCTTAATTTATAAGATCACTGTTTTTATAATTATTTCAATTGTTCTGAGTGGTGCACTTAGGCTTTTTTAGGTTAAGAAAACTTCAGGGAGAATAAAGCAAAGATGAAATTAAAAAATTGCATTCTAAGTAAATGCTGAAACATAGCTGATAAATACTCCATATTGACTGGAAATGTATTTACTTCGTAGAGATGCTAGACTTTCTCCACCTGGGTACTTGCCCTGAAAGCAGAATCGACTGTTCCAAAGACTGATAAGACTGCAGGAAGTTGAGGTCAGAAATCAAAACATAAATTGGCACTTTATGCAGACATTATTTTGATGCTTTCTACCCCAAAATAAATATTTCATTTAGAAGTTAGAAAAGCAGTGGAAGCACTTGAAAAGGTTTCAGAGTTTAAAGTAAATTATATTAAATCAATTGCATAGAACTATAGCTACCAACCTGTCTTAGGAAGCACAAAAGCAATTACAACCTCCCTATAGATTTAAACTGGCTCATTATTCTTTGAAATACCTGGAATAAATATACTGCAGCAACCAACTAATCCAGGCAAGTAAAATATTATTTCATTATTCTCACACAAAAGCAATTTTTAAAAGGTGGAGCACAGTCAACATCTCTTGGATAAGAAGAGTTCATATTAGTGAGGAAGTGTTGGCTGAGACACAGGATGCAAAAATTTTCGTTTCAAAGTCTGTCCTGATACATGATTTTGACATTACAGTTATAAAATCCTAAGGAAAGTGACGATTATTTTCTGTTATATGCAGATGTGTATAGCTCTGGAAAATGTTAATTCATTTGGAGTTAAGTCTAAAGACATCTAAGCCAGATTTTTAAACTGCCCTTATATTTATCTTTCCATATCTAGGTCTTAAACTTATGTGTTAAGCACTGTAGTCACAAAGGCACTCATGTACCTAACTAACATATATGTTAAATACTAAGTAAAAAACAGCAATGGAAAATATATGCGTGTGTAGGTATGTTTGTGCCTAAGTATATTTGCATACACGAGTTTATTTCATATTATATATTAAGCAAAACATCTTGGCAGGAGAGGAAAAAGATAAACACGGTATCACAGGTCAACAGCAACAGAGGCTACTCCTGCAATAGACTAAGGAGAAATCCTGCAAATAGATAGCCATTGTCTCCCTGATGAGCCATATCTACCCAACAACCCAACTTTCATCTCCATTATCAGTTATTGAACAGATGGCTGTTCACAGGCCTGGGTGAATAATGCAAACCAATGTTTGTGAACATTGGTTCAAAGTCTGAACGGCTGTTTGATTCAGGCTTGTTCATCCACTTGTTATTCAGTGTTCACAAACATTCATGCTGAATGGGTTTCTCTTCACATGGATGTTTGGCGAATGGGTCTTTTTCATACAAAACCCCATATTCATGTGCAAACAAGGGCATTTGTGTGTGAACAAGGGTGTTCCTTATTCACCATTGGCTATTTATGCTTCTCTGCCATTATTCCCCTTTTTGAAGTATTTGTTGTCCACTCAAGGTGCATGACCTAGGTGATCAAATACAAATCAAAAATAAGAGTAACAAGCAGTCAAATTAGGCAGTTCATCATGGTCTAAAAATAGTTAATCATCTATTAAATGTAACCTTTTCAATGTAAATACAACTAGTAGATAGCTGAGAAAAAAAGGACAATGCATGAATGAGTAATCCCCAAATCTATAATTATCTGCAATCACTCTAGAGAGTAGTGCATTTAGTGCAACTAAGAAAGAGAAATCCCCAATCTAGAGTAAGGCTGCAACTCGACTACTGGTCAGAAACAGCTGTGTTAGCATAGAAGATGCCAGTTGCCTGCCTCCTTCTGCTGGAGGTAAATTGCAGAATGAGTTGCCTGAACTTGCCCTACCCTAAGTGAGCACTCACTCAGGCTAAGTCGGATCAGATCCAGCTGGGATCCAGCTGGGATCCCAGACCAGGTGAGGTCTGGCAGGTGGCTCCCATGCTCGACTTGCAATGCTCTTGGATGATGACTTCTGACAGAGCTCAGACTGAGTTCATAAGAAGTTTTCTGATTATGACAATTGTAAGCTCTATAATGAAGTGAATATCTAGACTATCTGGATGAAAGTGTCAGAGTTCTCTTCTTCCAGTAACATAATTCTAGAAGTGCAAGACTTTAGTCACAGAAAATACTCTAAGCAAAGACATTACTATCTAATACCAATATTTTAAGACTCATTCAGCTATTTTTACCTTCTAGAATTTTATCAATATTAATATTCTGAAAGTAAGATTCCTTCTGTGAGCCAAACTCCTTCTGAGAGTACAGATGAGATCATGTGTTATATTGACTACCCTGCACTCTACTACCGGTTTGTAGGGGGTTTTCTTCGGTTTTGGTTTTTTGGGCTTTTTTTTCAGATTTTGAGAAGTAAATGTAAATTTGGAATGAGTTATTTGACTCTTATCTGAGAAAATATGCTAGATGTGAAAAGCCTGCTCCCACACGCCTATACTACAACACCACTAAGTTAATGCCCTTTATTATGTGGCTGTCAGTTATAGGAGCTAATTATGAATTATTGAACTGTACAACCAAAGCTTCAGCAGATAGCAGTGGGCTATGAAATTTAGTCACTTCTGTGACCAGGACTGGGTGTTTGTCGTGTCTACTACATAAAAGCTTTGTGGATGACTGTCAGAAATTCAGTATTGCCCTGAACTGTAACCTTTGCGTGGTGCCATCCATAACCAAGTGACCTGCTGCAGCTCATTAAAGTTAATATAATGGATCATTTGCTTCTAATTATATTCATCAGTAAATTAGACTTTTCATGTGGCAGTAAGAGAGAAGAACACAGTTAAGTAGACAAAGTGAATAAAGTATGTTATTCTGCATATTCCTTGCTCAAACTTGCACCTTACATGAGCAGAACTGGGATAACATGACTCCTTATTATAGGAGAAAACATTTTTACACATGTAGATTGAAGAAGTTTAACACTTTACAATTCTTCTTTTCTAAAGCAAGTGCAAGAAAAGTGCTTTTTAGCTCATACTGGCTGAATTGCTTCCCAGGAAAGACCTCAACTTAAGCAAATACTGTGTTCTGCTATTAGAAATTAGTCACATTCATCAACAGATTTATTGTTAGAGTACATGTTGCACAGTATTAATTGCACTTGTCTTCTAAAATTACTTTGTCATCCAAAAATAAGTATCTAGTACTTGTCATTGCTTTCCAACACACATCAAGATCATAGGAAGAAGCATGTGTTACTTAAAAACTGCATTTTAAAAAACAAAATACTCTTGATCAAAGCAGCCTATTAATTCAAAAGTCCTGGGAGAGGTAACAAAGGAGCAATATTTCTGGTAGGAATACCACATCTTCTTTATTCAGGGTTCCAGGGTATTTAAACCCTTACATTAAATACAGACATTGTATTGAAATTGTGTAGTCAGAATCATTCCCCATGCAACATTTTAGAAGAGAGTAAATATTTATTTATGCATTTTTAAATATTGAGTATAGGTTTAGTTTTACAAAGTTAGGCATTCTACACAGTTTGTGGACTTACCACTGTTATATCCCTTCTCTCTTCTAAGGTATTCTCACAACACAGTTTCAACTTCTGGGACAGGATCCCATACTACAGGACCTGCTCTCGTAATGGTAGCCACCAACACATGTAATAATAGTTTATCCTTAATCTTAATGCTTCATTGGCCCCAGTAATTTGTGTTGTATTAAATAACTGATGGACTCAGGAGGCTGTTTCAGTTACCCAACTTTAAAATAAGTTTTAAAATGACTGAATATCTAAGGTGCAATATAGTGTATTTAGTAAGTAGTCTAAAAAGGAAATGGTCAAATCTATTCTTTGTGCACAGAATATGTGTTTCTTTTCCCCCACTTATACACATTGTTTCAGCTTGCTTCCTTGTATATGGCTATGAATAGTGCCAAGATTCACCTGCAGATCCAAATATCAGAAAGGAGTATTTCTTTCTAGGCACATCACATAAGCCAGATTTCTCTGCTGTTTATGCAGAATCCTGTACCTGTGTATTGAGACCTTGAAAGGCTGCTGAAAATAAAGGAATTAAAGTGAAGCTGATGTGGCACAAACTGGCCATAGTTGTCCCACTGTGCTGCCATCACACCATGCTGCTGTCCTCATGAGCGTTGTTTGACATACGCCCAGTACTGGCTGCGTGTGTCAATTTACTGGGGCTGCCCCAGGTAAATGCACAAGGGTGGGTTCTCCCCTGAAAAACAAAACTGGAGCCCATCAGAGATGACAAATTGTAGGGGTGGTCTCTGGCAGAGATGATGCAGAAAGATACTCTGGAACGATGCACTCTATGTGGTCAAAATAAGGCATCTCTTTTCCATACCTCTACTGGAAGGGATGAATGAAGCCTTAGGAATTTACAGAGGAAACAGTGTTAACATGTTCAAAAGTGGATCCTAGATGCAATAATTCCAAGCCAAGACTTGTGTTTCACAAAATTTCATTTATAAATGTGGTACTGACATACATATTGAGGAAAAGTTTGAAGCTATAGCAAGGGTCAAAAAGGACAATCGAACAGGAACTGAACTGAATCGTTTCTTCAATACTGAGAAGTCTGAGCCAGACTTATGTTAATACTCTTTAGCATTTCTTGCCAAAGGCTGAGAATATCAAGAAGCTAATCTCAGGTATTTCTGACCAGCCAATACTACAGTTTAACACAGATCTGATGAAAACTTCTCCTGAGGAGATTTGTTGTCCTGACTTCGATCAAGATGGAATGCTTATCCCAACAGAATCTTGAATGCTGATAAAACTGTTGTCCATCGGCAAAATAGTCCACACAAGTAGGCAGAGAAGGAACTGCGTGATCCCTTACTCAGAGGACTAATGACATCACCTGATTTTTTTTATTCTGTAGGCTCTTTCATTCTTCTTGTAGTATACCTGTCTGAGGGTGGACTCACTCCTTAACAAAAACTGATATAAATCTTTAAAAAATCGAATTCTACCCTCTTTTCCCCACTTCACCGGATCCAACAGGGCTCCAGGGCTTGCATCAATGTTATCTGGGGAAAACAGACAGTAAAAAGTGCAACATTTTTGTATGGTATAGCAGGGGCTATTTGCAAGCTGTTAGATGGCTACTTAAGGTTAATATTCCTTTTTCATAGCAGCTGAAGAATGGGCTGACTGGAGATTTTTCATGCAGTATTTTGTCCTTCTCTTAAAGTGTTTGTCTTCTAATAAATGTTTCAATACTTGAAGTTAAGCATCTGCTACAGTGCTTTCCTGTATGAGGGCCTCTATTTCCAGCTCCTGGAGTTATTTGATTTCTGGTCGAGTCACTTAATACCCTTACATTTCAATTTCTCTGTATGTGAAACGTGGAAAATTAAAGTCAGCTGTCCTATGGTGGTATGGAGAGTAATTAAAAGTGTTGTAGAGCACTCTGAGTTCATAAATGATACTATTATAACATTTAGCAGATGTGATTCTATCACGTCGCAGAAAACAGTGTTATCGGAGAGATCCTTGCATGTCTGTGACCAGGTGCTTCCACTCAGAAACAGGTTGCTGCATGAGATACACAGAAATTGGGAAACTTGCATGCAGCTGAAAGACTGGCAAGAAAGTTTGGTCTAGTTTCCCTTTTTATGAAAGATATTTACCTAATTAAGGGAAAGGAAGAGGGAGGTCAACCGCGTTTTCTGTCCTTTCTGACTGGCAGCAGGATGCTGCAGTGAAAGAGGTCTGCTGCTGTTGGATACCAGCAACTGCTGGCCTAACACTGGGGCTGTGCCTGAAGGCTGGGTGTGAGCCACCAGCTTTTCGACAGACTGAGCAGGGTGTGGGGTAGCAGGGCACCCTGACACCTCCCCACTGCTTATCAGTCAACTGAGCTCAGTAACCACTATTCTCCTTAAAAAAGGACCATTCTTCTACTTCCATTGCAGGTCTAGCTAACAGAACCAGCCGGAATAACACAGAGTGATGACTGACTTCCTATTGTCCCAAATATTGAATACTGTATCAAATTTCCCCTTTTCCAGGAAACATTAATAAAACCTACTTTCATTAACATTAACATTTAAGAATATGACTTTTTTTTTTTTGTCTTTTAGGCAAGAGTTCATTGTCATTCTGAGTGAGGAATCTGGGTTATGTTCTGGAACAAATTCATGATGCTCTGCTATGATATGCTTGGTGAGACTGAACTGTCTATAGCAATCTCCTTACTTGAATCTCTACTTCATCCTTGGAAAAATCAAAAGACTAGATCTAGCTGGGAAAAAAGGTTGGTTTCCTAACTAAATTGAAAAATAAAGGTTTACACTTTCTACAAGAGTGAATCGATTTGGTATTTTTCCACTGACTGTTCATGTCAAAGGAATTTCCTCAACAAATAACCACAGTTTCTAGGAAGAGTTGATTTTTCTGGTTTTTTGTTTGTTTGTTTGTTTGTTTTGTTTTGTTTTTCTTTTGTTGTTGTTGTTGTTTTTAATTGACCAGTATCCCATTATCAATTAAATCTGTTTTACTATAAGATTTCCACTGAGCCACATCAACATCCTACCGATAGGAAAGGATAATTTTTTTTCATTAAAAAGTATTAATATTTATTCTGCAAACAAGCATTACTTTTAACTTGCATATCTAAGAGTATTGATATATACACTGGACTCAAAGATATACTGTCACTAGTCCACCCATTTAACCTATTGTACAGTGGTTTATAGTCATAAAAAATGATTGTTTAATACAGTTACCACACTTGCCCCTAATGCTTCATTGAACATTACTAAAGATAGTATGGTATGATGACTTAGTAAAATTGTTTGAGAAAGAAAATAGTCATCCCAAATATCAGTCTTCAAGAGTAGCTGATATGAACTTGTGAATAAGCTATTTTTCTTTTCCATGCCGTTTTTTCTTTTTCTCTTTTTTTTTTTCCCGTCTTCTGTTCAGTGGGATAAAATCTTCAAAACAAAGCACCAGGGCATAAAAATGCCATTAACATGAATAAAAATAGCACGGGTAACTCCTTAGTGACAACTGACTTCACAGTGTCAGAATCACACGATTTTATTGACCTAGTTGAATTTCTTCCCCTCAGAATCAGAAACTTACCCAATTTCCTGCAGGAACGTCTGTACAGTTTTAGTTTAGTTTACTCATTAATCTTTCAAGCCTTTCTACCACAAAGGAACAGACACATGAAAGTGAAAATGTACCTTTTTTTCACAGCGGGGAGCCTTCATAATGAAAACTTGGCATGCACACCTGAGGAGAGCAGTAAAGCTTATAGAATTTACATACGAGGATTGTAATGTGCTTTTCTTTTCTTTTTTTTTTTTTTTTTCCCAACTGCAAAAGAAATGAGAATAAAAAGAGAATGTGACATTCTGGCACCAAGGTTATCAGCAAGACATGAATTTTACTTCTGTGTTAAAGATGCAGAGAAGACATGTAAATATGTAATTTTAAGTGTTCAGAGTGTCTTCTACAAATTTTTCTGTACATCCATGACAACTGGTATTATAACTGGGTTTTATGATTATATTTCTCAGTGGTGCTGTATAGAAAGAACTCAGTTGATCTTCAGGATTCAGGAGGAAACAAATAATTCGTTTCACTGGGAAGTGGTTGAAGACACGAAAGATGTGAGAAAATGATTTGAAAACCTGGTATGTCTTGTGTTTAGAGACAGCTAGTTACAAACTTGCATGTTTTTCTGTTTTGTTTACTTCTCAAATTCGGGGTTTCATTTCAATATCTGGTGGTTTTGGGGAGATTGATTTATTTATCAACAACAAATTAAAATAAAGAAAACAGAAATTAAATTAATTCAGCTATTTGCTTCTAAATAAATGTAACACCATACTTAGGCAGTTAAGGCACTTAAAGGCACCCATACACTAAACAAAAAACTAAGGTCATGCTCTTCTAAATACTTGCACAAATTTAGATGGAAAATAACCCTCTGTCACTATCTACCACTTTCTGTCATTTTCTATCTTATTTTTCTGTTTTGTACTTCCACACACCGTGACATCTATAACAATCCTTGTTATTCCTATTACCAGCAGATTAAGCTTTCTTCACAAGTGTCTTGTAAGTACTTCACCCATGAGTATCATCTAACTGCTATAGTAAAAATGGGGGAGAAAAAACGATGTCAGAACCAAAACTTTCTTAGAGCTTAAAACTTAAGTTCTGACCATCACCTGATTTAATACTAACAGGGATATAAACTCACTTCATCTATCTCAGCTTCTCCTTTTTTTTTTTATTCTGGGAATAAAGTCATGCTTTCTCTCATAAAATAGCCTTGTTATTGTTTGAAGTTGCTAATTATTATTCTATAGATATATAAAAGCAGTTGGTAACAGAAACAGATTTAAAGGTATTTTGCCAGCATAAAACCTTTTGTTTCATTGGTAAAATATCATGAATCGTTTGCACTAATGAGGCATTGGGTCTTTTTTTTTTTTTAGTAATTAATTTTCAGGTTTCTGCTGAACTTTTCTGCTGTTTCTGCTGGAACAAAGGATATCTGCAGATATCTGACTAGTTCTCAAAATTGGTATTATTTCCTATGATATTTTTATGAATTTTCATATTTCTAATGCTATATCTCTAAATACAATTTTTGCATGTCTTCTAAGCCTTCCTTATCCCCGAGAATAGTACCCTACTATCAGTCTCAGAAAAAGACATTCATTGAAATAGAAAAGGAAACAGAATTTATCTAACAGAGTATGAGTATAGAGTATTTAAGCATATACACATAAGAAAGTCAAAATAAGACAAAAGAGGGGGTATGATGAACAAATTACAATCTTTCCACTTGCTTTTCAGCAAATAGCTTACAGTTTATTCCATTAATTGCAAATATAAATTATAGTATCTCTGATGCTTCTAAGTGTCTACAGCTAGGTAATGAGTTTTTGACAAAGCAGTGTTCGCTTCCCAGGAAAGTCAAATTTCAGGCTGCAGCTGCAGGTTAATTCCCACGGGGAAATGAAAGCTTTCAAGAAGTGAAGTGGCAATGTCTCCTTTGCCTCTGTTTGGGAAAACAAAACCCAAAACCAAACAAACTTTAAACTTGTATTTAGTTCCTTTCACATAACTGTAGCAAAGCCTAGAATGAGATTACAAAGAAAAAAAGGAACAATTCTACCAAAAACCGCTTCAAGGGCATCTCTTAATGTCTCAGCAGAAGTGAGAGGAATAAATCTTCACCCAAAAGTAGATCTGTCACAGACAACAATTTTCAGGAAGGAAAAAGAACAGTCAAGGGAAGAATTTTGCCCAAGCGATTGTCTTTGAAGGAAAAGGCATATACACGCTCATAATACACATGTTGTGTCCTGTCCTTGACCACATGTATCCTCCAATAGGGCTAGTTCCCTCTTGTCTCGTCTTGAAATTATCAACTGCAGCAGTGCCACCACAGGCAGGTTCATGAGTCTTTATTCCTTGGATGAAGCAGCCTTGGGTCCTGAAGACCAAGGGGCACTCAGTGCTCCTAAAGACACCAGTCTTTGGATCTTTAGGGGAAGGACACAGTTTCCCTATTGTTATAATTCGAGACACATGGAGAGAGACCTGCCTTGAAGCAGAGGAGCCCAATTCAGGCCACAGCTTGCTGTGAGAGGATGACAGTCCCTCCATCAAGAGGCTGTCCACCCAGATGCTGTTTCTGGTCCTCCACACCCAGCAGAGCTGGGGTACAGCTGTGAGAGCAGGCTGGAAGGACGAGGAAGAGTGCAGAAGTGTGTGCTCTGAGGAGAAGATATGCACCCAAATGTGTGCACCTAAACAGGATCAACTGATATACACTTCTGAAAAGAAATTGCTGAGGCACTGGAACAGGCTGTCCAGAGAAGCTGTGGATGTCCCATTTCTGGAAGTGTTCAAGGCCAGGCTGGGCAGGGCTTTGAGCAACCTAGTCTAGTGGAAGGTGTCCCTGCTTATGGCAGGGGGCTGGAACAAGATGGTTTTTAAGGCCCCTTCCTACCCAAACTATCCTATGATTCTATGATTCCATTAAAGAAACCCTGTTGTTTCCATAACCCCAGGGAAGCTGGTGAATACTATGCTGGGGCAGAAAAACAGATCACTTTCTGGAAGGTACTTATGCATATTAAAGCCATTCACTGTACCTGCTAACACTGTAGCAGAGGCTCTCCTCCAGAGTGGTTTTCCTAGAAGGGACTTGTTTGAGATCAAAGTACCTGCTGGCTGAGAAAGGACTTGAAGTATTGCTCCAGAGGAGGCATTGAAAGACAGATCCTTAGAGCCATTTAGGCACCCAACTCCTTTGAAATCAGGGAGATCTGAGCATTTCAATAACTGGGGGAATTTGAGCTTGGGAGTGGCTTTCAGTAGGCATCTTCATATTTTGAATTCATAGTACTTCCTCTCCATCTTGTCAGACTTTTGCCTTGCTGAACAAAACTGGTAGGAACTGTGGTCAGTTTCTAGAAATACGCTTTTATTTTTTGTAAGAGATTTCCTGTTTTAAAATGTCCTTTGGAAAAAAAAATAGAAAAAAGCCTATTTCCAAGTATCTGTTCTCTCTTCCACATTAGAAAATGAAAGACAAATTACAGTATTGCCAGGTATCTATTCAAAACCCTGTAGGAAAATGCAGCTATATCAGCATACGCAAGAACCTATATTCTCCATATTACATCATGGATGGCCTTAAATTTGCCTGGCTCAAGGTTGTCCTTTGATTGGTATTCAAGTGGAGTGGTAAGTGTGTGCTCTCTAATCCCTGCAACACATGGTAATTTTTTCATTCTCTCTCTGTCTCCACCTGTTCCATGGTCCAGTGGAGGGCTGCAAATCCTATCAGGGGAGTGCAGCACTGCTAAGCCTGCTTTCCTGGCTCCAGTCCATCACATGTGCACTCAGGCTGCAGAGCACCGAGCCAGCTGCAGCCCAACGATCATGTTATCAGATGACGGATGGCTTCATATCAGGTGTTTAAACTGACGAGTTGCCCCATCTGGTAAATGATTTGGGAAGTCTGGCCTTGCTTGATGAATGGGTAAAGTGACAATGCCAATCAGTGTGACCCCTTCAGCTTCCCTGCTGCTGGTCCAACAGCCACAATCAAGTATATCCCACTGGTTTACTTTTTCAATCCCACTGTCACTCTACTGAGACCTAGTGTCACCAAATTGCCACTAAAATATTTAATTAATCCAAATATTTTCCTTTTAAAAACCTTCACAAAATGCATACCACACCTTCAGCAGGGCTGGACACCAGGCTGAATTGACAGAAGACGATGCAGTTATAGATTCTGGACAGGTCTGTTACAGATGATTCTGGTGAGCAGGCCAGTGACACAATTATTGGAGCACTTTTTCTTGCTCCCTTGAAATTCAAAAATCATGAGGCTGAACATCAAACATTAGGGGGAGATAAAATGGACTAGATTATCTCCTGGCCCTGATTCAGAAGACTGTGTACATTTAAAACATGTGACAAATTCCCTCTAACTTCAGCAAAGCCAGATTAATTGCCATCAGTTTGAGACCCAGTCCTCAGTATTTTATTAAAATACTTATTACAGGATACTGAGAACTAACACTGCTTAAAATTACTACTGAAGTACCATTTCATAATGAGGTATTTAATGTCTATTAAAAAAAAAATCCTGTCTCTCTTAAAATATTATTTTATTACTTCAATCGGTGAAATTTAAATTACATAAACACAGGAGTCTGCACACAAATCCATCATTAAATTTTCATCTATGTACTGTATGTTTGGCTTAGTTGCATAGTATGGCAAACTGGCTACTTATCACAATAGAGATCAAATAATGGGGACAGGGCAGAATACACAGGGACTACAAAATGTGTAGGCATTTTAACAACAAGGCAAACATCAGGAGCTACCTCGGGTATTTATCAGCCTATGCATCTTTACATTTACCGTGGATCATTCCCGATCCTTCCTTTGTGTACCATAGTACATATTTGTGAATTTGTATGCTCCCAGATGTATAGAGAGACTGTACAACAGAATTTATGTTTTGCTAAGTTGTACAATGCAGTCTTATCTCTGAATCAGTGGCTAGCATTTCAATTTTATTGGTTATCTTTGCATGGGTATGCCTCAGGTAAAATTCTATCATACTCATGATATGAGGAATGTATTTGGGGTTTATTCAGTTACAAAAATTAGGAGGCAGGAGGAGATAACTTTCGTATGTTACAGAATGGTGACCTGCGATGTTCCTATCAGCATAGATATGTATTCAGGGGTTTGTTGTGCTTACCTTAGCAACATAGTATGTCATAATCCAATGAGAAGACAGACTTTGCATTAAAAAGATCATTGGGATTTAAAATTTTTACTTAATGAGACAGGTGGCAGGGTTCAGTTGTTATGCAGCAAGCAGGTGTGGTTCTTCTTGCATCTCTCAAGAGATCAAAGAACAAGTTTTGGTACTCTGATATCCTTTCTTCTTATACTGTTTCTCTCCTTTTCTTCCTGGTAGCGACACTGCAGTGCATAATGGCAAGCCTAACAATTGTTCTTCCCTGGAGAGGGCTGGAGGTACAAAGTGGAAACTTACATAAATTCACAATGGGAATCTCAATATTACTGGAAAACCCCAAATATATATTCAGAAGGAAGTTCAAAAAGAAGTGAGAAGGAATAAAGAGAGAATGCTATTTTGCCTTATTCCCCTCTCACCCTCCTTTCTTTTTACATCTCCATCAGATTTTAAGAGATTTTAAGAGCTGTAAGATCTAATCTAGGATTTCTCAGTCCTGAAAATGGGTAGTGATTTCAGTTTGGGTTTTGGGCACACAAGGAATGCAGAAGCCTCTGTAAAATTATTTTTTGCAAGCAAAGACTATAAAAGTCAAAAATAATATATAGTTGTTTTAAAACTGATTTGTATGCACAACACAAAAGTATAAATGACTTCACCAAGATTTATTGATTCATGTCAAGGCATCATTACTTTTCAAAGTGTGAAAAATGATCATATATTTATGACCTGCCGACTGAAGCTGTTTTGTGAATTAGCAAAAGCTCTGGAGAGGAGCAGCCTAATTGCATTATCATAGAATCAAAGATGGTTGTCAATTTTCCCCCATTTAGCTTTTCTCCTTTAGTTTGTTAAAATGAAGGTGCCATACGTTGGTTGAATTCACTAATACCCTGATGAATGAGGTATTTTCCCAATAGGCTCACTACGAGTATAAACAGTGAATTAGGGATGATAGGTCATCAATCATATCTCCTTCAAACAGATCTTTGCCCTGAGATTATTTGTTATATATTAAGAGCACTTACAAAGTTATCATAGAAAACACTCTGATGAAAAGACACTGTTGACCTTAATTCCCTCTTACAGGGTTCGTAAGGGAGTTTGCCTGTTCCAATAGATATCCCTATGTGATGGCATACTAATATCTAGTTTTTATTTTCTCCATTAACAGTTATTGTTTCTTTTATCTTTTAAAATATGCATAATTTTGGTAGTACTCCCCTTTCATATATATCTACTTTATGGCTGAAATTTATTATCTACCCTGAATTTAAAGTGAATATTTTCATGGGTTTGAAGGTTTTTCTGGGTTTCAAGAGCTATGCTGGTTACCATTTTTATACAAAGCTGTCATTTAAGCTTCTCTTCAGAAAGACATTTAATCATCATTGGGGTAGCATCTTGTGCACACACTGTACTCTAAGCAAGCGTTTCATCTCCACTGATAAGCACCAGGCCCCGGTGGAAGTTAAGCATATGTTTAAGCAGTGTCCTGGCTGGAGGCACTTTTCTGGATGTTATCCTTAATTTAAACCAAAAAAAGGTCAAAGACAATCTATAATTCAGAATACCTTTCACCTCCTGCAATGTGACTATGGCTGGCTCCAGCTGTGATGCTGAGTCAGTGGGGGAGGCAGAGCAGGAATTCATCTGTAATTGCGTCCTGCAACCAGGGCTTCATCACGTGAGGCCTCATAACAAGCTGTGCTAATAATGTGCTAACAGATGCGGGAGGACTTCTGCTCCTACTCCCAGCAAATCTATGACTTATCATGCTTATTAAGCTGGAGGTAAATTTGCCCTTCAAAGTTGCGCATCCAGCACCCACTGAAATCAGCAGGAGCACAGTGCAGCAGGGCTGGCGTCGGCGTTGGCTGAGCCCATTCCTTTCCCTGGCTGCTTACGAAGCCTCCTCGTCATGTTCCTTTGGTTTCCATCCAGGAAGATGGCACGCTGGACACAGGCCACCCAGGGAGCTCAGGGCAAGAGCAGAGGAGCAGAGTGTCAAGTGATGCCTCCTTCTCTGTGCTCTGGGTGCTCCCCATCTGCAGTGCTGCTTTTTGGGAGGTCTGGGACAGAAGCTGCACTGCATGTTCTGTACTCCTCAGTGGACTGCAGTCCCATCTTGAATGGTACGGTCTAGTTATACTGCCTTATTTAATTCCCTGTGCCCAGTCTCTGGCTGGAATATTTTCAGATCTCAGCTACAAGAGAGTCACTTACATGTAGGTCACATTTAAATGCATTTATAAAAGTCTTTGTACCTGAATATTAGGAACACAGCTTTCACTACTCTTTCCAATTGCAACACTGTGGATATCTTTCTGAGAAGTGCCAAGGATGCTGTGAAGACCAACAAATTACAGACATGCATTTGGAATCCTATTAATATTTGTATAATAAAACCTTTGTTCACACAAATGTTAAGGAAACCCAAAGGAATGCTAAGACAGCGTGTGCAAGTTCTGACTCACATCAATGCTTATGGATAATTTTCCCCATTAGGCAACAGTTAACACCTCCAACACATGAACCTATGACCACCAAAATGCTAAACGTTGAGGAGAGAAGAAAACTGATTCCTGGACTGAAGCAAAAATCCCACAGGAGGCAAAATGTTTGTGAAATCTCAAAGAGAGTTAGTTTAAGGAAAGCTGGGCTCTTGCATAAATAAAATTTTCTGTAGACAAATTTTATCACTGAACCCATGAGCGTGACTCTATGAACACGGAAGTCTTTTGGGAAGCGAATTCTTCAGAAACGTTGCTGCACCCGTATTCCCACCACTGACACCACCCCTATCAGGGCTGGGACTGCAAAGGAGGTTCAGATTTGGTATTCAGCAGCTGGAGCTCATTTTAATTATTCAGCAGGCTAAAGGATGGGTCAAGGGGGTATGATAAGGTCAAGAAGATTAAGGTAAATGTGCAAAGAAGCTTGAGGAGGAGATGGCATGATGCTGGCTTCCTCTTTCCGTGCTGTACCCTGTGTTTGCTTTTACTTTAACAGCCCTTAAAATCTACGGTGAAACTTTAAAGACAGAAAAGAGCCTTAAGAAAGGGAAGCGTTGTAGGTCTTTCATGAGGTTAGCATCTCCTTTCAGAAAAAGGAGGGAGGTTTAGGAGAATGGGGAAGGTGTTATTGTAATAGCAACATAAACTAAAGTGGGCAATTTCTAATTGAACAGTGGGTGGTCCTGTTTTTATCAGTTTATGGTACCGTCTGTTTTTGTCTCCATGAACACTCTTCTTTTGTCATTCAGCTATATAATCACCGTCTTTTGTAAGATAATCACAGATAATTAACTTTGTAACTGTTCTTGTCCTGTTAGACTAGTAATTGCCTGTCTCTGAATCACACATCTAGGAGGCCTCTCAGATAAAGGAAGATATGATCTAGCCATAATTTCGACAAGCGATTGAAGACCCATTGTTTTACATATGGTGATATATTTATGCCAGTTCTCACTTTGATAGTGGGTCTGACAGGCTAAACTGAGAAAACCACATTTCCAAAAAAATGCATTGCCCATAATAGTGGGCTCTGTGCAACCTTACCAGACAAAGCATTTAACTTCTGCTACTTTTATGTTCTTTATAACTTTGATTTACTCTTAGATATACTGCACTGATGATTAAATGGAAGAATTCAGGTCCGAATAAAGAAAATAACAATTGCTTTATCAATTCAGAACAAAAGTCCATTTTAGCTAGTAGTCAGTCCCTGAGAGTAAGCAAGCACCAGCATTTGCTTGAAGACAAAATAAACCCCCCAAGGCAAATGCAGCAATATCTTCTAAAAGTATGTTCCCGGCCTCCAAAAATCTGTATCTCAAGGGCATTTTGAGATGCAGGTACAGTAGTTTAATTAAATACTTTTAAAAAATAATTTTTAATGTATCAGACATGGGTCAGTTTGATATTTTCACATTCATTCTGTGATCAGAATTCTACAATTTTGACATCAGTTGTATGAAAGACTACATTCGTCTGCTTTTAACTTGCTTTTTAATGTGATGCCTCTATTAATCTCCCAGACAATATACCCCTTGTAATCTTGGAAAAGTGCATCAAATTTGTTGTTATGACTTTTTTTTATGTTTTTCTCCAGCCGTAAGAGTCTTAGTTCACTCACTTGCTCCTCATAGAAAAGGAAGGGGAACTTATCTGTTATTGTCCAAACAACTTAAAATTGTCAAATAATTTTATCTAAAATTGTGTGACTCAACAATTTAATAAACATGTTGCCGCTGCATTACTAATTACTGGTGAGTGAAGTCAAAAAATGTAAATTTTAATCTATCATCTTCAATGCTGCTGTTGCTTAGTTCGTTGACATATGTTTTATTTGTCTTTTAATCTCACCTGCTTTCTGCCTGAGGCTTAGTCTTTCTTGCACGGTTACTAGTTTTTGATCACGGTAGCAGAAATGGAGTCAAGTAAAATTTTCTATGGGGAAAGGAGAATTAAGCCCTGTTTGTCTATTTCTTATTGCCTTACTTACTACAGCAACATTTTAGGAGAAAGATGTCATTGTAGCCCAGAATGGCTGCTTCAGGTCAGTAGTTTTGGAGTAACTTCCTGGAAGGGAATGAGAGAAGGCTTTTGCAAAACATCTTCAAAATTTCTAGGAAAAGATTTCTGGAGGGGAGACACTGAAAGCCAGCTGCCCAGCTCTCCAAATCTGCAGACCTTCACTCGATGGGTAGCAAGACCTCGTCTTCTCTGCCCTGCTACAGTCCCTTCTCAACAGAACTGATTTGGAGGTATCTCAGGTTTTGCTCTTGCAAGTGCGTCTAGAACCATTCTGCAGAAACACAAACTCCAATACACTGCTTCATGTGGTGGTCAATTTAAATGAGATTTTTGCTGCTATTGTCTGAATAAGGGAATATTTGGGAACAGTGGAAGGAATCATGGAAAACAAAACAACAACAGGCTATTTGCAGATGTCTGCAAACTGTTGTAGTTATCAAGACATAAAGCTCTTTCTTCACTGGTAACTAAATATAAACAAATTTTTAATTAATTGTTAACAACATGGCAGAGGAAACATAGCATGTTGAAGCACTTTATATTAAACTAACTCTGCTTTAACATAGATTAATAAAGGTTTCCCTATAATATCTGTCATTGGTATTCAACCTTTTTATTATTACAGAAAGAAATAATTTTTGTCAGACCTGAGAATGTTGAAGGTAACAATCAGGAATTTCTATATGTCCTGTTAGAAATCATTTTGCTTGAGTTCAATTTTACTTGAGTTTAATTGAATATTGGCAGAAATTGCTCAGGTATATGCCTGTGGAACCTGGTCTTCTTATCTTGAGAGAAATAATGTAATCTGGCTCAACTGCAAGTTATTGAACTATATGTAGCAATTATTTAGTGAAGTTCTGTGGCCTGTGTAATGCAAGAACCTAGATTAGATTATCATAATGGTCCTTTCTGTCCTTAAAATAAATGGAATCTATGATATAAAATTGCCTTCCTTCAGGTTAATCATCATCAGCTGAATTTTGCCACTCTACACTTGGTAAGACTCATTCATTTCGGGGACTTGATCATCATTCTGTGTGCTGGGAAAGAATCAGACCTGTCTTAATGAATGTCATAGTGCAAAAACAGTTTGAATAATGAGAGAACACACTATTTGAAACAACTTGATGGCTTATACATAGTATGTTAAACATAAAAGGCTTTGTTTCCCTCTTTGGCCAGAATGCATAAAGCTCAAAAAACTCTAGTGAGGAACAGAATAGTGGGGTCAGGGAAGGTAGGAATGGAAAAGCTCTGCTCCCTCCCCAAGCCATTTCCATGCTGGCAGCATCTTCCTCTGTTCTCTGCAGGGACAGCATGGTGGCAACCAGTGGCAGAATTAAAATCTCACCGACATCACTTATACACCTCCAAATCCCAGTGCTATTTAGACTGTGATTAAATGTCCCAAGACAGAATTCAACACCTGGCTGAAAATTTTGCACCTGGCTTCAGTGCTCTATTCTCATATGGAGAGGAGCTGAGGGAACACACCTTGGACTTCTTCCAGCACTGCCTTTCAGAACACTCATGTGTGGAAGCAGAAACAGGAGGTCAGCAACTGAAGAAAGCATCATTGCAACAACACATATTGCTAGTCAGGGTGATCCTGTCTGCATCTGTCAGTGGGGCTGTCACTTTATCACTGCTGACTTTGGAGGCAATGTTAATGGCTGAAAGCTTTTGTGTCCCTGCTGGTCCCGTTTCCCCATCCCACAGTGAGCTGCCTCGGCTGTTGTGTTAACACACAGTATCTTGTGAAGAAAACAGGCCTGGAAATTTGCAATAGAAAATTATTTCTCTTAAAAAAGCCCACATTTGGGATTGAGGCATTTTTAAATACAGATCAACACACTGATCTCCACCAACTAACTGCCAAAAAAGGAAAGCCCATTACAGCTAGAGAGAGACTGCACAGCTGGAATAGGAGGGATAGATAGGAACCTTGCAAGCTTCGCCCCTAAGGAAGGAAGGATCCCTGGTCCTGTGATTCTGCTGTACTTCAGGATAAACAAGACATCTGTATAGCAGAATATTGTCACAGGAGCAGGATGTGCTATTTCAGAAGTAACCATCAGCTTAGCCCTACGTTTATTTTAAGTACCTCAGCTTTACCCTGGTGTTCATATAGCAGCAGCAGTTAATTTCCCTGTGACAATGTTCTATTCTGCTGACATTATCTCTTAAGTATAAGACTATTCTATTAAGGTGGATGAATTGAATTTCATTTCCTCTCACTTCAAATAATGGCATTCTATTCACATCACTTTCAGTACATCATGGCAGAGTATGGACTTTTGTTAGAGCCTGGCACCCGCTAATGCTGTTATAGCAAGGGTAGAGATTTCCATTATAAATCCTCTTTTACGGTGTTTTAAATTGGCTAGAAAAGTTCTCTCCAAGATGAAACCTGGTACCAGAAAAGAAAAAAGAAAAATTTTTTTAAAGTTAAGAATGATTTGGCTTGGTTGTTTTAAATGTCTTTCAATTGTATAAATGGAAAGTTTATCATTTCAAGACATATTTAAATTTTCTATAAATCAGCATCTCTTCAGCTCAAGGATATAGTTTGACAGTAGTTCATAATGTATTCTAATTGCTTTTTACATCATGAAAAATATCAAGTTAATAAACCTTGGAGAGTGTGTCTTCTACACGTCAAATAACTACTTTTCATAAGAAGTTTTGCTGCATATATTCTAAATAAGTTTTTAACCCAAAGAGATGTTACAAATAACATATTCATAAATCTGCCTTACTTCATGCTTTCATGGTAAACTTTTAACACTTATGAAACAGCTGTTACAGTCAGGGTTTTGGTTTTTTTTTTTTGGTTATAACAATTCACTGTTTAAAAGCCATGATGTAACCTAATTCAGAAAAACATTTAACCAGGGCTTTTGAAGTAGGACAAGGAGCAAACAAGACAACACAGCCAAGCAGTCTGTTCTACCAGGCAGAGCGGCTGGGCTGGATGACCACACACTCTGGAGAAGACGGCAGCTGTGGGCTTTCTCGTCTCTGGCTCTGCTGTCATCTGCATGTTCCCTCTAGGCTTTTATCTCTGAAGCATATGCATTTTTTAACACACTATTCGCTCCATCACCCCTAAAGGAATCCCTTTGTGAGGAGGCTCTGTCACAAAATAATAAAGAAAATTCTAAGTATAGCAAATTCTCCTCAATTCTAACACTATCAAAAGATACACCATTTTACCAGCAGTCACAATGCAGAGAACATATGTGTGTTTTTAACTTTAACAGCAAAACACTTCTGTTCCACTTATACTTCAGAACTTTCTGAATTATTGTTTGTTGATACTTTTTTGTTGATTGATACTTTTTAAATTACTGACAAAGTTAGAAATGTGCGTATTTATTACTTATTGAATATTCCTTGATCAACAGCAATGTCCACCTACTCTGCTCTTACTTTTAGGAACCCTTGTATTGAACCCATAGCTTTCCCTGCACCTCACCAAGCACGTCATTAAAGTCCAAACATGCATTCTTTGAATACTCACATATGTTAACATAACACTAAAACCCACATAAGAAGCATTAATAGGTGCATGCATTACAAGCATTACACATTATTTTAATGTACTGCAATCATAAGAAAAACATTAAAACACATATGTTGTCGTCGGTCGAGGCGGGAGGACGACACGGTGATCAGGGATACCAGCCCCCTTTATTACAACAGTGCTTCTACTTATATACACTTCTGGGTAACACACATGTACATGCACTATTGGTTTAGCATAAACATAACAACTCATGATTG
>JAYRBT010000082.1:127782193-127793676 GCA_036023395.1 Myiotriccus ornatus | reverse complement strand
CCTCTGCCAGGTGTAAAGTTCCGTCTTCAGTATCCTAGCTTACAGAGAGCCCAGGGCCAGCTGGGCTCCCCCACACACATACTGCTCAGAGATGATCACCAGCTTCCAAGATGAACCTTGGCAAATACCTGATTTCTAAGTTTCTATGTAATAACTGGCTTGAGCAGACATCTTCTCTCGTCCTAGCAAATTCAAGACTAAAAGTGATTTTTTTCCCACCAGTCCCCTAAACGTATGTTACATTCTTTTACAGATATTCAGGGGTTTGCTGTCCTATTGAGGTAATCAGGAAAATCATCTCCAGGGAAGCCACAGCTTGCACAAAGGCTGAGTGAATAGCAATACACATATAGACCAGGGGAACAAAACTTTCATTTTTTATTGCAGAAAATACCTAGTAAATGAAAAGTGATGAACCTCAGAGCAGTGCCTATCAATATGGTTGGTCTCTCCAAGCAGTCATTAGCCCAGCTTTCAAACACCACAAAGGAACACTTTCCATTTATGAGTTCACAAGTGCAGTGCGAAGAGCAAAAGGAAGGCATAGATAACTCATGACTTTCCACTGAACATTTTAGGAAACCAAATCTTCTGTGTTGTTTTCTGTCTTTTGGTCCAGCATCGTCCTGCTGAATCCTTTACGTCAGTGTCACAAGCCAGCATTGAATTCCTTATCTACATATTGAGCTATGAGAAATATGAAGCTCTCAGATAGCTGTAGCAATGCACAGAGTTTTCATGTGAGACATCCACTGCTCCAGGAACTTGCTAGAAAAGGACTCTCCAGCACTCAACACTTTTGTCGCCAGACATGCAAAGTCAACCACAATAACCTTTTGCCATTGACTGATGTGCAAAGTACAAAACCACCTCAAAACAAGTTCTGTGTGTGATTTTTGACATTAGCCTCCATTTTTCAAGTTCATGCTTGAGCTCTGCAATCCCTTTTATAATTTTTTGATATCTTTGTAGAAGCCTATTTTTGCTAATCACCAGAAGAATAACATACTAGTCTACAAGGTTATACAATCCCCAAAAAGAATGAGAGAAAAACAACAATAATAATTTAATTTTTATCCAAATTTTTCTACCTCCTATTTGATTCCTACAGTGGAAAATAAGATGAACTACAGCACATAAGCTGAGGAAGATACTATAGGATCTATAACTGGAATTCAGAGTATTTCCACTATAATATCTCCATGCTAAGCAGTAGAGGAATCATTAGTAACACAGTGTGTCCACTCAGAGTGGTCATTAGTTCAGTGTAACAGATCATTTTATATTTTTGAGAAATAACAGAAAATCACACAGAAAACTGAACTGCAGCCATGGCCAAATGCTTTGACAACCAGGAAGAGGGGGACTACACACATGGATAAGAGAGGCCTAGATGCTATTTCAACTCCTAAGTAAATACATGAAAAATTATTTTCTGTTTAGGCAAAAAGCTTGTCTCCATAGGAAAGCAGACTGGAAGAAGTGCCATGATAGGGTCACACTGCAGACAAACCCATAAAATGTTCCCGGTTCTGTAGAAATTTTTTGATCTAAGAATGACCACAGAGGTCCCCAGGGTAGTAGGTTTGCAAGTCATTTTGCTGGATCCCTGGCAGCATGACCTGAAGTGCTCAAGAGCTTTAGCAGAGGAGAATGAGCATGGCTATGCCTTTTGGAATAATAAAGAGAAGAGAAAAGAACACCACCCACCGGCATGCTGCAGTTTATGTTACAAGAAGGAGCAAAATCAAGGTCTTCAGGTGTCATTCATAGCAACACTCATACCAACTATGAAAGACATGGGGGCCTTTAGTCCCTTTTCTAGGAAGGCAAGTGGTTTAACAAGTAGCAGGTGAATATATATATAACACAAATACTATAGCTGACTTCAGGGATGGTTTGGATCATCTTGATTTGAGAGGACATATGTGAGGGTGTGGAAAGGCAACAATTTTTTGAACTATGAAAATGTGCTAGTGAAAGCAGTGGAGTTAGTATAAGAACACATGCTGCTGGTAAAATAAGATGTTCATGGGCACTGGGGGTCAGATGTGCTGACACTTCTGAGATAACTTGATTGTGAAATTGCTGCATTAAAATTTTAGAAGAAGATGTGTAAAGTTAAAAAAAGATAAATCCATCTTCACTTTCCCAGCTCGAGCAGTTTAAGAGATGCTCAGCTGTGACTAGAGAGGAATGGATGCCAACTTTCCAGCGTGTGTGTGCACATTTCTTTTGCTCATAATTAATAGCCCCTGTGCTTGCTAAGTTTTTGGAAAGCAGCTCGCAGCCTACCTAGGTAATGCCTTCTGACAACGTTTTGAAGATCAGTTATGTCATATGGCTGCCTTTTAGAAAAAAAATTGTAATGCATAGCAGTGCCATATGGCATCTCTGAAGAATCAGCCGGATTGGACAGACATTCATTGGATAAAGTCCCACAGCACTTGGAAAAGAATGTAGTCCTGTTGCCAAAATGTGGCCTTTGTTAATCTCCTAACTATTATTGTGCAGAAACCAATTCATCTGTATTAATTATAAACAAATTTTAATTACTTCAGTAAAAGCTCATTATACAAATATCTAATGCCAAACAAGCTGTCTTAACCCTTTGTAAGACTCCAAAGAAAACTTCAGATGTTTGATTGTGGGTGTTCTGTGAAAAACTGAAATTTCAGCAAGAGTGCAGAGTACAACTGTGTGACATTTATGTTTTCCTCTCTTCATATTTCATGTTATACAGTTATAAGTGTGTTTTACAGACCCCATCAAAATAGTGTGTCTGTGGGTATAAAAGGCCATTTACAACTCAAACCTGAGAGCACATAACCAAATCTGACATTTTCTATTGTTCAAGATTTCAAAGTAAAATATAGTCCATTCTAAAACTGCAATGATTCGCAATGGCATGAATAATATGACAAACTGTGACCTGTTCATAGTAAAGCATTCACCACCATCCAAGCTTGCTTGCAGCTTTTCTGTCTGGCTTGTAGCCCTACCATCAACCAATCCACCTGAGATCCCGGGAAATGGTGTTTGGGGGTACCTCGGACACAGCTGTTGATTCTGCAGTCTGCACTACGAAGAAGCTAGTGACTCTGTTTCCTCTCACAGTAAAGTTAAGCAAAACAATGAAGTTGGTTACACTCACCAGGTCTTTGTGTAAAATTTTCATTTATTTTTTATGCATACAGATTTGTCCTCTTGAGCCTGGATCCTTCCATTTGCTGGAGTCACTTTTTGTGCCATGATACAGTCTTCCTAAATTCAGTATAGATTGTCCAAGGGATTGGTCATCAAAAAAAGTGCTTCTCTAATTTCACTTTGGCATGTGTGGGTGGTAATGCTCTTCCTTGTAACTTGGCTACCATCAAGAAATCCTATAGGAGTCTGGAGAGGTTAACTCATTCAGACTGTTCTGCCATGTGACATATTAACACAACAGGCACAAGGTCAAGAAAACACAAAGCAGGACCCTGGAGTTTTGCCATGAGTTTCAGCTTTGAATGAAATCCAAAACTCAGTTAAAAAAAAGAAAAGGAACTTTCTTAGTTTGAGGTCAAAATCATCCAACCTACCTTAACTATCCATCTTACTTCAATTATTAGAGCATACATAACCTTATAGTATGAAACTCTTGCAGTCTTAAAGCTCTCCAGACTTGCTGAAAAATTGACCCACCTTAATTAATCCTGCAGGGATTTGACATACTGAGGGCTACAAATGACATTTCACAATTTTATATATTCTCTTATTTCACAGGACATTTCCTATCAGACAACATAATAAAAATTCATACTCGTGTAGGATTTTTTGAATAATACTTTGGTGTTATCTGTGGTTTTATTTTACTACATCAACGATTTTGTCTTAACAAACATTAATTCAGATTTTGACCTCAACAGCTTAAAACCACTAGAACCACTTTGTGCCTTCTTTCTGCCTTAACCTTCGGAATTCCCACTAAAAAAAAAAAAGAAAAAGTCTGCCTCACTCTCTCTCTCCTGCTTTTGCTGTATTGGCACAAATATTGTCATGAGAGCTAATTCCAGGGTAATTAATACATGGGTTTATCTTTATCTCTTCCTTTGAGTCTTTTGGTAACGTTACCTCTAATCATCAAGGTTAAGTACACCTTCTCTATATTAAATCGACAGAAGCACATTCAATGCTCTGTATGTAATGGCCTTATGACCAATAAATGGTCTTATACTCAATGAACACTCTTTAACATTAAGGATCATAAATTCCAATGGCCAGTACAAACTGTTGAGCAAAGATTTTCTCTGGGATAGCATTCTGTTTTCCTGGAAATCCTGACTGAAATGCTGTGTAAAGAAATAATTTCATCTCCTTAGAAGACAGAGTGAATTCACAGAAGGAGAAATATGAAGTGGCCAGTTTTTGCTAAAATCTTGCTTGTCCATTACACTTCTAGGAAACCATATCTTATTTAAAATCCAAATGTACTGACATCTTCCAGTAAAAAAAATACTGAGTCCCAAATGTGGTAATCCAAGGAGCTTCAACTATTTATGGGAAACTTTCAAGTGAATTAAAAATTAACATTGAGATTGAAAATGTAAAAACTGTATGCTTAAGATTAGATACCTATGACATACGGCGATACCTCTTTAATAGCTGGATATTCAGAGATCTGAACTACAGAGTCCTCACTGAAGTAATATTAATATTATGTACAAATTTTATGCATAAAACCAGCAATCGGTTTGTATTTTTAAATACAAATTTATGTACCTAGCTTTAAACAACCACGCTGATTCTACCAAAATAAGTAAGGGGCAGATGAGGAACAAAAGACTATTTTCCAGTTCCCTTCCCGAAGGTTCTGTGTTATTAGAGAGCTCATTTTATTTTCACTAAGTTACAGACAGAATATGCTTTCATTACATCCAAAATAAAAAGCATAGAACCAGAAATACTTATTATTGAAAAATCAAATATGCTGTAGAAATGTATGCTTGAAAGTCTTAAATTACATTTTATGTTTTGCCTACTTGGTCTTTTTTCCCATTATCTCTTACAATTAGGCCTTAGTAAATTGAGGGTTACAGTCAAAAACAGCAAGGAAGAATCATGAAGCTGGCAGGACTGACTGTGCAAGTAGCCAGAGCATCTGTTTCAAAACAGTGCCATGAAATGAAACTGCAGGGAAGAAAACGCACCAAGGAAAGAGATGCATTATCAAGAAAGCAGTGGCAGTCAAGAGGAAAAAGCCAGAGAAACCCAAATTAAAAGTGATACAAAATTTGGTGCCACTAAAATAGGTGACAGGTTACTGACTGCCAGGGTTAGACTGGCCTGGACTTGCTTGGATAATGTCAGAAGTGAAAAGCGACTACAACAACACAATCAGAGCAGGTGTGTGCTGAAGAAGCCAAAAAGTCACTTATCAGTAAGTCATGCCTGTTTTTTGAACCTTCCAGACCCTGACCAAAGCAACAGGTAGGACTTGTACGGAATGTACTTTGGCAAATTTTTTTTTAATATTTGTCTTTGTAAAATATTAGCTGTATAATATGCAAAAAATAATTAACCATGAGAAATTAAAGGCAGGCCATCAATGGTTCAACTTATATCTAAGCAAATGCAGCAGGAGAATCTAATCTGGGAAAGTACAAAGAGACTTTGAATGTCAGGCCCAGACTATCATTTTGTGGTCATGTAATGTTGCCGAGAGCAAAATACCAGGGGAGAAGTCCAAAAAGTAGCAGGATGTTGTGCTGCCATGTTGTAGGTGTAATGTGGAGCCTCGGTACAGGTTGGGATAACACCCTTGTAAGGAATACTGCTGCTTCCCTTTACAAGTCAAAAGAGCTTCTAATGGTGACAAATTTCAGTGTTTTGTGTCAGACCACATTAAATATGCTTTTGTACTATCAGCTAGGGAGTACTCTATGATGGACCTTTGCACCCCAGGTCAATAAAACTGCAAAAGGAAGTTGATAAAAATAGAATCAAGATGCCACAGTGTGCTTTTCTTGGGGAAAAAAAAATTACAAAACCTAGCAATGTGAACCACTGTACTTTTCTTGGCTTTTAATATTAAGCAATTAGCATTACTCTAAAATTTACCACAGCACAAATTAATAATAGGCTCATTTTAAAATTCTTTAAGGCTGACTGATTAATACCCTGGAAAGAAACTATGTCTGCCTAGTGCATGAGACTATTTTAATTTCTATGATGCTGCAGCTCCTAAGCTTATTAAGAGGTTTGGAGAGGTTTTCCAGTTTTGATCATTTTATAGTAGGACAGGCTCATTCTGAAAGAAAGTGTGTTTCCACATAGCTGCCAGTGTTTCCTTTGTGTTTATGGCCCTGTGTCGATGCCCTTTCCTTTCAATGATAAACTCTCACATGTGTCCCAGAGTAGGTTTTGATTTACTGGGAGGTACAGAAGGTATGTAGCTTTGCTTTCATTGGGAAGAAAAGCTGGTAGCTTGTGACTAATAAAGTCCATCACTGAGAGAAGAACAGGATTCTTCCTCCATGCTTGTTCCTTGTGAGCTATCATTAGACTGCATTTGTTGGGTGGGGATGGGGTGGGAGGCCAGCTGTGCTCCCTGGAGCTCAGAACAGTATAGTGGTCTGAGGCTGATCCTGTGCTGGTGACCTGGGTATCGCGGCTCTTGTTTGCACTGTGCCACTGTTTCTTCCCCTGCTAATGGGATTTTTAAATTTAATATTAAGCATACTGATGAAAACCATGATGTAAGATAATCACTAGATTATCTTACCAAGATGTATGATAATCACTAGAAAATCTGAGAAAATATTTGTAGTGTTAAATACCGTGACCATGCACTTTATGACATAGTACCATTATAACACTTTGTTCTTATCTGAAACCCTGTGAATCATTTCCTCTCCTTTTCTTTCTTACCAAGAACTGCAGTTGCCATAAACCCAGACCTATTCTTGATTCCTTTTTAAAGAATCTATGCTTGCCAATTCTGCTGAGTGGTTGAAAAAGCACGCGACTCAAAATAGTATATTCGATAGTGTGAGTAACCTTTGAAATGATCTGTGGTATTTTTGCTACAGATACCCATCCCTTAGTGTTGCATAATGACATCCAAATAGTGTAAACAGTTTTCCAAGAAAGACATTTAGTTAGTCGGAAAGAGTGACACACCCTGTGTAGGAAGCTAATTTGTACAGAAATAAAAGAGGTGACAGAGCTTTCCTTCTCTCTTGTTGTAATTTTAAGTCCCATACTTACACAACATGAGTAGAGAAAACGATGGAGGGAAATGGAGGGAACTCCAAACTCCCTCTACTGGGAAGAACCAGAAGACCTGCTCTGGACACCTTTCCTTTTTTTTTTATACATATATTTCCTGTTACTTTCTCCAAAGATGATTTTGATTTTTTTTTTTTTTAATTGGGTCATATTTCAACATGCACAACTCATCCTGTGTTGCTATCAGTACCCTATTTCTGCAAGAATGCAGGTGCTTCTGCACAGTACTTGCTCTGGGTGGTGTAAATCTGACTATGGTGAGTTGGCTTTGGTGAGATACTGAAGTCTGGCTCTCAGCAGGGAAATAAGATTACTGTTGGATGAGCTGAGGGTGCTATTTTGGCCTTATCAAAACTGGTAGAATGAGATCTCACAAAGCCTAGAGTGTCACCACGACAGAGATGGTGATGGTCTTTTTGAGCCTTCTATAAAGGAATAGGTTCCCCTGACCAGCAGTGGTGGCGATGGTAGTGAGCTCCATCCCATCTGACTGCAGACAGCAGAGCTGAAAAGTCTCACCTGCTCTGAATGGATTCACACTAGAGTGTATTTTGGAAGGACATTTCTATGATAGCTGGGGCAGAGCAGTGGGGTCTCTCCTGGGTATTTCTGGCTGATATAGGAAATGGAGGTTTTGGCAGATAGGTTTGTGCTGAGATCTCTCTTACCTTGGCACTGAGAATCTGATACAGCCACTAACCAATGTGTTGACATATAAACAGGCAAATTTCATATTTCTGATGAAAATACAACAATGACTTTGATGGCTGACAAAAGAGATGAGGAAAGGGATCATACTTTTCCCCCCGCCCTGCACCCCTTATCCCCCACCCTGCCCCCAGTCTTGTGTTCTCTGTTACTCTGGTTCTCATGGGAAATATAAGTACTTGGTAACACAGAGAAGCATTTGCAAATACAATAAAGGAAGTTTTATTTCTTAATTCACAAGGCCAGAAGTATGAATATGATTTTAGAAACAGATGTAAGCCACATGACAGATTTTTTAAAGAAATACCACCATGACACACTGAATGTTGTCCCTAGCATTGTCACTGGCCTCTAGAAGTTACACCTGTGAAACAGAGTAGCTTGCTGTCTTTTTGTACTGTTTTATGACACCATATCAGAAATTTATTGTTTAACAAAATACAATGCTGTCCAGACTTCCAGACATGTATATAATCAAATGGCATGTGTGAAATTAATAGTACAGAAAACTTAGCTCAAGAAGACATGAAGTACACTTTACGTGAAGAGTGGTGATGTATACGTTAGCACATCAATTTATCCAATGTGAAGTCAAGCAGAAATTATTTATAAATCATTTGTCTTTCTAAAGGAAGGTGATGCTAAGATGTTGCCCTTAATATGTTTGATAAGCACATTCTGATGTGATTTAAGCCTTTAGATAGACTCAAAATGAATACAGAAAGCCTAGTGGCTTTGATACCAACAAGAATGAACACATCAGAGAGTGCCTGATATGTAGAATTGTAAAGAACTGACAAATACGTCTCACAGAAATCTTACAGTTAAAAGCCAAGATAAATTTTTAAAAATGTGGGATAAGTGGCACAGCAATAATAACTTATGAAAAATGAAAGTTTCTGTGAGAAGGATAGAAAGGGAGGGAAGAAGGAAGGAAGGAAGGAAGGGAGGAAGGGGGGAAGGAAGGGAGGAAGGAAGAAAGGAAGGAAGGAAGGAAGGAAGGGAGGGAGAAAGGGAGGAAGGGAGGCAAGCTGGATCAAGCCTTATCAAGGAAATTGGACATGAACCAACATGTACACAAACCAGAGATCCCAGGGTGACTCTTTCACACAGAGAAAGAAGGCGACAGCTCTGACCCTCAACCATGCAGAAAGGATGCATGCTCTCAGTCACCACCTTATTTTCAGCTGTGCTTTACCTTTACTGTGGAATAGGAACCTTAGTATGAAGAAATTGAGGACAGGTAAGCAGACAAAATGTAAAGAAGCAGATACTGCCAAGCCCAGTTTTGGTTTCCTTGTCCTGGTATCCCTGAGGATAGTGACTGTAATTTCCAATTTGCTTTGGTGATGAGGAATCAGGCTGGTCCTGGAAGTTTCAGTTGGACTCTTTGGCTTTAAGCAACAAAAAGGTGAGAAAGGTCTGGGACATGAGCAGTTTGAAATAATTTACAGCGTAGACCAGGAGAAATGCAGAAGCAATCTGGAAAGAATTCCTTATGTCTCCATTAAGAACAATGAAAAATAAATCCTTGCTTTTTTTTGTTTGATTTTTCTTTCTAAATAATTCTAAAATTCAAGGGCTACAGTGAAGAACTACACAGCAGTAGTCAAAAGCTTAGTTGGATGGAGACATACCACACACTGAATCAATGTCTGCTTTGGTTATTCAGGCAAAGATCCTCTTCTGATGATTTTTTCTTCCCCTAATAATGTCTTTATAGGTAAGTCTTTAAATAGCTTTTGCACAATGAACAGAGGAGACAAGGCCAGTTTGGTAAAATCCGCCAAATTCAGGAAAAAGTGGTTTAAACCAATATGTTTCTCTCATGCTAAGTATTGCATAAATTTGTATTTTCCACAATTTAAAGAAATCATTTTAGGATAACCTACAGATTAGAACTCAGACCTGAAGTGCTACTTGTCTTACTTCTTTGGCATCAGTTGTGGTGAAAATACCACACAAGTAGACTAAAGAGTTCTTTTCTTACTCTATTCTTCTCAGCAGAGAGATCTAATTCAAAACAAATCAGCATACCAGCAACCTTGCAAGAGGCACGTAGGGACTCAGACAAGGTCTACTGCATCATGACAATGTTGAAATGGTGACATCATTCAGAAATACTGCTTTGACCATCACACTGGCATCACAGAGAGCTCAGAAGGATTCCAAAGGATTTCCTGTGAGCCCTGAAGGGAGTATATCACTATAATCATAGGTTATTGGGAGTTTGAGAAACATTGCAACATTAAGGTTAACACAAGTTGTGAAGGTGATGGAAGGTGCTGGACTAAAATAGCAGGAAAATACAGGCTATAGCAGTCAGGATATGTGACAGACATGAAGTAAAATGGAGCGAGGAAAAAAAACAAGACTGTATTTGAAATACTACCATATAAAAATGCATCAGAACTAGTACGGTTCATCAGCATGATAAAATTTGAAGCAAATTCATACTTAAACGCTCGTTAAAAAGGCCAATCTTTTTTATTAACTGCTTAGAGCAGACATTGAAAAGAAACAGGATAAAGAACAGGAGTGTGCTTTTGATAGTTTAAAGACTATTGACTACACTCCCAGTTCTGGCATTTTATGATATTTCTCAGTCTACAGCTGTTTCAGCAGATGCCAGCAGCTATGGTCTTGGTATGGTGCTACTCCAATTACATGGACATGATTGGAAACCTGTAGCTCATTGTTCCAGATAGCTTTCAGATGCCAAAACAAAGCACAATCCAATAGAGAGAGAATATTGGACAACCATATGGACACAAAAAAAGAATGATATAGCACGTTCTTGGTCTTGACAATGTCTAATGACAGCCCCATGATTCCCATGTTATTAATAAGGTACTGTTTAGACTGTAGAGATCATTCACACATTTGAAATACAGACGAATTTCCCTACTGCAAAATCTGTTCACATTAAGTTCATCTGGAAACTTATGGGATCACTCTTGTCAGTAGAAGCAGTCATCAAGGTCAAACGCAGGCTGGTATCCTTTTGACATACTGGCATCTCTGCAGAAACCAGGTGTGTTAGGCTAATCACATATGGCTTTTGCACTATTGCTGCACAGATTTGCAGCAATCTAACCCTTCTAATTCAGGCATTTATCAGTGACCCTTTATGGCTTCAGCAGGCAGACAGATAGATGAAGTCTGACACTGATATTTACCCAGTTGAAGAGTAGTATATAGGTACAAGAGTTCCAAGTAAGTAACTCCAAAACCAAGAGATAAAATCACAAATCTCATGATATCTCGAAAGAAAGCATTCAGAGAAATCTCATACACACAACATTAAATGGAAGACTTTAGGGAAGAATGGTGAAGGTAGCATCAAAGGAGAAAAATATCTGGTTGGTTGCTTGGGCTTCTCATTTTTCTTTTCTTTTTTTCTTTTTTTCTTTTTTTCTTTTTTTCTTTTTTTCTTTTTTTTCTTTTCTTTTCTTTTCTTTTCTTTTCTTTTCTTTTCTTTTCTTTTCTTTTCTTTTCTTTTCTTT
>JAYRBT010000082.1:127751967-127782093 GCA_036023395.1 Myiotriccus ornatus | reverse complement strand
CTCTTCTTTTCTTTTCTGTTCTTTTCTTTTCGTTTCTTTTCTTGTCTTTTCATTCCTTTTTTTTTTTTTATATTTTAAGATGTGTAGCTATCCTGCTTCTCACTCATTCCACACAGAAGTAGAACACAGCAAAGTTTGTATATACACACATATATATATGAGCATATATGTGTATATATATGTGAGCTAGATACTCTGTGAGATATACAAAGCCTGCAAGGCCTATTCAGTAGCTTTTGTGATGCAGAATAACCCCCAACACATGACATCCAACCTAATGAAAATCTGCCATCTTATATGGCTCTGTTTAAAGGCCGTCAGATGAACAGATGTTAACTCTAGGAATCCTCTAACTTTCTTTAACTATTGGAGTGGATCCCAAAGCTTATGCAAACTCATTAGGAAACCTTGTTCTGATATATCTGGATGAACAAGTATATTAGACTCTCTCAGCTTTTTTCATTGTCTGTTACTGGTCTCTGAAATGCTGCTTGTGTGACAGCCATGCCAACAGGGAGATAATTTTGTTGTAAAATGCTAAATTTAATAAACAGAAATCTCCAGCTTTGAAACTGGAAATCTGAAGGAATCAATTTCACCGAAGTCACAGAAAATAGAGAAACTGACTTCATCTTGAAATCACTGAAGCCTACATTTCATCAGGATCTGCAATTTGCTGCTGTGTACAAATTTCACTAGAAAGGTAAAGGGAGAGGTACATTGTTCATTGTTTCCTCAAAATTGCACAAGAAGACAAACAAAAAAGACTAGGAAGCTTCCAGGCAAAAAAAAAAGTTGAGAAGAGAAGTAGGTTTTTATTAAATAAAGTTTGAATAATTACTCACTGTGAGAAGAGGGAAATACTTCTGTAAATAACCATGAAGGTATTCACCTTCTGACAGTGATCTGGTCAGTATAAAAACTTTCTCATTATATAAACTAACAAAATTCAAAATGACAAAGTGGAAGCTCACACTTTGTCATCAAATAGACAAATACAAATTATTCATTAGCTCTACTTTAAAATATGAACCTTTTTTTTTTTTTTAATTTTCCTTGCAGATTTTCTACACCAGAGCTGAAGAACAGAACCAATTCTAAGTTCTTCCTTTGGCTGCAAATCCTGGGGAGATCTTACAGTCTTAAGACTGAGAGCCAGCCATCACTTAACACAGCTCTGCCAACACAGATATCCATGCCCTTTTGCAAACTCACGGATACCTCAGTGACATCAGAAATGCAGATATTTAATCAGAAATGTTAATTTCTGACAGGGGATCTTCCAAAAAGCTTATTTTCTTGTTAAGATGCTTGCAAAGTGGCAGGGGCTGCCATAAGCTGGACCTTTTGCAGCACCGTGTCCCGTAGGTGGTGAAGCGGCTCAGAAGTCACAGCTTCTTGGTCTTGGATGATTTAGACACAGTTTGTAAGTTGTGTCACTGCTGGCAGTGAAAAAACACAATTCAAACTCCTTTATGTATTTTAACATGTTTATGAGTTGCAGACTAAAGATAGTTTCTAGTTTAAAACGCCTTCTAAATTTGACTTGTTTTCTGTTATATAGGACAAAACTATCAAATACTTTGTGTTTGCGTTTTTTGCCCACGGTTAAAAGGCAAGTAATTATGTAAGAAAAAAAAGTTTGAGCTAAAAATACATTATTTGAACAGAAGAGTATTTTTGGTAATAAGGTCTGTGAGTGCTCTAGTTCGGCTCCTTTCCTAGGAAATCAGTGGCCAAACACGTCAGTTATTTCAGTGAGACAGAATCAGGTTTTTTCTGCAGATGAGCAATAAATTATTATGGCACTTCGGATGAGATTTTGACACATGCAGCAGCACTTAATTTCAAGAAAAGTTCCAACAAACTGATAGAATATGCACCAGAATTCAACTAAAGGTAGCTCAATTTAGCTCTTTAGCCACACAATCTGTGGATTTTCTAAGATATCCTCATTGTTACTTTCCCTTTAAAACGTAATTTTGTGCAGTGCACTGTGTAGTGTTAAAAGTGTTATATTTATTTCCTCATTATTCTATAAATAGCATCTCTCACACTGTGCTTTGTTCTTTCTGAATATTTCTGAATTTGGTTTATTTACTTCCTATGTCCTCTTAACTTGCATCTTTAAAAGTTTTTAAAAAGAAAGCTTCTGCCAGGAAAAGGGGAAAAATACCTCTCTAAAACATAATTTTTTCATTACTCTACTTTTCCTGTTTGTCTGAAAGGAGAAATAATAAGTAACTGATGTATCAAAGCATCTTCCCTGCAATGCTGTGCATATGAGACAACATTTTAAGCTGCTATTGATCTGCAAATAACTATTCCTGAGCAAACTAGATTTCATCAGTTTCTTTCTAAAAATAGACCAGGTTTTAAATAGAGTCCAACAAATGAAGTAGTATCAGACTCAAGTATCTAGCTGAGTTTTTTCCACAGCAGACTGAAACTTTGAAATTCCATCTTTGTTCACAATGATACTTGATTGTTAGCGTTTTTTAAAAATAAAATACCTACTTTATATTAATGTTCATTTTCAGCTTTAGCTGTGAACTAACCCTAGCTAAAACTTGATTTTTGAATTGTTGTCTTTTGAATTCTAAAGTAGCCATGGAAAGACTAACTATACCTGAGCAAGGTGAAGTCTAAACTGGCTTTTGATTTGCATATGAACAGTTAAAATATATGAGTATATACACAATTGTAAATACAATGTAAAGGGAACTAGAATACTAAAATATATAAGTGGCTTCTAGAGTATTTCTGGACCTCTGTGAGGAGTTTCCCAGGTTATACATGCATTTTGAATCAATCACTATAATAAAAACTGTCTTCAAGAACAAACGTGGGGTTTTTTTTCAAGACAGAGGCTTTAAAACCTATCTTTGTTTGACTTAGTTTGATGCAAATATAAACAGTGGTTAGGAGGGATGTGGAAAATGCGGTTTCAGTTACATCATACTGAGGTCATGATATTAATAGAGTTCCCAGCTTAGACCAATTTGTTTTTATTTACAGATGGAGACATGGAGATTTGATATACCAAGAGAAGACTTTACCCCTCTTTTGAAATCTGAATTGAGCTGGATTTTCAACACAGGAGCAGGATCGGTATTTTGGTTAGTTGGAGTCAGCAGGGAAATGCAGTTATATTCCAAATTTAACCATGTATGTAAGTGGAATAATGTACTGTCAACATGTCAGTAAAAAAGATAAGAGAGTTATGTTGTTAGCCTTTCACATACAAAATGTCACTGTGCTTTTCAGGAGACGTAGCACTGGGGGACTGTGTATATACAAAAGGAAACCTGGAACAGATCATGCACCTTGGATCCATTACCTCATAGTAGCTGTGCACCATTATGTACATTACAGAAGGCTGCTGTCTCTAGTTAAACAGTAGGTGTATTTAAAAAGGGAATGTGCTGGCCTTTAGAGGGTTGTCCTAAGAGAGGTCCCCCTTCCGCCTCAGAGGCAAGGATTCCCCAGCCTGCAGCTCAACTTTTGAGGAACTTCTAGTGATGTTTAGGTAAAGCACTTCATGGCTGCTTATTTTATTACTGCCTGATATAAAACCACTATCGTTTATTGCAGGTGGCTGCCCAGCACGTGGGAAGTTAAGGAACTGTATGTATGCATGTCTGTCAGGGCAACGGTTTCGCCCTGCTAGGCGAGGTATCCTGTGTGTGAGTGTGTGTGTGCTGCGTGACAGTCAATACAGCACTTATTGCTTCCAGTGAAATGTTTCCTGCACTTCGACATTGATGGAACCCAAATTTATTAGTTCCATTTTGGTGTTTTCGTGTTTGTTAGAGAAGAAGCACCAAACCTGGATTATTTCAGCACAATCTATTACCTCGGTTTCGGCACAGACAAAAATATTTCAGCACTAAAAATAAATATATTCGATTTAAAATACATTTAAATATTGATTTGATGAATGTTCAATACATATTTATTTGCATAACTAAAACACAGATAATGGATTAAGACGGGATAAATAAACTTTTCAAATAATTTTTTCTCTCTCTTTTTGCTTGGTATGCTTTATTTAACCAGTAGAATTTATGTCTCTTGAAAAGATGTGGTTTTTAATAACAAGCCATATTTCAATGAAAATGAGTGACAAAGCTGGTATTCCCACAAATGACTGTCAATACATAATTTTTGTTTATGTGATCTTCCCAAAAGAATCCAGCTCCCCTTTTTCTGTCACTATGCATATATTCTTCTGCAAAGTGCTTCAGAATCCTGCAATCTTAAAGTGGTTTTAGGAATTCTGACAATTCCAAAAGGAAACCAAGAATACAAAAATTGTCCCTAGTATATTAAGGAATATGCCATATTAATATACATGAAACAAAGCTAAAATCTCTGGCATTATAAAAGAAGAAGACGTCAAAATGTACATCAGAGGAGCTTATAAACTCCTGAAAGCCGATATTGTACCTTTTGTTTTAATTTGGAAAGAACTTAATACGTTTTCCTCACTACCAAAGGGTAAACAATAGTATGAACAGAAAGAAAGGCAGGTAATATGTCAGCTCTTGCAGCATGTACATCACCTAGTGGACATGCTTTGCATACTAAAGGGTGGGGATCTATCCTGCTACTGCACATTTTCTGCTCACATTTTCAAGTGTTAGTCCTGGTGCACATTTTCCAAGTATGTGGAGCTGCAAAGCACACCCAGCAACTCAGGGCTCACCCGCCCCAGCCCCTGCCAGGTCCCAAGCAGGGGCAGCATTTCTGCAACATGTGATTTTTTATGTATTTGCTCCTTTTCTGTACTGGGGTCAAAGTAGGATATAGCCTGTACTCCCAGCTAAACTGAAAAGGATTCTCTTCAGAAAGTGCATGAAACACCAGTGTGAATGTTGTAGCAGCCTCCATCCCACTGCAGTCCTCTGCACCGCACAACCTACAAAAGCAGCGCGCGCCGACCAAGATGGAAATGAAGCAGAGCCCACGCTAACATATAAAATATACTTGTAAATTAGAGGGAAAATCAGAAAAATATGGTTATGGGAAAGGTTTGTGAGTTAAACTTATCGAGGATCCAGCTTAGCATTCTATCTGACTATTTAGTTTTATAGGAATGTTTACTGTGCTGCTCCATCCAAATGCAGCTTATTGAATGAATGCTGTAGTAGCTACCTACAGCCCCGATCGGGATGCTAAGGCCCAATCCAGCTTCAACAGAAGAAAATAGAAGGATTCTCATGCACTTCACGAATGGTGGAAGCGAGCTTTTGGAAGTGGAAGACACGTTTATAGAGAAATATCGCTGAAAAAAACAAGTATGGACTTAAAGTCTGCACAGTTTGACTGGAAAAGTGTCTGAGAAGCTTGAGCTCTGGATGGGAACATGTGACAATGTGTAACACTCTGAGCTGCAAGGCAGTGACAATTAGGAGGGACATACTTGTCTCTATTTTTAAACAGCAATGAGGTGAGTTGATATTTAAATTCTCTTCCAAGAATTTCAGTGCAGATGACTGCCCATAGTATAATTATTCACAGTAAAGAGTGAGCCATGTTTCAGCTCTGAACATTTGATCAGTCTCTGTACAATCAAAATATAGTCAGATTTGGACAGCCTAGCAGGATATTTCTGACTTCCATGTGCAACTATACTTTTACCAGCCTTCCTCTCACACAATGTCACACAGTGATACACAGTGTAAATCCTTCATATGTCAAATCAGACATGGCATCTACAGTCTGCAGAAAAAATCTGTAGGGTGTTAAGTTACCAAGTATTTGTGAGGTCTACTGTGAGGCTGCATTTTTTTTTCTTTCCTGAAGCATGAATTCATCTTTCGAAGAAAGTGTTTATTTTTCCTCTTTCACTAAAACATATCTACTTTCTCCGGGAAATAAATAGAGGAAACAAAAAAGGTATGGATAAGAGCAGTTTGCAATAAGCCAGTGTTTAATCATCAGCTTTGCAATATAATGATAACACTTTATGGTTACAATCTTTTATTATTTAGGAATCATGCCAATTTATTCTCCCAGCGTGTCTGAGAAAACTATAGTTGCCACCAAGAGGTCAGTATTTACCGCTCTCTAATACACTCCACTGTCTGGGGAGGCTTTGTCCTTACTGGGAGCAGTGGGAAATGCCATGCAAGATGAGCCAGGGCTAAGGGATTAATAGGTGATTTCTGTATTTTTCTCATAATGGAAAAAGAACGCAGAACTCTCTGAACTTTCTGGATACTACATTGTTAATGGCTCAGACTAGAGTTTCCAAAGATTTACTTTCTAAGTTGAAGATGATGTTCCTTCACTAATTTGAACTGTAATACCTAGAAAGCCAATTGATCTTTTAGAGTGAAGGTACATGCTGAAGAGGAAGCCCTGTGGGGTTTTTTTAAAAGCTGTAAACTGAGAATTAGGACTCGGTGTTCAGTCCCTGACACTTCAGCAAAACATGCTCTGAGACCACTGGTAAATCTCTTCTTTATTTTTCACCTTACACATAGAACAACTGGAATAAAAGTATTACACCACAAAGATTTTCAAACTAAAGTTTCTAGATCTGCTGTAGATGAAAGAAGCCTTATAAAATTTGCTATTTTTAGATTATTTTGAAATATTTGAAAATATTTTTGGAAGGTTCTCCCATAATTTTGGCCTTGAAATAGACCTCTGTAAAACAGATAGTTTTTAAATTAGAAATCAATGCCAGACTTATGGCTGCTCACCATCTTTGTAAATTGAAATCACAGTAGACCAAAACATGTTCTGCTATATGATCTGTGGACCTCAATTTACTTCAAGGTAAATTTAACCCTGTACTACAAGATGCAAACCAGTTCATTAAAGGTCCATGTCCCTAAATGTCTGCAGAAAAAGTAGATTTATCCAGATCATAAAACATATTTTAAACATATTTTCAAAATCAACAAAAATTTCAAAGCCAGCCACAGAGGCAGACAAATACTGCTATAAATATGCATATAAATATACATATAAATGCTTTCCCCCCCCTTCTGGAAATGTGTATGTGTTTATGATAAACACATGGAAAGATACTTTGCATTCAATAGGTCTATTTATGTGTTTAAAATTAAGCATTTGTAAGTTTGCAAGATCAGGCCTGTAGTGTATGTGTATGTGCGTGTGCATGTGTATGTACAGGAATAAAGAAGGCAGCTTGATTAGAAGTTCTATTCTATGCTCAGTATTTTACTTAACATCTGACATTTGAAAAAATGAAGCTAAATATCCCGGCAGTTCTGACGGTTCCAATACATTATCTGAAATCTGAAAAAAAAACCCAAACAACAAAAAACATGTAGTTTTTTTACTCTGAAGTAAATATATGAAGTGGATGTGCTTTTCTTTATCTTTTTTTGTTTTTTTTTGGGGGGGAGACGTCTTCTTTATATGGTGTTAACACGATAGCAGAAATACCAGTTTGCTGCTGTATGTTGTATGACTGACAATAATACTCTCTGTAACATGTAGAAGGGAATAACTGATGAATTGGAAAATATATGGATGCCTACTGAAATGATTATGTAATGAAACACGAAGTCAAACGGTGGCATGCTTCTATTAATTGTAGATGATAGTAATTAATTTTCGCTGCAGTTGCGATCGTGTCACTGCTTTCAGAAGAATCCAGAATCCCCTTCCAGGAAAGTGTGAAATTGTATTGAGTTCTGCAAGCCACGAAAGACTATAAATTTCTTTTAAAAGAAGAGGGGGAGGCCTTCCTCGATACTGTACCTTAGAAAGAGGAAAAAACAAAGGGAAAAAGAAAATGATAATTGTTTTCTCTAAGGCTATTATCTAATGCAAAAGCAAACAGTCTGACTGGAAATCAGCTAACAGAAGGGGATTAGAGAGTAGATCTGAGAGTGGCTTGATTTCTTGCACTGCTGTCTCTTCACACAGTGATGAGACACAGGCAGAGCAGCCAGGAGCTCTCCAGATGGCTAGAGAAAGTGTTTGTCTTGGGTTACTGCAGGGCAGTCTGGACTCTTAAAGCCGGGGAGGCATCATTAGGGAGCAAGTTAGATGTCCACCCAGTAAAAGCGAGTGAGAGAAAGAAAGAGTAGGCAAGCTGCCCGAGAGGGACCGCGCTCGCCTATTGTTAACATATACTTGACCCCCACTAACCTCCTCACGACACAGATGTCTCCTACCTCTATCACCTCCCACTGCTTTAAGCCCTCCCCCCCTGCACCTGGGTAGCGGGGCCGGCCCGGCTGCCGGCAGTATGCTGCCTGCCGCGCGCGCTGCCTGCTAGCGGGGCGCCGGGCGGAGCGGGGCGGGCAGAGCGGAGCAGCCTCGCCCGGGCGGATCGGATCGGATCGGCACCGGCACGGCTCGGCTTGGCTTCGCCGGGGGCTCAGCTATGCGTCGGCTGCTTGGGGACAGGCAGAGATCCCGCCACTGACAGCGGCCGCTCCCTGCGCTCCACATCACGTTTGTCTGAGGCGGCGGCGGCGGCGGCAGCAGCAAGGAGAAGGACTTGGGCATTAACTATCTCGACTTGGAGACTTTGCTTTATTTTTGGTTCTTGTCCTTTCCCGTGGAACCAGTAGTCTCTCTCGAGCTGATCCGCCTTTCAAAAAAAAAAAAAAAAAAAAAAAAAGAAGAGAGCGAGAGAGGGTGGTGGTGGGGGGGAAGAGCAGCTGGAGTTTCTCCTCAGCTCGTTTTGACTTTTGTGGACGTGGATCATCTGGACTGCGAAGGGAAGCCGCGCAGCGCTGCTCTACCCTTTCCCACCCCCTCGCCCCTCCAGCAGCCTGGGCTGCCGGCTCTCCCCCGACCAGGACGGGAACTTTTATTTGCAGCTCACAGCCCGAAGCGAATGGTGGGCATCTCCGGTCCTCTGCAGTGTGAGTACGGGCGCGGGCAGGGTTGGGCAGGGCGCGCCGGGGCGGGAGCAGCCCGAGACCCTTTTCTTCCCCTTTCTCCTCTCCTGCAGGGTTCCCCCGGCTCTCAGGGGCTCCCGTGGCTGTAACTAACCCAGGCGGACCGGGGCTGCCGCTGTGCCAGGGCCAGTTTAGCGCTGCATGCAGCCTTACACGCTCTGTCCCCGGCTCACAAACTAGCACCCCGGATATTGCTCAAGAGCTCAGAAACCAAATAACAGAGTTTTGCAGCAAATAACCCTCCCAGGCACATATTATTCAATAGCATTAGATTTCTGTTTGGGTTTAGGGCTTGCCCTTTTTTTTCCTACCTCCCCTCTCTCCAGACCCTATCTCCGGCCCAATGAGAGTCGGAGCGCCTGAAATATTTCTGATGGGATTGTTTTGTTTCGCTTGTTTGTTTCACTGCAATCATAGGTTTATGCAGCACTGGTAACATTACTTGGGGCTATTTTGCAAGAAATATTTCAGGTGGTACACGTCGCCTTTAGCAGCACCTCGATCTTGCAAGTATCTCATTTCCTAAAACGACAGGATAACGTTAGAGATTGCATTTCCAGAACTGCAATAAAATGTAACTATGTCATCTTGTATGACTGAGCTAAATGGTTCGATTCTCTAAAGTCGTAAGAGACCGTCGATAAGGGAGATTGGAAGGATGAAAACCACATTTACGGCCATTTAGACGAACCTTTGACTTTTGGCGAGTTCGAGTCCTTTTGTTAGTGTCAAAGTTGAGAAACTGGGTTTGGGATAGGGAAGGATTTGCCGCCCTAGGAGGAGCACCCGTCACTCCCTTGCGGAGTTAATTTATGTAGAAATATCTGTCGTTCCTGTACTCTGCTCTCCTAAATGTTAGAGAGAAACCGAAAGTAACTAATCAGACGCAGCTCTTCAATCGCTTCTGCTCCAACCAGGATCTAAAATGTTACTTCCTTCAGTTCACTGATAAGTTTAAAGGAGGGAGGGTAAAGGTACGAGGCGCTGAGGCAGCCTCCCTCTCCTGCCCCCCAAGTTGCAGCCGGAGCCGGGCGCGGCAGGACCGCCCTGCCCGGCCGCAGCCGGGGGCTCCCCGGCATCGCCGCGGTGGGGAACAGCCGCCTCGAAGCCGCTCAGATTTCTCTGGTAGAGTAGCCTCCGTCTCCCGGTCCGCAGCAGGCTCTGCCTGTCACCCTCTCCTACCTCTGCCGTGCCCTAAATCACGGCACAGAGAGGATCCGTCTCTCGCAGCCTCCCGGCCGTGACGCCTTGAGCCAGCAGCTCCCGCCCGCGGATGGCTCGGGAACGGGCTGCGGTCTGCTGAGTTCGAGGCAGCAAGTGTGCCCGAAAAAGCTGTCTAAGTTCTGCATTGCCATCGGCAGCCGGGCGGGAAGCGCCTGCCTTCGCTCGGCGGTGCGGCCCCAAGGTGCGCCGTGCACGGCTGCGCGCCTGCCTGCGCGGGCAGAGCAGGACGCGGTGACGGGCATGGCACGACGCGGCAGGGGCTGGGCAAGGATGGGTATAGACCTCTTAAAAGCAGCCTGCGGGAGCTGCCGTGCTGTGCCTGGGAAAGCAGCAAGAGCCAAACGCTTGGCTATTGGCAAAGCCCTGGCTAACTGCAAGGATGTCTTCTGAGTCTTGGTATGTACAGCCAAGCGTTTGCTCCAGCAAATACTGGTGTGCTTAATGTAACGCTGACCCCTTTAACTTTTAACATCGCTTCTCCTAATTAATCTGTTCAGGCCCCAGACTTAAATGGCTGTCCACAGCTGCTGCAAATTGATTTATCCCCTGATGGTGGTCCGAGTTGCTGACCAAAGCGGGATTTTTTTTTTCCCCTCCCCATTTTGGTCTACTAATCTGTTTTGACTCATTTCTTACTTACAGTAATGCTTGCATGCCTTTTGAAGGACTTAGAAATTATTTGCCTTTGACATGTAGCTAGAAACATAATTATTGTATTTGTAAACACAGTATGTTAGGGCTAAGGGTGAATATAATTTATTTAGCTACACTCTTGAAGCCTTACGTTTCCGTCTTCATTTCTGCATCCTGACAGATGCAATGGAAAGTTTAAATATGCAACTTTGTTAACTGTAGTTTGAGGCAAGATAGGAAAGACATTTTAGAGTTGAATTCTATTATCCAAGTTTTCTGTTCTGCTTTTCTGCTAAAGGTTTAGCGAATCTGGATAGACAGAGGATTGAAGCTGGTTTCCAATGGTTTTTAAAGCTGATGCTTGACCTTTCCATGGGAAATCTGAAAACCTCATTCAGTTTATTCTGGGCTGATTTCCTTAGGAAATCCAATATGATCAGGGAATTTCCTTTAGCTCAGCTGAATGTTAAAAAAGTTAGTCCATCTTGTTTTTGCATTCTGGTTTTAGCACTAGGTGCTTCTGTGGCTCCCAATCAATAGGAAGAATAATAGGTAAAAGACCTGAGTATGGCTTATTCATAACTGTATAGTCTATGAAGATACAAAGTTGGCAAAGGCTTTGTTAGGTGTGAGACCCACTGCAGATTTGCTGTAAAGGTTTTTAATTAGGAACTTAAACTGTTTGATAATAACTTTTCGATGGTCAGTTTCATCATATCTGAATCTTCAGTATAATTGCTACTACTTTCAATTAATGAGTTATTTTTCTTTGCTGTTATGGGGAACTCAACCACACAGCAGTGCAAGAAAACACTCAACTCCACTAAAAACCCAACCCACCCTTAAAACCATTGGTTTCTCTGGCAAACTGGAGCCAGGTGAGGCATAGAGGAGATGATGGCAAGACTTCTTCCTTCGGTCCTGTGCTTGCAGAAGGGTGAGAGGCTGGTTCCTAAGCCGTGAGCATGCTGCAGGGAGACAAGAACCATTCTGTTTGTAATGGAATGCAGACAGCAGTGTTAGGTCACTGCTTCCTGGCAACTGCTGCACAAGTTGTTTTTCTTCAAAGGCTTTGAGCTTTTAAATAGTTTCCAAAATCTTTTTAAGTAAAACATTGCCTTCTACCATTTTTGACCACCTTAACATTGACTTGTTTCGTGCCTAAATAATGGACCAGTAAAACATCACACGATGTCTCTCATCTGTGTGCGCTTAACACTATGTATGCCTGTGCGCACATGAAGTTTTATACTGGGAGTATTGTTTATAGAATAAAGGGGGAGAAAAATAGCTCCACCTGGAGTGCTGGTCAGTGGCTAGTCAGTTCAGGACATTCTTCCCTGTCAAATCCTGTTTCTCACTTCTCTGAAATGAACTTCAGACGACAGGCGTTGAATGCGAAGCTCGCCTCACTGAGGTTCTGTGCAGGCTGCGAACTCCTCGTTGCCAGACGCTTTGGGTGAAATAGGCATCTGCAGTATTTGCATTGGGGATGGGAGAAAGGGCTTGCAATTGTCATTTTCATCTTTCAAATCCACTTGCCACAGTCCATTACTGTTAAATCTTTAGCTAATTGAATAAGGATATTAGTATGTTGGTATTGCAGGAGCTTCAGATTTTTTAAATGGGGGGGCAGGAGAAGATCTTGTTCTTTGTTCTGTAGAAACTTAAGTTGTCATGCGGATATCAAGAAGACTTATTAGCTGAAATAAAACGTGAATTTGGTGTTCTGAAGGGGTTACTTCTCATGGGTTTGCTAAAGAAATGTGAAAAGATAATTATTTTTAATCTGAATACATTAAAAACTTTGATCCATTTAGTTAGTAGCAACCTGCTCTTTTTCATACAGTCTTTAGCAGCAACCTATAAAATTTAAAAAGTTGAAACTGACACTGATTCGAACATAAGTAATGAGAGTGTAAATTCTGAAAACATTGGCTTCCAGATTACATTGCCTTCATGTCTGTTCAAGTGAAAGATCTAAAAGAATTAGTTCAAAAACCGAACTTTTAATGTAAAGGGTCCTGGTTTTCTGCATAGATGTACCTTTTTAAAGAACTGCTTTAAAAATGCAGTTATGTTCTTGTTTACTATAAACTTGATTAATATATGGTAGCATAATTACAACATGAAGTACTATATTCTGTGGTTTTGTGGATAAAGAAAAATGATCAGCAGACGTAAAATCAAAGTCAAAATATCCTGCTCTTTAAAAGCCTTATTTCCTGCCCCCCCCCCACCAATTTTCATCTGACAGACATTGACTTCCATCTTCATTTTTTTTTTCTGCCATTGATATGAAAGTTTCCAAATAACCTTTAGAGAACAGTGGACATTTTATTAAGGTAAACATTAGTTCAGTATAATGGAGGTAATTGTAAGTGATAAGAGCAGAGCAGGTTATCTGTGTGTTGTTTAAACAGAAGGAGCTATTTTGCACCATTTCCAGTAGCCATCTGTAGAGGAGAAGGGTTTGCACCTGTCTGTCCACACTAATTATAGATTAGGTCCAAAGAAATGAAATTCGAGCAGGCTCTCTCTTAATGAAATCCATAGTGATTTTATTGTAAATGTGTTTTGTGTACAGACGGTGATGGTTGGTCTGTGAGTAAAATAAATTGCTGTATGGCTGTTATGTACTTGTAGTTGTAAAGCAGGATGCTGCTGCATTAACAAAAGTGCTGAATAAAAATGCAGTGCTCCATTTAAGTCCTAGGCTTCAGTGATGGCTCTAGCTAGGCTTAATCAAAAAGCTTCACTGTAAGGACAGTCCTTTAGGGGTATGTTTTAGGATAGACTTTTGAGTTATCATCACTTTCATGTCAGTGTACTGTCAGGTAGGTGGTCCTTTGGCTGAAATATGAGGTAGAAATGGTTTCATGTTAAATATGTACACACATACATGCAGAGTCTGTGTCAGAAGCACTTTCCTCTGGATTAACATTATATTACTACAATAAAGTGGAAAGAGTGAGAAATGCATTCTGCAGTAAAAGGTCACGTGAATTTCTACCACATCTGTTTATAGTAATTATGAACATAATTAACATAAGAATTACAACTGAAGTAATGACAAGCTGAGCTATGAGATATTATGCCACAATGGTCATATGTTGGAATTCACACATTATAGCACACTAGAATTCACATATTCAATGCAAGAAAGAAAATATTAGATTTTTATCTGTTTTAATGCTTCAAAACTTATCTGCCTGGGGCAGATGGACTTTACGCTTTAGAGGAAGGTAACCCATTATTATGAGAGTCAGTTGAAATTAAGATTTCTAGCCTGCAGCTTGGACTTTGAGACAGCTGTGCTTATGGAATGCCACTTCTGTTACACATTTGTACCCTGATTGTATTTATTTTATTAACACACATTGTTTTATTTTTAAATGTGAATGTTTTTGCACCAAACTGCTTACATTAGAAAGGATCCTGGATTAGTTTTTCCTTGGAGAATTGTGATTTGAGTAACAAAACTATGACCATCATAGATATTAGATGCACATGGTGGCCCTGTGAGACAAGAATCTGACTGATCCTAAATTAGTTCATGGAAAGATATGTATTTCAAGGAAAAGCTCTGTAACAGAAATATCAAAAAAGAACAGTCTCTCATCTGTGTATAATAGTTTGAAAGAACATATGCAGAGAGAAGGCTCTGTGTTAACGTTGCAGGTTGAATTAATAACTTTTATTTAGAAAAGCATAGAACATACCATAAAGCTTAGGACATAAGATTTCAAACAAGTTGACTAACTTTTGTTATATGACCTGTCTTATTACCTCTAAATATGGTTGTCACACAACTGACAACTGGAGGAAGTTGAGGGAGAAGTGGCCCTTCTTCAGGGTAAAAATACTGGCTGAGGAATGCATAGTAAATTTTTGACATGTGAAAATCAGTTTGCCTTTATTGAAAAATCAAACTCCTGGTTTTGCGATAGGAACATTTGCTCAATTGCTTTCTTTCCAAAGCTAAACATATACTGTGGTTTATGAAAAAAAAAAAAAATTACGTTGTGCTACAACTCAGTGATACCAAGAGCTTTTCACATTATTGGATTAGTGGAGGATTTGTGACAGACCCCTTTTTATCTGACATTCATTGCGGTGACACGATTTTCACACACATGCCCTTCCCCCATCTAGGTTCTGGTTTTCACTTTGTATTATGTGTCAAATTCCCTTTATTTCTTTTCTTGTGGAAAAAAAAAATGCTATCTTGGAGGAGCGATTTTGGAAGGAGTTCTGCACTGAACAATGCCAGTCTTACTCCAGCATGCTGTCATTGTCCTTATCCCAGTCTGTGCGGTGCTCCTTCGCAGACGCACGATGGAAATGCGTTTCCTTTACAAATAAGTGTTGATTCCTCGTGAGAAACGTTTTAAAAACTTTAAACCCCGAGTGCACAGAGTGCGCTTGGCAGCCTGGTGCTGGCATAACCAATTCTGCTGGCTAGCTGTGTTCTTGGTTGTCAGGTCAGGCTGCTTTGCTGCCTCCCCTCCCGGTACCTCGTGCTAACGCTGTGGTCTTTGATGAATCCCGACAAAATAGCCCCTGTATTTTCTCAGAACCTGAGTTGTGAAGTGTAGGGACCTACTCCGGCTTGCCGGTCATCCTCTGGGGAATGGTACAACCGCTTTGTAGCGGCAGGGCTGTGTTCAAAGTCTTGTACGCCACTGGAGAGGCCCAGCACGTTGAGTTAGGTCGGGACTTGGCCAAATTGGGAGAGGGGTCATTTCCTGACTGCTCTGGGAATTTCTGGGCCAGGAGCCGTCATGCTCCGTGCAGGACGTAGGTACGGTCTGTGAGGTGGGAACCGGGCTGAAGGCAACCCAAGGGAACATCACCTTGGTGGTACTGGAAGCGACCTCAGACAAGGGGAGCCCGGGGGAGCCAGAGCTGCGCGTCCCTGCGTCTCTGGCAGCGTCCTTATCCCAGAAAGGTGTCGGGGCAACTTGCAGGGCCAGAGCCGGGCCGAACGCCTGTCAAGCGGTCAGCCACACGCACAGACCCGGCACCCCGAGCGCCGCCGCCTTCTCCCCCGGTGGGCGGCGCGGAGGTGGCGCCTCTCCTCGTGTCGGGCGCGGCCTCCCCGGGGACCCCGCGCCGCGCCGGCCCCGGCCCCGCTGCCTCGCACATCCTCGGGCCGCCATCTGGGCCGCGCTGATACCGTAATCGCCCCGATGCACGCCGCCGTGCCGCTCCCCCCGCGCTGGCGGGGCCGCGGAGGCGCGATGCTCCGTCCTTGCGCCGCAGATAAGCTGCGAGGCGCTTGAGGCGCACAAAGCCCGGGCCGCGCCGGCGCCTCCTCCTCCCTCCCGCCGCCGGAAGGTAAAATCTCCACCCGCGGGCGGGAGAGGCGGAGAGGCGGGATGGGGACGCTCCTCGCCTCCTCACAACGCCCGGCACGGCTCCCTCGGCGCTGCACAAGTCGATAGGCGCGGGGAGAAGTGAAGATGTAACCACTTATTATCTCCCCCCGGAGCGGGCGGGGGATTTACGGGCAGAGATTAGCCGGTGGGGAGAGGGGATCTGCCTTTTGTTGTGCTGCCTCCCCCCGTCCCCGGGCCGCGCTGAGGGGAGGGAGGAGGTGGCCGCAGAACAATAGGGGACTGAGGGACTGCACTTTAAACACAGCCCGGGGGGGCGGAGAGCGGCTTGCGTGGGTGTTTCACGGGACGAGGAGGGGGAGCCCCGGCTGGGGTGGCGGCGGGGCCGAGGGGCGCTGATAGCGGCGGGGCTGTCACGGCCGGGCACCCATCGCTCACTCACCGGCTGGTTTCAGTGAATGCTCCTGAAGCCCGCAGAGGATGACAGCGGGCTTTAGGAAGAAAAAGTGGCCTCTTTGCTCTTTTTTTTGTTGGGAGGGGGGAGAGGACGGGGACTTCGTTGTTTTGGACGGTCTTTTGGTGGTGCTTTCTAAGTTCTCTCCTAGATTAAGATGACTTGCATGCTAAGTGTGTGCACGCATGCCGCTTTAGCAAACGGCTTTATCAGCGGTCGTATCTTAAAGCAACATTTGACAATTACCTTTATATTTAAAAGTTTGAAATATTTATATTGCCGTTTCACTTTGTCAAGTGTTTGTGCAGATAGATATATAGATATGATCCGGTAACTAAAAGCCTAATTAAAATTTGTTTAAAGCCAGGGGGGCATGTATTCTTGTTGACAGCAGCAGATCGATAGGGTAAGACAATAGAGCCCCATTATTTTACTTCCATTGACTGAACATATTGACATTTCAGGTTTGCGATTGCCTCAGTGAGCATGATGAAACACTGAAATTCATGAACCAACTGTCTGGAGTGGCACATATATTACTGTATGTCATCTCTGCCTTCAGGTTACCTTATCACTGAAGCAGAATGGTAATGGATGGCAGCAGAGTACTTCAGAGGGGTTAAGGCTCTATCAGTTAAGAACCTGACACATAGCAGGTTTCAGGAGTATCTTTAATTACACCTAGAATTATGTACAAGGGAAGATGGTCCTGCTTACCTGCTGCTGCACTTCAGAGTTCACAGGCTCAGAAGCAGACAGGATAAAAAGGTATATTTCATTTTTTATATACGTGACTTGATACCTTTAACTTTTGCAGGAGCCCAAGGGTTTCTGGTTGTGCTGTTTGCATGCTTGCCATGTGCATCAATGGCAGCATCTCAACCCAGTCTTGATGCTGAAGTTCCAGAGCATCTGCTAGACCTTCTCCCAGTCTGAAGATTGCAAAAGAAACAAAGAAAAACTTTAAAATAAATAAGTGGTCTTTGAGTTTCTCTCCTCTCAACATGCTCTATCAGCAATGCTCAGAGAATTCATGCAGTGAGACTATAGCGGAATGATATACATATACACATTTTTTTCTTTAGTGTAAGCGCCACAAAAAGAAATGTCTGCAATATGGGCATTTGTATGCATAATTGTATATATCAATTTATATGACTGTATAGAAATGCATATATAAAGAAGACCCACTGTCTGCAGAACATGCAGCGTGTCTAGTATTTCAAAGGCTTTCTGATCATTTTTAAAATCTAGCTGACTGTGGAATGAAGCCCATCAGGGTAAGGCAGAGATAGATATTGAAATTAATTTAAAGGAGACAAAGAGCAAATACAGAGGAGCCACTAGTGATTTAACTAATTTTTAAAAGTGGAATGAAAATATAAAATATATTCTGAGTGTGCCATCTACTCCACAACTGTTGCCATTGAGTGGACTGCTGATGCCCTTTAGGATGGTAAAAAGAAAACTAGCCCTTTTTACCATTTTCCTGAAAATGTTAGGTTTCTGTTTGATCAGCAGGTGCTGTTGAGATGAAAGCCATGTGTAAATTTTCAGAAGGCCAAAAGTGTCAATTCAGAAAAGGAAAGTGATAAGAGAAAATGCAATCAGTTTTCCTGTTTTCAATTTGTGCAGGATTTGAAGAGCTGTTTTGTTAAACTGCTACATCTGCTCCAATATGAATATTGAACTACTTCCACTAAAAATAACACCCTATAATTTGGAAGCCATTGCAATCTTTTGTTAATGCAAGTGGGTTATTTGGGAAAAAAAAAAAACCTATTCTGAAAAATCTCCTGCCTAATGTGCATTTTTATTTATCGGCACTTTTATCTTCAGCAGATAAAATGGCATTATACAATTAGGACCATATCTATTTGGGCTGGAAAAATGACACTGGATAGCTGAATGTCACTATATTGGTAAAAGGATTTAACTCGTACATTTAAAATAATAAATAAATAAAATAAACTATGACTGTGTCTTAAAATGGTGGTTATTTTCCCATGGCAACTATACAGCTTTACTTGCCACTGAGGACCTTGTGGAAGTAAAGGATGTTCAGAGTATGACAACATTCTTTGGCTTGTTTCATTCCTAATATAGCTGCAAATCTTAAGTTTAGGCCAATCAAGGACATTTTAGTTAGTGGGGATTTTGCAGTAACTTTTTGCATGGTAAATGAAATGATTGAATTAGATTTGAATACATATATACAAAAATATTCACTGCTGTGGAGCTGCTAATCCAAGTGAGTTTTATGACCTGAAAGCATAGTATTTGTAGAGCATACATTTTCTGTTGCAGGCATCTCTGGAGAAAATAGCATTATTGCTTTTTTAATTAAAAAAAAAACAAAACAACAACCCCCATAACAAACCATCAACAACCTAATGGAAAGGGTATGTGTTTGTTAATTTTATAAATAAGGGTCTAAATGAAGAACTGACAATTCTCTGTTACATCTGTGGAGCCCTGTGTACATAACATGAGTAAATGTACATAATAGAATGAGAGCTTTTATTGCTTTGTTTCAACATAGAGAATTATCCGGTTTTAATATTAGAATGGATTTTAGCTGTTGGATTCTAATCTAATCTAGTAGTCAGGAACTCTTTTTTTTTTTTGTAGGTGTCTGTATGGGAAATTGCCTTGCTGATACCTCGGTTTGGTTTTGCAGTTGAATTTGTAAGCTTTTGACCTTGGGGGGATTTTTCTCAAAGTGATCTAAGATCAGAAGTAATTAAAATTCAATAAACTAAAATTTAAATATAGAATGGATTTTGTGTGAGATTTGTGCTTGTGGTAGGTTGTCTAGAAGTCTGTGGCATGTCTACTTTATAGTTTGTATTCTGGGACAATTTATGCACACATGTGCATAAATTTATGTTGAATGACAGAGAGATAATTATTTATACAGATTTTATCCAAAACTTTGTGTGCTCCTGAAACATAACAAAAAGCCTCCCTCCCCAGAAGAGTGTTTACATCCCGTGACAGTCACTAGATTCAAATCTTCTCAACATGAAAGTTGTTTCCTTTCCTCCAAACCTTCTTTTCCCCAACAAAGCTAACCCTGTTAAACCTCACCTTCTGTGGGATGTATACATAGTTATAGACATATGTATGAGAAGTAAATATTACAGAAAACATGGCCGATTGGGGCAAAATGTCTGTAGCCTTAAATAGCTCGTGATATCTGCCAACAGCAGGAGCTGTGCTGAGGAGGCCCTACCTCGGCTGACCCGGGGTTGGCGGAGCCTCGCGCTGTGCTCGGTGCCTGCGTGGGGCTTTCTGCTCGCCAGTATTGCTGAGCAAGTGCTCGCTCTGAGAGATACTGTGGAGATCCTTGCCTACCTGAAGAGTTTTTAAATCAGGGAGCTTTTTGATCTGGTCATGGGATTTTCTGGTGCTTTTCACAGAGGTTGGGGTGGAATTCAGCCCCAAAAGAAAGATTATAGCTGGATGCAAGGTATCCAGATTTCCTTATCTGAATGTTCTGAACACATTCATGGGAGTGCTCTGTTTTCCTTATTCTTTGCCAAAAATGCTTTGTGCAGTTTTGCTGTTCCTATTGAATAATTGCCATATTTAATGCCAGTGGTTGTGAATGGAAATGTGAATATGGAAAGAAATACTTTAATGTTCCCTGTCATTTTCTGTAACACAGTGTGGGATGCCTGGAAAGGAAGAACATCCTAGATATTCAAAATATTTCAGAATACGCTAAAAGAATCTAATAGAAGTTCTGCAACTTAGTTTTGTTTGTATATAGTTCTTGGACATGTGTGATACGGTGACTTATTTAAGGGATACCTTTTTTACTCAGTATTATTTATTGAATGTAGTATTTGTAAAATTACAGTTGTGTTACAGAACTGTACAGCGACAATGTTCCTGAATGATGTCATGTTGCAACATGCTGATATGGGATCTTCATGGGATAGTTCATGATTTCTTCAGTCATTTCAGAAGGCATTTGATTCATTGCCACTTTATTATCTATCAAGATTAGTAGACTCTGGTGCTTACAGTAAAGTAAATATGTAAAGTTCATGGAGAATAGATAATATGTTCTTTTGGAAATTAGGTTGCAGTCTGGAAAGACAGAAGACTCCACCTAGTGGAGTGGAATTAATATGCACATGGTGGCAGGCAGTGGCGTGTAATAAAAAAGGTATCATTTATCAAAAGCCAAGTTGATACAGAGAGTAAACCTCAGGAATTTTGAGAAGCGCCTGGGGTGATTGTTGTATGACCATTACAGATTGTACTAGACTGTAGTTACTTCTGAAGCTCTAGGAGGCTTATGTGTATCTGCCATGTAGGACATTAAGATGCAGTTTGCTTAAGTAGTAAGCATTACCACTAGCCATTTTTGTGGTACCTTTTCTTTGGAGACCTACTGTCTACTGTTTTTGGTTTCTGATGGTGACCACACAGGTGCCCTTTATGGTTCTGGCCCAGGTGTCATTTTAAGTAGCTTGGGCAAAAACCCCCAGTTCAGCCTCCATGTCACCACTTTTTTCCATAATTACTTATTTTTCAGAATACATTTTCTGGCTTTCATTTCATTTATTTTTGTTATGGCAGGATCAGGATGCTGGTTCTGCATGCTTGTGCATGTTGGTTGGCAGGTTGTGTGGCACATTGAGTAAATTTGTGTGGCCTTCTGATAGTCACAAGGTTTAATCAACTCTCTAATGAAGCATCAAATTACACCAAGGCACATGTGCTTTGCTGGCCATTGGTTTGGTCATGTTGAGTTACTAGGATGTAATAGAATTTTTAAAGCTGGGATATGAGTGAACACCCAACCTGAGCAGCAAAGACATTGTCTCAAAATCCTCTTGGAATATTCATTGTAACATTGAATCACACGTGCATTAGAGAAGTTCAGGAAGAGAACTCCCCCAGACCAGCTCAGGGTTTGACAGCTAGGGCAGGTGAGGCTATTGCCAGAAAATTAGATGATTAGGGTGCAATAAAGGATACAGAATGATACTGCTGCAAAGGACATTTGGGAAGAGTGCTCCAAAGAAGCGTTTTCAGTGACATCCAGGTGAGGTTTGTTGCCAGAGCCTTTAAAGCATAAGGGTGCCAGAGAAAGCTGCCAGCAAATGTGGGGATAATGGCATCTGAAGGTTTGCCATCAATGGATGATAGTGCCAGGGTGATTTTTTATTTTATTTTAATGGTGACATTGCTAAAAGTATTTAAGGGTAGTGTTATAGAAAGTGTTTTAGTGAGTGAAGTCACTGAGTTCTAGGAACCATTAAGCAAAAGCTGTTTCATGACTGTACTATTTATTATTTTTAAAGCTTGATGGCAAACCACTTAATGCTGGAGAGGCAGGCTGCAACCTGTATAAAAGCATGCTGCAGGTGTGAACATCCTACTGAACTGAATAGCCTAGCATAGTTTCTGAATGTTATATGCATTTATGTGCACCATGATAAATTAATGCAACTCTGTGGATCAGCAGAGCTTATAAACATTGCATTAAAATATTGGAGCTGAGAATTTCCATGGTATTCACATGCCCAATTCTCACTGAAGATCAGTGTTTCTTTAAATGCCAGTGTGGGGGTCGAGACCATCAGGCTGTCTGTGCTCCCATCTCACATTCGTGATCTTGACAATACTTTGTTGGATTGATTCTGAGACTTAGATTCAGATATGTCCCTAATAAAGTGGGCTAGCTTAGGTCTTAATGTAAAGCAAGGCATTCTTTTTGAATTGTAAATCACAGACTTACCTGATGAGACTTCCATATAGAGGAGAGAGAAAGCCTATTGCTTCCGTAATAATACTCTCAGATTTCTGTTGAGCCCATGGGGCCAGGATTCTTCTCAACTTATGTATCCCAAGAGCTGTTTTAAACTGTGTTTAAGCCAGCTGCCTGCTCCAGATTTTCCAGAGAAGTGCACAGCTACAGTAAATAACACCTACAGCAGTTTTAAGGAGGGAATCAATATAGAGTTTTCCTTTCACATTCTGAGATTTATTTGTCCCATCCTCTTCATGTGAGCAGTTTTGATGTTAAATTTCTTTGGTTTTTTGTAAGTCCAGACCTAAATTTGACCATCTCTTACAGAGCTATTATTGGCCACTATTGTTTTTATTATCCCATAACTTCTCTGGGAAGAGAAGGATGGGCAGGACCTCAGTGACATTGCCAGAGCAAATCATCAGTGGCTGTGTCTGCCCCCTAGGAGGTCACAGGAAGCAGGTGGCTGTGTTAATTGTCCTCGCTCCCAACTCTTGTCCTTCCTGGAGGTAATTTAGAAGTGGTCAGGAAGTGTCAGGTCTGCTGTGTCCCCTCAGGTTCACTACTTCAGGAATTCATAATGATTTGAGGTTTGTGCCAGGCAAGGGAAACTGCCTGGGAATCCTTACCGTCCTTCCTAAGCTGTGTGGCTACCTGGCTGGGAGGGCTGAATGCCTGTTGCTGCAGAGTGTGTCTGGGATTGCAGCTGGAATCCATCAGAATAACAAAAAATTCTATTAAAAAAAAAAAAGTATTTCCCTATAATTCAGTTTCTTCCTTCTTTAAAGCTATTGATACAACTCCTAGGTAAGAAAAGTATTAAAACTCACGAGGTACATGAAGTATTTCTGGAACCTATGGTCCGCTTTTATCTGGTGAGTCGTGGGTAAGGAATGTAAGTGCATTTTCTGCTTAGGACAGTTTTAATTGTCTTTGGTGCAACTTCAACAGGAGTAATCTGGGATCCCTAAATGGCAGTCAGTGCCCTGCTTTTGAAAATCAGTTAGGGTCTTGCTAATTTGAATGAGCTTCTTCTTAACAGCTTGCTGATTTTTTTTTTTTAGCAGTGAAGGTGCACAGCGTTGCTGAGTATCTCACTGCAAGTGTCACACCCAGTCCTGTGAGCCAGGTTTTGAACTACCAGTAATGTTTCTTTGAAGTATCTTTTGGAAAGTATCCACTCATGTTGGAAGTGACTTGAGCTGAGTAATAAATATCATGCTAGTTATTTATGTGCCATATGCATTTGGGGTGAAAACTCTGAGCTGAGATGTGCTCTTGGTTTTACTGAGGCTACTTGCCTAAAGAAGGTGTGCTGCAGGATTATGTGGCTGGTGAATCATACTGGTTTCTGAATCACTCTTACAAAATACCGGCCTGAGGTACTAATAGATAAATATATTGTGCTTGGACTGGTGCATTATTTAAAGAGTAGCCTTTAAAAGCAGAATATTTTGTAAAATGTTAGTTTAAAAACTACTTCGAAATTTACTTCCATCAAACCCATTGTACCAGGAAAAATACCTCCTTCAGAAGGGAAAAGGTGTCAGTATTGTAGAAGAATATCTAATTTTTATCCAGCTATTTGCTATTTAAGCTCCCTTTTCAGTGCAAGGAGATCAGCTGACAACAGCAGCAACCAAATCATGTTTGCAGCTGGGCAATTACAGTAGACCCTAAGATCTGCAACTGTCAACCATGAACACAGATGCCTTCAAAGTTCTGTTTTTCTTCCATGTGGAAGTCGTTGGCATGGAACAGATGCCTTCATTTTGGAGAAACCAACCGCTCGATATAATTGGGTCTCTCTTCTCTTGTCCTCTAGGGACAGTCTCTCACAGATGAAATTAGATGAGAGAAGAGGAAAAAAAAAAAAGACACAGTCATACACACTCGCACATGACACGAAGAAGGAGTTTTCAGAATCCCTCTCTGTTTTGTCACGTGGAACTGTTTTACAGCTGGAAGATTTCACTCCATTTTTAGCACTCTACACACATGATGATGATGCTATATGAAAAACATGCAAATGAAAATATATATCTGGCCAAAGTTTATTATTAATTTAGGCATGCTTGTTTAGAAATAAGACAAGCATATTCATCCCATATTACTTAAGTGTTAAACGTTGATTTCAATCTATCAGTGCTGGAGTCTCAAAAATTTAGTTAAATGGCAGAAGAGACAAGATGCTTAAAAAACCTTTTGTGTCAGTGGTGGAATCGAAGTAGTTTCATCAGATGGTTTGGTAGTTGTTAACACAGAATCATAGAATCAACTGGGTTGGAAGAGACTTCCAAAATCATCAAGTCCACCCTTGATCCAACCCCACTGTGAATACTAGATCATGGCACTCAGTGCCACATCCAGCCTTATCTTAAAAACCTCCAGGGATGGTGAGTCCACCACCTCTCTGGGCAGGCCATTCCAATGCCTGATCACTCTCTGTAAAGAACTTCTTTCCAATATCCAACCTAAACCTCCCCTGGCAGAGCTTAAGCCCCTGCCCTCTTGTCACATGTCCAACATGTGAGGGAGAAAACAAGTAATGAACTTCAAATTTCACCTAGCATTACAGGCATTCAATTAAGGAGGCACCTTTACAGGAACTTCAGCAGAATTAGTCTGATTAAGCACCTGTGATGAGCCATTGCCAGGAATCTTGTGTTGGGGTGGTGAAGTGACTGTGTCCTCTTAACTGCAGATACCTAAAGGTGGTGGTAATGGGACTTAACAGGCTCTTAAGAGAGTAAGAGAGAGGAGAATCTGCCTACCCTGTGCCTATCAAAGGCTTTTGTCACTCCCTCTCCCTGCTGGTGTAACAGCTACCAAGTCACTGTGGTTTATGTTATTTAGTACTATTAAAATAAATTAGTACCAACTTTGGGTTACCTTAATAAGCTTGATTGTGACCTGTGACAATCCGGCAGTGCTGTTTATTCTTGGGTAGACTGGATATCTCCAGGAGGTGGGTGCAGCAGGGATCAGGGACTGCCAGGAAGTAAACTGCCAGCCACTGCTGGTACCAAGAGGCTGGAGGCTTGTTATCTCTGAATGCCTCTTTCTTTTTAAGTTTTATTTTCTGGCACAAGTTGGGTTTTTTGGTTTTGGTTGGGTGTTTGGGTTTGGTTTTTTTTTTAGTATATTGCAGTTCAGTGTAACAGTCCATGTTTTATGTGATACATTTACTACTACCGTGGTGCTTCCATTTCTTAAAAGTTGAGCATAAATGTCACCAGCAATGAAAACTGTTATCTTGGTCCTGCCTTGGTCTGGATAGCTGGTAGAAGGCAGTCTGCTGTTTAGACATTTGATGTATCTGCATAGCTGTGGTGTGCTGTGGTCCTTAGTTTCCTGCTGACCTCCAGGAGCTGTGTGGGTGGAGGACATTCGAAGGGACTTTCAGCAGTTAGAAGGAAGCCCCAAGTAAACTTAGATTTAAATTGATGACTCTTCAGCTTTTATAAAGGGAGATTCTTTGCTCAGGTTCCGAGTTGCAGAACTTTGTGACAGTGTGCTGCTCTTAATGTTGTATTTCTGAAGAACCACATATTAAAAGAAAAATTTAAGTGGAGAAATGCCTAGGTGATGAAGGGATTTCTGGCATTAACTAGGAAGTACAATAATGAATGATTTCTTTTGAGGCTGATCCTCATATTTGTAGTCTTTACATCCTATTAATTCCTTGAAAGATAAGCTGATACAAGAATGATTTGCCAGAGCCAATGGCTCTTCTAAAAATCTTGGCTCGGGTTTTATCCCCCTTCTCTCCACATATAAGATAAAAGCACTGTGAATATGAGGTTAACTGAATTCAAATAGGAGACTCTCTAGAGTTATTGCATTCCTTAGAAAATAAATACATTTCTCATATGGTTGAGATTGATCAAAAAAGTATTCTGTATGCCAGTGATTACATTCCCATCTGTGATTAAGGTTTTCTGTCTGCATCTGGTTTTCACATTATATTTCTGTAACAAGAATCCTTTATATGGCAGAGTTCACTCTCTGTATTTTCTATTAGCTGCAGCTTGAACTACTGCACGGATCGCAGATTTACACATGTGGTTTTCATTACTTCATACCATTGAGAAAAAGTAATATTTGTTTGGGAAAGTATGTTTTTCAAAATTTCCATGGTAATACAACATGTTGATCCTTTTTTATAACACTCTTGTAAGACTACAAATTGTTTGAGGCATTCTGCTTTCAGTGAAGTTCAGATATTGGACAATTTTCTGTGTACATTTGAACAACAGCAGCAGTTTACAATTCAGGAAGCAAAAATATATTTAAGAAAGGAGATTAGTGTAGAATGGGTATAGCAGAATGCATCCATCACTTTTGAAAATGTGGCATATAGCAAAAATGAACATGGGTCTGAAACAAAGAAAGTACTAAGTTGAAGTGATGTCTTCATTGTAAAGTGGATGACAGATGGGTACTTTTTTTTGGAGTCACAATCTTTTTACATTTTAAGTCTTTCACCAGCCATGAAAAAGGCGTATGCTATTCAGCAGACACAAATATTGAATTGTTATATGTTGCATAATTTAGCCTATTTGATCATAATTGTTTCTAGTGGCCAAATTAGTAAAGGTTAGCAAAACATGAATACATCTTTAGAGATGGCTGCTGTGTGTAATTCTGAATCCAAAATATGATGTTAATTTAATGTTCCACTGTAAGACTGTATTTCAACCAGATTGTGCTATTGTCACTTGGTAGAAAACTTAATGTTTAAATTATTTCAGTGAAATTAATAGGGCCACTTGGTCAGTGAAGGATTTTTCAGTTCTGGTAGTGGTATGAGTTTATTGGCATAAAAATCAGATGAAACAATAACAACAATTCAGAGAATGTTGTATGTATTTATGGAAATGTAAAGTGTTATGCAAAAGTCTGGGTAATTGAAAAGTACACAGTTCACAGTAAAGCACAACTGAAAGGTAAATTTATTGCCTGTGTAAGAACATTATGACAAGTCGAGAATTTTGTACTAAATAAAAATAATTTTAGAAAAGTAGTTACTGTACGCAAGTTGAGGAGTCCTAACCACATTTTGGAGATGATTTTCCAAATGCCAGAGGCAGTTGTGTCACACTGAAAGCTCCACAGTTGCCAAATTCTGGGTAGAGTCCTGCAATCCTTGCCACTTGTTTTCACTAAAATCAGTGGAATTTTGGCTTCTGTCAGGGCTGTAGGCCACTGGAAAGGACAGGACGGACTTTGGTGAACTTCTTTGTTCTGTAACCTTAACTTGGGAAGGTTTGTTTTGATTTGGGAAGGGTGCTTGTTTGTGGGATAGATTGCAATTTCTAGCACAAACACAAGTACTCTTTTGCAAATGCCCTTGGGCGATGCATTTTTTTGCAGAAAGATCTAGTCCAGGAAAGGCCTGAGCTGGGTTTCATGCATGCAGCTGTGGCAGCTCCTTATGCATGCTTAACGTCCCGAAATACCTGAGTAGTGGTTGCAGACTGAAGCATGTACATAACTGTGTGTGCCTGGCTCTGAAAACCTTTCTGTCTTGACATAATTATGAACCCCTGAAAAGCATATTAATGTCTTGGAAAAACTGACAACACTGTAATACAGACTCATACAAATGACATAGTATTTGTGTAACCCAAATAAACAGTTTGTGTAGGTGCTGGAGTGGGAGGGAAATTGTCTTTTCAAATGTGGGAGGATGATTTGTAAATATATCAATAGCTTTTTGATCTGCCTTTCTTTGTTTAAATGTATTTGCTGTTATGACTTACAAGTACAAATCAGTATAGCAATGTCTAAATTGGAAGGTCTCCCTTTTTAGTAACCATGTTCATTTAATAAATGATTCTCTAGAGCTTCTGTTGAACCAGGTAAAGTATATAATATTTTACATTATGTAAATGTATTTAAAACCAAGCATTTTTATAGAATTGACTAATAGGTATAATATAGGCTGCCGTTAGTTTGTTGCCTTCTGTGTATCAACTTTTTTAACAGAGCAAGTTGTGAAACAGCCTTTGTCGAAGAATTGATGCAGTTTTAAAGTGCTGCCTTATATTAGCTATGAAAATGTGGTTGATTGGTTTAGAATGATAACGTTTCTGTCTTCCCTTTTTATTTAAAAGATTACTATTATAATGCAAATGAAGGGGTGTGGTGCTTCAAACTGGCTGTGATATATGCTTTTTTTTTTTCCCCCCATTTGTTGTTGTCAATAGAAAAGATTGATCTCTGAGCTGGTGAACATAATATCTGTCCCAGTCAGAAAAGGAAAGAGGAAATTAGCAGAGCGATTGGTGGAGAATGATATCTGTCAAAAGAAACACTTGGAGAGCACTGAGTTTAGTGATAGGTGACTGCCGGAAAAAAGGGAACTTTGAATTTTGTCAAGGTAAGGAACAGAAAAATATTTGATTTTATTATGTGTATACCTTTTAGAAGTTATTTTTAATGATTGTACCTTGCCTTGTAAACTGTAATTAAAAAAGAAATCTTTACTTTTAGCCTCCAAAAAGTCTGCCTAAATCAATGAAGGTACTGTCTTTGTTTTAATATCATTAAGAAAGAGTACATCAATGCCAATAATATCCCATCAGTGATGACTATTCTAACATCTTAAATATGTATATGTGAAATTTTTAACTGTCGGGTTCTTTTTGTGGTTTTGAGACACAGTTGCTCTTTATATGTCATGTAGATATTATTGGATGGGTTGTGGAAATAATGAAGTTCAGTTTCCTGAACTGTGAGGTGGAAAAGTATTTGCAGCCAGGTTAAGGGACAGTTGTAATCACACTGGCATAATGCTTGTTTGTAATTTAGTGGAGGCCTCTGGTAAACTCATTGCATTGGGAATCTGTGATAAATTTGATTGAGATGATACTGAGGATAATGCATGACTGTCATTCCTATCTTTACTGTAACTACATTTTCCTCCTAAAATGGTGTGTCTGGATGGCAAGAAACTGCTAAACTGATTTTAAGTGCTTTCCAACACACTTGGATAACCTTCTTTCTCGGTGTTGGACCATATCGCCTGACATAACTTTGATAGAGTATGATACCAGAATAAGGTGAACGGTGTCTGAGTACTCTAAGCTATGCTCTGGTTAGTTTTAAAGGTAGCTAAGCCTTGATGATATCACTTATTTTCCCACCTGAGACACCGTGGCCCGTGCTGCTCTGTCTGTGGGGTGTGGAGAGATGAAGAACAGGTGGGAGCCTCTGCTCATCGCCTTGTGGCAAGGGGCTGGGCCCGAGGTTTGGTGCACCAGTGTGAACATACTTTTAAAAAATTAAATCCTATTAAAAATGAATTAACATTCTAATTCGAGTTCCTAGCTCAATTTAAAACAAGTAAATGCTTCTCTGGGACCTTCCTGTACTCAGGCAGCATTGGAAGAGAATGAATAATCTTAGCAGGGTTTCTTGCGTTTTTAGTTTGCTGATTTAGCAATGTGTAGCTTCTGACTAATTCTCCTTTTTACTATCTGCAGTCTATTTTTCAAAGTGCAAGTGTACCCTGTACAGGTGGTTGTTGGTTGGTTTCTTTTGCCATATGGGTCTTCATAAAGGATTTTAAAAATAAATAAATGTAAAACTAAAGATGTCATGCCTGAAGCATGCAGTGCTGGCATACTAATGGGAAGCTTATTGTGGATTATTGCTGTTGTAGTTACGGGGGGTTTCTGGAGGGTCCCTCCCGGCTGCTCTGTGAAGGTTTCCAGGGCTGAGATCACCCCCCGCCGCCCGTCCCTCGTGGCAGGGACAGGCGGCGGAGGCACCTATGCCAGGAGACAGAGACCACGCAGCACG
>JAYRBT010000082.1:127702965-127744761 GCA_036023395.1 Myiotriccus ornatus | reverse complement strand
GGCAGTACAAGCATAAATAAATGCTTTGTATTGCTGTGTATTTGCTCCACCTGGTGGATTTTCCTGAAAGTGTTTTTAATCTTCCTAATAAGGGAAAGCTGTCTGTAATTAAATATAAAAGACATTAGTCAGAGTCAAGGCAACTTTTTTCTTTTTTTTTTTTTTGGGTAGCAATAGCATTGCAGGCAGATTTGGGGAAATAAAATATAATTTGCTATTTGTCTTGGCCACACTTGGTCAGTACAGTGATCTCTATGAAAATGTAACATTCCAAATCCATTAGTAATAACAGTTTATTTTTGGGCTCATTTAGAGTATTCTTGGACTCATCTAGAGATTAATAATTGCTAAGTCCAAGTCTGTGGCTTGTGGGGACTATATGTGGTCAGTGAAAGCGAGGATTTGCTGTGGCTTCCCTCTCTTCCCCCCCAGTTTTTGAGCCCCCTGATGAGAAGTAGTGTTATCAAAAAGGAGTTACTGTGCTTAAGTGTTAGTGCTGTACATCAGCATAAAATCTGTCTGTCATTAAGCTAGATTTGCAAACATGGTTTTCTTTGGAATTCTTAAGGACTTGGTTATGCTTTGATCATCTCATTGTTCTCCTTAGGTTATTTTTTTCCTTTAGAGTGTAATGGCTCTCTAACAGAAGGTGAAGTTTAGAAAATAGTGTCTCCATATGCAAGGGATTTGGAGACCTTTTTATTGTCTTTAAAAATGTCATTCATAGTCCTCATTAGCATTTATTGTTGCAAGCCTACAAGCAGAAAATGTGAAATTGGTATGTCATGAATAGCTCCACAGAGCTCTAGAGCCCTGAAATTTTGCCTGCAGTGTGATGTGGGGCAGGCATTGAGAGAAAGCTGGCCAGATGGCTGCCAGCACAGAGCAGAGCTGCAGGTTTTTGTCTCTAGTGCTGAGAGGAGGGAAAGTTCACTGAAGCATACGCTATCACCCCGTGCTTTTTAACAAAACTAACTCGCCATCAGTCAAAACAGGGAGGTGGTGACATTGAAACAAAAGTTTTCAATATAATGTAACAGTCCTTGTCAAATGAATAAAATATGTTTAGTTAGTGTCACAAATATTGACATGTTACAAAGAAAAATGCAAGGCTCGAATTTATGGTTAGTGGTAGATACGCTTTCACACACATATGCTCTCATGTTATCTTTATTATGAAGATCCTATACATTGAAAAGACATCCATTAGAGGTCAAAAGTAGGGTTAATATACTACAGCAGGAGGAGTTTCCCTACCCATGTTAAACGAGCAAACACTCTGAGCTTCAAGTCAAAAAGCATCTGATAGCTTGAAACCCTTTTTCTCTTCTTCCCTTCTTACCCCTCCCCCTTTTTCCCCCCTTTTTCTTTTTGTATCTTAAAATATGACCCTAGTTCAGCAGGAGCAGATATTCTCGCCCAGGCTTCTCTAGGTCACACTGATTGTGTTCTTTCTCTGTTCGTGAGACAGCATCTTCGGTATTTTCTTGTGTCCTTTCAGAAATAATATCAAATCAATATCAGATTTTCTGAAGTGCTTGAGTGATGTCTATGCACAGATGGTGTGGTAATTTCCTTTGAAGTCAAATGATGATAGAAATTAACAGTCAATTCTAATTTACTTTGCCCACATTATAAAAAATATAGCATTTAATAAAAATGCGAGGCAAAACTTGTTCAGGCCGGATCAAGTGAAAGAAATATAGACACCAAAATGGGTACTTATATGGGAGTTTGTCCATGTGACTGTTCTTACTAAAATGTATATATAGAGCAAAAGAGTATGCATTCTTTAAGACCTGAAGCCTGTGTTGTCCCTCCCACTCTAAGTCAATTAAATTTTGTGGAACTATTCTTCAGTGATAGGCTTTTATGTATATTTTCATCATTTTACAACCTGAAATGTGGCTGAAATGTCACTGAAATTTCTGACAGTACTCAACAAGAATTAATGTCTTTGGTTCTTTTTTGTTCAAAAAGCAGTAGGCAATTTAGGTTGTTAAGTCTAATCCACTGTTAAGGTTGCCTTTTCTTAACAGATGATTTAAAATACTTTTTAGAGTATTACTGAAATATGGATATGACATATAAGTTCTCTTAACTGAAAAGACATGAATGCTTTCTCACCTCCAATGAATTTAATCTAGTACTCGGGGTAACATGATGAACAGTTTGTCTTAGACAAACTGTAGGTTTCAACTGCTGACTATTTGATTTGTATAGGTAATCTCAATTAGTGTGTGTTTCACAGAGCAGTGTATGTTTTAAATGTCCCATTTGTCTTTTTTCAGAAGTCCAGAAAGCCTTGCCAATAAGGAAATGCTTAGGGAAATGTTTAGTGTTATCTGGCAAATGTTTTGTGTTGCATGCATTCAGCGCTGCTGTTAACAGATAAGCACATATCTTATTGGAATATATAAATTCTATTTCCAAACAAAGAATTAGGAGGTTATAAAGAAGTGCCTTTCTTGGATAGCTTGAGCCTTTTGTGGTAGTGCAGTAAAACCAAGGAAGGCTAGGTACAATATCATGGAAAAAGTTGCTCTGAGGGTACGCTTTACAGGCCTAGGTGGGCTACCATTGCACCAGGCAGTAGGAGATACTTGGCCAGCAAGAAATTAGTGAGTTTCTCCTGAAGGTGTTGCCTTAACTGTATTTTGGCTGGACAGTCAACTGAATAAAGTTCAGAAAGCATCCAGAAGTTGTCGTCCCCTGTCCCTCACATCAGCCCTGCAGCTCACACATTAGGTGGGTTTGCCCTGTCAGTGGGATGCCTTAAGAAAACACTAATAGCATCCAGCTGGGTGGAAAATCAAAACGTTTTGGGGCTGACAAAACTAGTAGATTTGAATTTGAAAGCCCAGCTAATGCCTCCATTTTTATTTACCACTCGCCCATAAAAGATTATTTTCCAATATGTCAGCCTCATTTGGTGGCCAGTGGTCTGAAAGTGAAAGTGGAACAAGCAAGCAGGGAAATCTGGACATTAGTGAGTCCGCCCTTTCAAGCTGGTGTGCCACTTTGTGGAATGGCCTTCCCTGAGATTGGGGGGGTCCTAATGACCATTCATCAATGCTCGTTGACTGATCATTGAGTGCCTTCTCATTCAGTTTATCAAGTCTTGCACATAAAAAGTCAGAATAAGCATTATTCAGCTTTGTTAAAGCCAACTAGGAGTAAAATGCTCCATTTGAACCCGTTTTGCCCTTGGTTTTTCACTTTGTTAATGCAGTCCTGCTTAAATGAGTGCTTTTATTGGGTCTGTTAGAATATCTGAAACTATTAATTCTCTTGTATTGAATAGCTGGTGGCAGGCCAGAGCAGATGGGGTAGAAAACTATTTGGTTGGGTGTATTGCTTTCAATTAGGATCAATGAGGTTTCAGCTCCTTTGAATTAACTCACTTAATACCCACTGTGTGAAGTCACAATGTATCACAACAGTCTGCTATAAGTAGAGCGGGAAGTTGAGAAGTCCTACAGAAAAGCTTTGAGTTAAATTCTTCCTTCACTGTTAATAGAGAGCTTTCATTAACTACAGATGCGTTTCAGTGGACTTCCACTCTGTTATTAAGCTGGGTTTGCACAAAAGGCAACCTCTGTACTTTTTAATGGTGGTCGTTTGGAATTTCTCTTTTCCCTCAGATCCATGTCTTGGCTATCTTGTATCATCCACTGCATAAAAATCTTTCCCCCCCCCTTCAAACATATCAATATGGAGACTGGTTTACCTTCTTTACCCATTTTCAAAATAAGAACTTGTAGAGGGTGATTTAAAATTATTTTGTAAAGCGTTTTGAGTGATTGTCAAAGAGGCAGCTGATGCCCACCTAGGATAGCATAGCATAATGCGCACCATAAAGAAACAGGGTATAAAGAGTATCTTCTGGATGTTCCACTCTCTTTGTATCCCTTTCACTTTGGTACTACACATAACACTGACTCTTGTGCTTCAGTAGAATTGTTCAGTGTTAAAACCACTGCCTTTCTTTTCTTGGTGGAGAATAAAACCATTTTACAGAAAGGACTGTCTGCCTTTACTTGGCCTGCTAAAATTTCAGACCTGGTGCAAAAACTTTTAGGGCAAGCTTTGAGTGACTGCATTAAAAATGGGGGTGGGGAAAGTGAATAAATATCCACAGATATTTATTCAGGGAGGACTGCCAAATGGGTTGCAGCCTGCCTCAGTGTATTAAATAATGAGAGGGGAAAACTATTCATGCAGCTGGCTGCTTGAGAAAATGCTGAAGTAGTCTCAGATGCACAGGCATTCTGTTAGCCCCTTCTATGAGCAGACTTCTAGGTGAGAATCTCCAGGGATCCAGGTTTTGTTGACGTGGATCAATTTAAGTGGCAATTACTGTAGTCAGATAACAGCTTAAAAAGGCTTTTTACATACAGAAAAAAAGATGCATAATCGCACAGCATATGGAAGTTCAATTTCGTGAGCCATGGTCTGTGGATTTACAATGTACTGATATTAAGACCTTCTTTTAAGAGTGAATATTGTTCGGTTTTATTAAAATGAGTCATACCTTTGACACGTTACTTTCTACTCTAAAGCTGATTCAGGCTGCATCTATGTTGATGAAAGGTTGCATTTCCAACTGTGAAAATGTTTTTCCTTTCATGTAGAGTACAGAATTACAAAAGAAAACACAGCAAATACAATACTGACTGACTGGTTTTAAATGCATCAAATAATAAAACCATGAGGACAGTAAATTCCTTGAAGGCCTTGTTGGCACAGACTTTGCTTGTGTCCCTTTATCTTGTTTCTCTCCCTTTGTCCCCTCTGCTTTTCAACCCTTCATGAAACTGGGCTGTCATGAAAATGTTTTCGTGTTTTGGTGTTTCTCTTGGGCTCTCTGACACTCAAAAATCCAGTACAGAGAACTTCATTACAATAGGTATCTGATGAAGATGAAGAAAAGACCTGCCTCAAGTAGCAGACACGTGAGGGTGTTAGTGCCAGGGTTGTTTACTGGGGCAAGGGAAGCTGCTCCTTTTCTTCTTGATAGTCTTAGATTTGCCAATCTTGTGTTTGGAGTCTCCTATTTAAGTGAAACTTAAACATGCCACTTAGATAGTGTTAGAAAGTTATTATGGAAATATCAGTAAATTAAATGCCTCATTTTCTTTAAGTGAGAAATATTCATGAGTTCAGTCTGGACATTGGAAGGACTGTTACTTTCTGCTTAATTTTGCATATCTGTCCCTTTCCTAAATAGATTTTTATCAGGCTCTGTGGCAGCTAGAGGAAAGAAGAGGAAGGCCTAAAAGCAGAGTTGTTTCTGCATAATAGAGGCAGAAGGAGGCATAACGCAAAATCGGGGGGTGCATAAATAAGTACCCAAGGACAAACCTTACACTGACAAGATCTGACTGAGAATTGTTGCCTTTCCATAAAGGATTTGAATGTGTACTGCAAAGACAAAGTCAGAAACAGGACTTACATGCTAGTTGCTGGAGAAATGCTCATTACTAAAGGGAGAAGCTTTTGCGAATGCTGAACGGGAGGAGAGTTTTAAAAAAGACGATATTTTTTCTTGTGCCTGGAATTTTGTGCAAGGCTATACGTGCTACAGAAGGCATGCGAGTCAGGCGTATGTTTCTTCTGAGAGGCAAAGATGTTTTACAAAGGACTAAGGAGGGACTGCTGAGAAGAAAATAGCCAGCTTTAGATAAAGCACTATAACAAAGACTTGTAGTTTTATGTATCATGGTGTCTATTAAAGCTTAATAGGGAAGAGTGAATTGAACCTAGCCAGGCATACCTTATTCATGTGAAGGATAAACCTTTAAGGGGTACCCGAAATCAGAAATTGGGAGGACATGATTGTTTAGCTTTTGAAAAAGCTTTACAGGGAAGATTTTGTTTTCATCCCCCATGGATCACCATGCAAGGTAAAGGAGAGTAAGCTGCAAATGTTTGGAACATATCAATGGAGGAATCCCAGGGGGTTAAAAGCACTATAGTAAAATGTAAGTGGTCTGCTTTCTAAGTGTCTTGTATTTTACACATACTACTGCGAATCCGAGAAAGCGAGTGATTTTGATACTCCGTTCCCTATAGTAAAGGAGAATAATAATGACAAAATTGTGGAAAGAGGAGGGGGAATTCTCTTGTATGTTCTCATGCACGTTTTGAATTTCTGGCTAAATAAACAAACATAGTCCTGTGGAGTGCAAAATTATGGCTGTTAAAGAATGAATTTGTTTTTACTTTTGGAGGAGAGCTGATTGAGAGTGATGCTTTTTCTTTAATTGTTATCAGCAGAGGAAAGGGTTAACTTTTAACGAAAAAAATGAATAATTCAGTGTTTGGCTTATCACTCTGCATTTTAGTTTCTATTCTTTGGTCATCTGGAACTTGGTGTGAAAGGTAGAGTAAAAGGAGTCAGCTGAGGGGAGCCGGGGTTGTGATAATTTGCACACACATCCCTGTCATTGTTCTGCCTGAAGAGACAGGGCTGGGTTCAAGGCCACATGTGCTCCTGTCATCATTCACATTTCTGCTCCAAGTGCAATACAGAGTGTCAGCTCTCCATCTGTCTTTGCCTGGCAAACGCACGCGCCCAGCATCCTGCCTCCAGCTACGCTGCCACAGCCAGTTCTGATGGCCCTCCTCGCTTCTCTCTGTTCATTCCAGAACAGGAGGCACTGAGCCCTAAATAAGCTTGCTTTTAGGAGAGAGCCATTTACAGTGTGGTATATTTTATCCAAGGATGCCTGGTGAGTTGAAATTATTGCAGCTCTTTCGGTTTTAAATGAGGAAATGCTAATTGTTTTTTTGATAGTATGTTTTCCCTCTCTCTTTTTTTTCTTTTCTCTTTTAATATAGAGGGTGATTTGCAAGCTGATACGGGTATGGAGCGATCGCGGATGCTAATTCTGTTGTGTATGTGTTTGGGGGAGGGGAATTTGTGCAAGTGAACTGCCAGAGATGATACTTACAGCCGGACTGGATGTTTCAATGAAAAGAGATAGAAATAGCAGAAAGTCACCGGCTTTGTGGGTGCAGGTCTCTGCACGGGGGATCATTTTTAGCAAAGAAAAATATATCTTTGGGCTGGCTTTCCTGACTGTCATATGCACCTTGAATCTGCAAACATTTGATCGGCAGAGATCATTCACAGCATTCACCCATCAGCCGAAATTATCTGTGAAAAGCTGTTTATGCTGGAGAAGTGAGGGAGATTTATAAAACAAATTATTCGAGCCTTGTCCTAAATCGTAGTCCTTCACTCTCACCAGGCAAATCAGTGAAATATGTTGATTCAAAATAAAACAATAATTAAAAAAAAATCTGCTGAATTAGAGGAATTGCTGTGGAGCTGGGAGTTGTAATAGGTTGATTTCCTCAGGAAAATATTACCCTTGGATCTTACAATCGCTTGTCTAATTGATAAGTGTTATTGCCAATAAAAATGCTTCTATGCAGGTTGATTTGTCTGATGCCTTTTCTTAGATGCTTGACCAAGACTGAGTGGATTGAATTTGGTGTGTTTTGTTTGTGGGTTTTTTTCCCCCCGCTTTGGTAAGGACTGGAAAAAGCCATGTGTCTGATTATAACAGCCTCTGTTCTGGATAAAAAAAGAGACGGGACTAGAGATCCTGCAGCTGGCTGGTTCTTGTGGATTATTTGGGCAGGACAGGCAGAAGAGGCTACGCTTGATCACAGAGAGTCTGTACACCTCGCAGATGGTGTTTTGAAACAGTATCTGCCAGTTTGCTGCAGCCACAGTTGCATGTAGGTATTGCCAGTTGTTGGAAGAATGTTTTCCTTTCAGCATTTTTATACACGGTCATACCCTACTGCTGGTATGTTTGCTGATCCTGTGGTTGTAACAAGAAAGTGGTCTCTGTTTGCTCAAAGCACAAGGCTAAGAGGATTTATATGGTTGAAATATGGGCAAATTAATTTGCATAGATAACAACTGAGGGCTATGAAAGGTCAGTTTAACCCTTTAAACGTCAAATTTGATTTGCATGCATTGCATTCCTGGGAATGTGGTCTTCATTAGAAATACCATGGTAATTCATTAATTAGGAAAACCGTGTATTGTGCATAATTTGCATACACTGATGTTTCCCTTATGTTTGTATGAAACTCATCTTCTCATGGAGTTTACTATTTCTGTGTTTTATCAAGATATTTAAAGGTACTAAAACGACACGTTGTTATCAGTTTTAATCTTTGTGTGCATTATTTGGGGCTATTGGCAAACAGTGCTGGAATGCCTAGAGTGGAGGTTTTTGAAAACCTATTAAGCCTTTGGCATTTAAATTACTTAATCTACCTGCTGGTTAAAATTTCATGCATCTTTAATCAAAATGGCATGTGCTACACTCGAGTATGTATACCCTTATCAATACTAGTTAAGCTTTACCATTAAATAAATCTTTAATTTTCAGCATTCTCTTAAAGCAGTAGCAAGGAAGAAGTGTGTTTTAATGTCAGCTCCGAGTGTTAGAAAACCTTGCACTTGGATACAGAGAATACACTAACAGCTGTGACTGGGAGCATGTGCCAGAATGGAGATACTTGAACAGATCTGACACTTGGCTATTTTTGACACCCATCTGCACTTTTTTACTCTCCTCTAGGATGAACTGCCTCTCAATCTGTTCACAGCATATTTTAGCCCTTTAATATTGTGGTGTTGTGTTTTTTCAAATGGGCATTATTAGCCATCTGGGGCAGATTTTGTATTTTAAAAGTAAGCACATTATGTACAGGAGATTAAAAGGATGTGTATTTTTATGTAATCTGATATTATGTCAGTGCCTTTTGTGTATGTGTGAAGTCTCGATTTCAGAAGCATCCCTTTAGTGATTCTGACATCTGAAGTCCTTCTTTTGGGGAAAGAACAGGAAGTAATAAAGACGAGTTCTGGTTTATGTGTGGTGATAACACTTGCACAAACTAAATTTGCCGTTCAAAGACAGATTGCTGGTACTGTTATAATTGTGACTCGCTGCTCACCTTTTTGCTTCCCTGTCGGGGAAAGCGACAGCAGCGAGGCTTGCTAATGAAGCACTGCAAAAGCCATTCAGACCTCTGTTAAGGCACTGCTGCAACTCTGAGAAAAGTCACTAGAAAGATAATCCCGTTAATATGCAGCTTGCTGTAACCAAGTTAACCATTTTGTCATTCTGTGTAGTGAACTCTAGGAAGCGTTTATCTCTAAATAATTGTTCCTGGGGGAACAGTGTTCAAATCTAATACCATACACCAGTTTCTCTGATTACTGTGAATGTGGTGCTTGGTTTCTTTTTCTTTTTAGTATTGTTTATTCCGGACTGTATTTATGAAACATTACAAATCTATCAGTCATTTTAAAGTACTTTCAAAGAACAGATGTTGGCCTACAAAATGCCTTATTATTGCCCATGGCAGTATTCAGCATGGTTTCCTTAAAAGGACAATCAGTGATCACAGTCATTGTAGCCGAGAAATAATGCTGCTCTTTCAGAAGATGGCCTGGTATTAGGTCAGACCACCCTTTCTTTACTTCTGCTCTCCAGATGTGGCTGCAGCTTTTTTTTTTTTTTTTTTAAGTTCATGTTTCAAAAAAAAATGGGTTTGTTTTCAAAATCTGGTTTTACTTAAGATATCTCCATCCTGGAGTGCATTTCATAAATTGCCCACATATTTTTCTTAGCAGAGAACTTAACTGGCTGTAATTTTTAACACATGGCCACATCATGTGATATTTTCAAAACATTTGCACATAGCTTTAAGAAGGTCCCGGCAGAAATGATCCATCATCTCACAGCCAGCCCATTTCTTAACAGCATATCTGCATTTTCCATTTAGCAGAGCTATATATTATTAGCTTACATTTTGGGTAGTAAAACAGTGTATTGCTGATTGTAAAACATGGACTTTATTATCTGCTGAAAATTGATTTGGCATTTATAGCCACTGTGTACTAGAGTGGCTTTCTGGTTTTAACATTAGTGCTTGCAAGTGATGATTTGTTTAAAGAACAGAAACAAAATTGTCATGGACATAACTGTTAGTGTCCTAGTAACTGAACATTTGGATTATCCACCTGTTTTTTAAATACATGCGTCTAAATGCTGTTACACAGTAAAAGTCTCCTGACAGTCCATTAACCACCTTGCTCTGTTTTAAGTTGCAGTTGCTATGCTGTTATATTAGGATAATTCTGTGTCTTACAAAACAAGTTTCCTGCCAAATGGGGAAAATGTGTCTGGAAATACTTAAGTCTAAGTTTTAACCTTGCATCATTATTCCAATCATCCTGCATAATGACTTTATCTTCTTGAGGATTCAGCTATTGAGTGAAAAGCTCTTTCTCTAAGAGAACTGTGGGTCACTGGGTTCTTCAAATACGTATGGTAGGGTTTGGGAGGTGGCATGTAATGGCTTGTTTTTCACAGTATTAAAGTTTCTTCGTCTTTTATAGTAGTAGTAAATTCCAAAATCTGCATAACATTATTGCTCTTATTTTCAATCCATGGGGCTGTGAACTGCGTCTTGCTACACATGCATGGAAAGTAACTTACACATCACGGAATGCGGATTGTGCTGCAGAGATAGTTTTTATATATATATTTAATCAAGGTTCCAAACACTTTTCCTGTGAAGATTTAGTGCTTTGTAACTTGGCCTTATAGCTGGAGAGGAACAAACAAAGCAGTTTCTCAGGACTGGTACTTCCTTGGTGTGCCTAAGGTGTTTAGAACCGATCACATCTCGATTTGAAGATTTTGGACTCGACACTCACATATTTAAGGCATCATTGTCATAGCTTCCAAATCAATGTGATCTGTGTATATGCAATTTAAAAAGAAGACTTGAATACTAATTTTGCATAAAATGAAAGGATGTTCTGTGCCAGTTTAACGTCCAAACAGAGAAACTGATACATTTAAGAGTAGAAGACATGATATCTGGTCCTTTTCAGGATATGTACATATGCCTATACCAGTGTTCTGGTTTGTTTGCTTCATCCTTTATTCTTCCAAATGTGTACATTAAGGATAACTCTACAAAAAATCAGCTGAAACCCGATCTTTCACTACCAGCTCACAGACTAAAACTAAGTGCACAAAACAACTTCTGCTCTTGAAGCAGTAACTGCCTTCCAAATCCAAAGTGCCATACCCCAACTCTCCTCATTCCAGTGGCATCACTATTACAGCTTTAAAGTTTCCCAAGCATGTCAAGCTGCATCTATGCATGCCAAGATCTGCCTCAGTATCGATAACGTTAAGCAGACCAGTGCTCAGTTAACATCTATGAATTTTTGGAGTTGAAGCATTTCTGTGTCTGAGTTGTTCACACAGTTGGATCTGGTAGGTAATTTCAGAGGAAGCCCAACATATATTCAGAAATGTTGGTCTCTTCACAAGTGTAGACTTACTTTTTGTTCCCAGAAATGTGTGTGGTGTAAAATGGAGCACAGAGCCAGGAATGCTGAGGCAAGTAGAGATTAAATTGGGAAAACCATAGGGCATAGCAGCTCTTGGATTTTCACTTACACGCAGACACAGTCTAGCCATATTGGCCCACTTGGCAAGACACTTCTTTCAGTATTCTGCTATGCTAACTCCATGTTCACGCAGTTCCTCTGTGAAGCTGGTGAAGCCCTTGCCATGCTGTACCGTGTTATGTTCACTGGCTCAACTCTCCAGGAGTTCAGCTGTCTTTGCACCAAGTTGCAGTTTTGCAATGTACATTTGCGCTTTCTGCCTCATGTTCATGAGAGTCACCAGACAAAGAGCAGGACCAGTGCAGGAGCTGCTTCCCCCTTGCTGCTGTTGATCTTGGGCCATGTTCCCTCCTGACATGTTTTCTGTTCAGTTCTCAGGTAGGACAAGAGCGATGGAGATTACTCCCATTCACAGAATAAGCTGCTAATTGCCAGTAGCTTTCCCTCTTGCTAAGAGAATACATTCCAAACCTGAGCTTGAGCAAGCAGAATATGGATTTGAATTCATGTGTTTTACTTCCAGAGTAAGGCTTCCACTCCAAAGACTTGAATAAGTAAATTCAAAGATTACCTCTTCCATCTCCCCTAGCTGGTCTTACACAAACCAGTTCTACTTGCCAATCTTCTGAAGGTGAAGCCATGGACATCTTTTCTGGAGGAGGTAGTCATGCTGTGGATCCCATGTGTCCAAGTTACTGAGGCTCTTGAAAGGCAGGAGTAAAGCCTCCTGTCTCCAGTATTTTCATGTTGGTATGCTGTAGGCAGTTGCTAGTTAAATATAACTAATTTTATATCATCTTTTCTGTCATGAGTTGTCTACAGCTACCTAATGGGAGGATGTAGAGAATACGAATGGAGCCAAACTCTTCTTGAGGTGCATAACGATAAGGGTGAGAGGCAAAAGGCATAAGTAATGGACCAAGTAGATACCAGGAAAAAAATTCTTCAGCGTCAGGATGGTCAGACACTGAAATAGTTTGTCCAGAAAGGGAGTGGTATTTACATTGTTGAAGATCCTAAACCCCTGGCAATTTGATCTAAACTGCACATGCTTGCACATGGCAAAAGCATGTGGACTGTCTGATCCTGAAGTCACTTCAGTCTGCTTGATGATTCTTTGTTCTACTGGATTTGTTAAGTGTTCTGGATATCCAGTCTGACGTGCTTCAGCCCTGTGTGCTGTAGGGGAGAGCAGAACAGTCCATGGCACTGGCTTCTGTGTTGTGTTTCAGGAGAAATTTCAGCAGAGTTGGGTTTCTGGGCACCCAGAGTTACTTATTCATTGCATTACTTGTCTGAAACCATTACTCGCTCTGTAATTTTACAAATGAACTTTGCGTGCTGGTAGAAGAGCACAATTGTCAGGCTCAGTGCTGTTTGAAAGGGCTGCACCTCCTTCTCCTGGTAGCTCATGGAGCTGTACTTCCACATACCAGAGCTGAATTTATTTCTCTGTGCTGTTGATATTTTCATTTTTCTCTCTACTAGTAATTTCTTGTTTACTGCCAGTTACAGGCAGAGTGTGAAGAAAGAGCCTCATTGTGAGCTTTAATTGCAAAACAACTTGAGACAATAAGTTGCTGGAGACCTTGGGATTTGAGAGGAGACTCTTCAACTGGAGTTTCACAGACCTTAGTTTTGTCCCTGTGCTGCAGCACACCACCTGTTAGTAATGTTCTTGCAGCTGGTTTAAAGCTGTAGTGTCAAAAGAGACACTGAACCAATCCAACTTCTAAAAATCGCCTGCCCAAATTCTTATGGCATGAAGCTACAGCCTTACTTGAGCTTTTCCATGATATTGTGTAATTAGTTGTGCATTTATTTCTGTTTCTTGTTTCTCTTGGGATCTGGCAATCTTTTGAAATTTTCATGAGAAATAATTACCTGGTAGGACCCACACATCTGAATGAATTTAAATTATCCAGCCAGCTATTTAGGTATTAATGTGGATAAATATTCTGGAGCTATGCCTGCAACTTAACTGTGCTTGTAAATGGGCACATGGTAGAAGTCAAAGGTGGCGGGAAATCTTTCTGAAGTTCAAAAGGAAATACCATCAGCAGTGGACACAGTTATTAAAAGTACTTCTCATATGGTTCTCATTCATTATGGACATCCCTTTGGAAGCAGACTGTAACAAGCTCTGCCGCATTTTTGCATGTCGACAGTACTGAGCTGACAAAGACCAAAAGAAGTGTGGAAATAGAAGAGTGAAAGGAATTGGTATTGATCACCTCTTGGAGGAGATGCTGAGGATTAAGGAAGAAAAATGTATTTTGGTAACCCTTCAAGCGTACTGCAAATTCATGCTGATATGCTGTAGGATCAGGCTGGTATCATTCTTGGTTAAAAAAAGGGGGTTACTGTAATGAACTGAGATTTGAGGGAGCATGATTTTCATTTGCTTAATGAACTGCAGTGAAGTTCAAAATGATGATTCAAAAAGCAGGGATATGTTTTACGTTTTAAAGTTCATTGCCTTTTCCAGCTTATCAATACATCTTTTCTGGGGCTTAAGTCACTACTCTGTCTTCTGTAAGTCATTTGGAAAGTCTCTCTAAAATTTGACTTGTTACCCTTTCAGTTCTAATGCTTTATTAGAATTTTCTTTATGTACTTATAATCCTCTTCTGCAAGGCTTGGGAGCCTTCCTGTGCATCTCAAGTGCAGATTCTTATAGTTCTCCCTTTCTCTCTGATTCTTCTAACAATGCTGGGTTCACTGTCTTATTGTCCTCCTGTTTTGAAACCACATCCTGCTAAAGGAATAATCTCTGCATATAGTGATACAGGGTCTTTCCCCTTCTTTCAGATCTCTCCTTAGTATGTGTTTTGTGAGTCATGCAAGCACACATGACTGAAATAGTTCTCCTGCCGCAAGATTACAGTTTGGAAAATGTGTGCACTCGCTTCATAGGAAAATGCAGCGATAATTTGATTCTTACTTCTGAACTATACATTCCAAATATATTCTGGTGACCCTTTTAAGCCAGAGCAATAAGCATGTGTACACAACCCTGAATTGTCATTGTAGCTGTTTTGTAATCCAAATGAATGCCATCCACGTAGACTTTCCTATATGTGACTTCCCCATATAATTCCTTGGATTTAAAAAAGAATCTTTTTTGAAGGATTTTGTGCCTTGCACAGCACTTTCCACATATTTCGTGGTTAGCAAATACAAATTAACATTTATTGTTTTAATTTTATTTTTCCAGTCCATTTCACCACATAATTGTTGATTGTGTAATTATATCTGCTAGATTTGCACATACTTATTTGTATTCTATTTAGAAGAAGTTTGTCTAACTGAAATTTAGAAGGAGTCATTTTCTGTGCCAGTGTTACTGTTTCTTATAGCTACTTTTCTTTGGCTGGAACTGTACTAGATAATGCTGTTTTTGACATTTTAGACTATAAACACTGCAATGTACAAAAATGGTCTTTAAAAAACAGGGTTGTGCAAAAAACTTATTGAGAAAGAATTGGGATTTCAATCAGTTTTGAAAGTGAAATCCTGAGTGAAACATAGGGACCTTGAGAGTTACTAACATAGTAAAGAAAGCGGAAAGATGCTCATTAAAGTAACTGTGGTTATGTCTGTAAAAGAAAGAGTATAATTAGATACCCAGCGAAGTCAGATGGCACTGTCATTTAATAGCTTTGAAAGTCATCAGTTTTCTTATTGGAAACTGTTTTGCAACTGTTTACTGTGTCTTTGGGCTTGATGTTTTTAGTTTTCATTTCTCCGCTGGCAGAGGAAGGGCAGCTCAGTTTCTAGAATTCAAGTGGTCCACATTGGCTGAGTTTATCCTTCCATGACACTGCAGGATCTCCTCACTCTAGGATCCCAAAAGAGAGAGAGCTTCTGTTGATCTCATCCATATTAGATTTTGGAAGTAATTTAAATTACTTCATTAAGATCAATATTTGAGTATTTTACACCGAGATCAGCGTTTCACTGCATTATATCTTCCGAAACACAAGCACAGTCCTTTGCAATTTTGAAAGGGGCTCTGTGCAGTAACAAATGTATATTTTGTTTTTATGAATTCCTAATAGTCAATATGAGCATTTCATTGTACCCTTGCAAACGGAGAAGTGAGATGGTGGCCTCTCTGGGAATACTATTTCTGTCTCTCATGTTAAATTTTTAAAGTATTTTGTAGAATGTTTATCTATTTTTGTTAATTTACTTACATCTCTCTACATTATTCTCTGGCTGGAAAAGTGAACATGTATTTGGGTTTTCTGTATTTATTCAGTGAGGCTGCTGCACAAGAGATGAACCTGTGCGTGAAACTTTGACGGAGACCTTGGTATGAAAGCAGAGTCTACAGAGCACGCCTAGCAAATTCTCTGCTGGGAAAGCTGGTGTTACAGCCTTTTTTTGCCCTCTTCAGAGTCCTCTGCATAGATAGAACTGCGTCTTGGGTTGGGTTTTCATGGTTGCTTCTCAGCTGACCAGTCAGTCTTCTGCCTGTGGCATGTCAATTGGTAGAGTAGTAATTTCCAATTCCTTTCATTTTTAGGAAGGAAAGTAATGGTATTTAATCTCCAGAGACCAGCAGAATCAGAATCCTTTCATTTATGCTGCCTTAAAGGTTTTGCTTCAAACCGCTCTCAAGAGTCTGTAAAAGCTCCAAAGATAAAAATACTACCTAAATTTCAGGTATCGACCTGTATCTCTCTGTAGAGTCACAAGAGAAATGATACACTCTTTCCTTAGTTAACTTCTATGTTTTCTTAGAAAGAGTTTTGTGGATGCTGCTAAATAACTTGCTTTTTCTTGAAGGAATATAGAAAATCATCATGTCTTGATTTCATCCTGACAGCAGCAGATATGATTGCATGGTTTTGTCTGGGGCATTGGTTCAAGACAGTCTTGAAATAATGAGTGTCTATTGCTTAATCACCAGGAATGTTAAATAGTTTTGTCACAAGTGTTTTTCTTTTTGGAGCCTGTAAGTGTTTTTGCTGTCTTGCCACACTAGATATAGAATAGATGCCTTGATGAATTACCCAATGGGGATTCTGCTGCAGAAACTGATGCTTACTGAATCAAAATCAAAGCCTTTTTTTTTTTTTTCCCCTCCTTTAGTCATTACAGTAAAACTGCTGGGTTTTAAGTATGTCTGCTTACTAGTCTGGATATGTGCACATTGTTGCATGCAATTGCTCACTTTTGGACGGCTTTTTGCCACAAAATAATATGGTGGTGCAGATGTTTTGATGCTGTTTTTTAAAACAGCTGATTGTGGATCTGATGCTGAAAGCTGATAAGCAAGTAGTATATATCATCATCTTGTGATCCAAACCGGTTCCTTTGGGAGTCAGCTCTACTGTTTCAGGGTGTTGTAATTAAATTGAGTGCTGTTAAGGTGTCAGAAATTACTTTATAAGGCAGGATAATGGACTTAAATAGACTTATTTGCACAATGCAAATCATAATCCAGCAAATTACACTTAAAGGCTATATATTAAGAAACAAAAAAAAACCCCAATATTCAATAGGAAGAGAAAAAAGAAAAAAATTGGTCTCATTTCTGAGTCAGTCTCTAAGATACCCTTGCATTAAGGTCTATCTGGTCTTAATATATGCTAATTTGTGAATAATAGTCATAACATGCTTTGTTTGAAAGAAAAAAAGAACTGGTTTTTATTTTAGTTAGGATTGGATGTGTGGTGGGAAATCCCTGTCAACTAGACCTTTAATAGTTGGAAAAACCCTTCTTACACATGCAAGATAACTTCTGTATCTAGCCCTTATCAGGTTTTGAGCAATGTTAATTTCCAGAAAAGTTTGTGTGAGTTGTGAATACTCAGCATCTTGTAGAATTAGACTGTATTTATGAGAAGGTTAATGTTGTTAGGAAAATAATAGATTTACATGCGTAGTGATAGCTGTTTGCAAATCAGCAGGTGGTTTCTAAAATACCAGAAATTAGCAAAATGTTTAGTGATGTGGCTTCTCTCTGAAAAACAAACCTGTTTAAAAATACTTGAACACTGAAACTTCAAGTGTTTAAAGCTGATTTCTTTGTCTTCAGCCATCTCAGGTCTTTTTTAATTATGTCTGAATTCACAGACTCTTACTTTTCAGTCTTGAGGACCTTATTTTGCATTTTGAAGGGCCCAGTAAAAAGAAAAGAAAATTTTCTTGCAAACCATATGTTTCAATAGGAGGCATATTTCTATGAATAGATAGGAAAAATTCAGATGATACCAGAAAACACGTGCTTTAATTTTGTATGTGTGTGCACATATTTTCTTACAGAATTCTAGATTACATTTTTTTTCAGTCGTATAAAACCTGCTTGGGACTGAATTAAGAAATGATGCGAAGCAATATTAAAAATTCTGCATGTTTTTAGAATCATACATGCTGTTCCAAGAAAATTGTTAGCCATAAAAGCCAAGGAATATAATTAAAAATAATATATATTTAAAAAATCAAAATCATGTGATCTAATTTTCCTGTGTTCCTTTTTCATATTCTAATTTAAAATTAAACCTTTCCCCTACTCTATAAATGGCTGTTGAACTGTGTATATCTCCTCTGAAAAGGTTTCCAGTGTGCTGGAAAAAAAAAAAAAAAAATTCAAAAATCTTTAATCCAGTTTCCTCCGTTTTATTTGCATCTTTGCCACTGCCCCCTAATTCTTCATTCACCAGTATTCTGAGGGGCAAATTTGTGCTGCACTGCTTATATATAATTTAAAACTATTGTTTCTAGCTTTAAACCCAAAGTCTTTCTTCATCTATCATTTATCTCATGATGTTATCTTTTGTACTCGATACCCTTCAGTAAGCACAGCCTGACACGTCTTGTGGCCTTTACCTTCTGCGATAAAAAAGATTGAAAAGATGCTTGGCACCACCTGGTGAAGATGAGGCAACCCTGGAGAACTGTGCTTTGGGAGCAGGTGACTGATGCTAAGAAATGTGCCAGTCTGGGGACACAGCTGAGGGGTTGTAGTAGGGAAGGGGGAGGGGAGGGGAAGAAAAAAAAGAGCAGGAACATTAATACATCTTCCTGAGGTTTGATGGGACATATACTGCCTACTGTTCCATCTGGTGCTTATGATAGCATGGCATATTAGCATGCTGCAAGTTCATAATGTATTCAGGGCGAGAAAACACCACTTGCATACCAATTGAGGCGTCCTCTTTCTCGGAGCTGCCTTTGAATTTCAATGATGTTTATGCCTCCTAAGCCATGACTGAACTGAGCATTTCCGCTTGCGGAGAAATAACAGCAGTGAGGGACTCTGGCTCGTGTGGCTTTTCTTTCCTCTCTCTTTTTCATTCCTCTTTTCTCTTCCTTTTTTTAGTTCTTTTCTTCCTGCTCTCTCCTTCCAATTTGTTTTGTTTGGGGAAGCTTGAAGATGATTTGAGGTTTTCGGATTAGCTAATTACAGAGCTTCTGTTAATATTACATTAACTTCTTTTTAAGGTTGTAGTCTATTGTCTTTTTGCTTATCTCAAAACGCTTAAATGTATTTTTATGATATTTTGATGAAATTACTCTAAAAGTAATGTCATGAAGCATTTATAAAATAGCACATTGAAATTCTGCTTTATATTCATATTTCCCATATTGCTAAATCAAAGAACAAACAATACCCTGAATTCCACATTTCATGGTAAATTATTTGTACCCTGCATCTTCAAAGACTTGATTTTAACTTCAAGAGTGCTACATAATAGGATAAGTATCTGAAGTTGAGCAGGTATGTAAGTCTTTGTAGGAGTGAGGTCTTTTTGTCGATTCGTTGCAGGAAATGTACTGATATGTTCGTTTTATTTCTCCCTACCCTGTCCTCTTTGAAACTCTGCTGAGATTGACACTTGACTGGAGACAATCTCAAAACTGTGCCGTAGACACTCTCGACTGCACATTTTGTTTCTGAACTTGTCAAAGATTGTGATCTCTTTATGGCTCAGTGCTGTGAATCGCTCTGCAGCCCTCTTTCCAGCGGGTTTTCAAAGTGTGAAGTTTACACACAGGGTAGGGTATTTGATGTGGGATTTTCAAGTGTCTGGAGTAATACATGAGTACGTGTCTCATTGGCTTTGTTGATGACTGATCTTCTAAACTGCTTCACGTGTTTTGAAAGACCTACCCCAAAAAAGGAGACCAGACTTGCTGCTTGTCATGGTTTAACCCCATCTGGCAATTAAATCCCACACAGCTGCTTGCTCACTTCCCACCAGCAGGTTGGGAGGAAGAGAATTGGAAGGGTAAAAGTGAGAAAATTCGTGGGTTGAGGCAAGAAGAGTTTAATAATTGAAATAAAATAGTACTAGTAATTGCAATAATAATAATAATAACAATCACAACAACAATAATAATAATAGTGGTTAATTGTAATGAAAAGTAAAATAGCAAATAGAAAGAAATAAAACCCATGAAATTCAAGTGATACAACTGCTTACCACCAGCTGACTGATATCCAGCCAGTCCCCATTCAGAAGCCTCCCAGCCAACCTTCCTCTCTGTTTTATTGCTGAGTGTGACATCACATGGTGCGGGATGTCTCTTGGGTCAGTTGGCGTCAGCTGTCCCAGCTGTGTCCCCTCCCAACTCCTTGTGCACCCTCAGCCTGTTTGCTAGTGGGGTGGGGTGAGAAGCGGAAAAGGCCTTGACTCTGTGTAAGCCCTGCTCCACTATAGCTAAAACATCCCTGTGTTACCAACACTGGCTCCAGCACAAATCCAAAACACAGCCCTGCACTATCTGCTAGGAAGAAAATTGGCTCTACCCCAGCCAAAATCAGCACACTGCTTGAAGAAGGAAGAATATTAGAACAGCATCTCTAATACAGACCCACTTAATGCATTTGATATCTAGTCCTCTACCTGCACCGTTGGACTCTTTCAGCTGCCCAGAACCAACTGTGGTTTGAGGCTTTAGCTTAAATGCATGTGACTGTCATGCTAATGTAACTTTAATAAAAATGTACTAGGTAGCACTTTGAACTCCTTTGCTCTCATTTAGTATTAATCCACTTGATTACTAGAAAAGAAAAGATCTTGCTCTAGTTCTGATCCATTCTTTCAAATACATCCAGCCGTGACTTTTATAAATATGTATTTTCAGACAGTCACTTAGCTACTCTTGCACAGATAAGAAATGAAAAAAATGCATTACTCATCTTGACAAAGAATAAATTGACTTCCTTTTGTTCACTATCTGATTATCTGTTGTCTGATGGCTTAAGAACATTCCTTGTTTATTGATAGTGCATTTAGACCTAGGTATTAATGCTTTGGCTTAAATGCTAATTATTTTTTTCTGTAATACATTCAGGAAGGCTAATGTTACTGAATAGGAATGTGGAGGAGGTAGTGTGGGTAATTCAAGCAAGTTTAGTCAGCACTTACAAGATTCTTGAAATGTTTCTTGATGTCCTACAGAACTGTTAACATCTGCACGGCTTGTGAGAAGAGCCACATTTATTGCAGCTGTATGCTAGCTAGAATGCAAAAGAAAAGGGGGGGATCAGAGTTAAGAATGAAGCAGCTGGCTTTTGGTACAGAGATTTGTAATTTTACTCTCATTACAGACTAACAGTAAACTCTACTTGGACTCTTTTGAATCAGCTTCTTTGAGATGGCAGGTTGAAGGCTTGGGAGTTTAGCTGTCAGTAGATGCAGTCCAACAAAATACACACAGTTTCAAAGAAAAGAAAACAAAGCTTTTAGATAAATAATCATAAGTGAAGTTCAGCCTTTTGAGGAGCTGTATGTTCCAGTATGATATAACATGATGTAGAACATGTGTTTAAAGTCTACATCTAAGATGGTTTAAAAAAAAGAGAAAGAGAGATTGTTTTAAATAATAAGAAAATGAAACAGAAGAAGTGGGGGAGCAATTGCATTTGCTTGTCCTTGTTCTTGCAAGGGTTTGGGATTGCTGGAGGAAAGCAAAGGTGTGTTGAGAGACTCCTGAGATCCTGGGCCTGACTGAACAGTGTAAATAGTGCCTCAGTGTGTTTGTTTTACCTCTTCTTCTCTCTTTTTGTGCTAGAAGGGAAAGTGAGAGAAGAGCTATCAGTATAGAAATCTCATTTTCAATTTTGCTCCTTCCTGTAAAAACATCACATACACATTTCCAGAATCAGGATTTTTGGTCCAAGTTTGGTACCCTCCTTGCCCATTTCTTTCGCACTCATTGAGACAGATTTAAACCCAAGCTATGTCAATATTTATTAGTTGTCACAATCTTTGTTCAGTTTCAGCTAAGATTGAAGATTTTTATAGTTTTGTTTTCTTTTTTATCTATTTGATATTAATGAAAACTGATATTTCTTTTGTTTCCTCTGGTTAATGTAGCTTGGTATGCTTCCCCTAACCTTTTTTCCCTGCACATTTTAAGTGAAGCTATTCTGGTTTTGCTCAGTTAATTTCTTTACAACATGGCCAAACCATTCACAGTGGGAGTGTCAGGATCTGTTTCTGCATTTCCTGCTGTTTCTTAACAACCTCAACAACTGGGGAAACTGCACATCTATGCTCCTGTTCTTTATTTGCTGTCCTTAAATGGTGCTTCTAATAATTTTCTGATATTTTCTAAACCAAAACCTAGTGCTTGTTCACTTATAGCAATAGCACAAACAGCTACCCATTAAGAAACAGTGCCAAGAAGGACCATTGGGATGAAGAGCATGCTGTTGTTGCAATAACTCTTTTAAGGAGCTTGTTGGGGTATCTTTATCTACCCACATGTTTTTGCTGTCCATACTGTGATCTATAGCAGATGTCCACTCTGGTGGCCTTCTATGATTTTTATCTATTCTGTCTAACCTTAGACTTTTCACTGTTACACTCATCATTATTTAATTATAGCATCGGGCATTTTAAGAACTCCTTACAATGATGATTACTACCTGCTTTCCATTCTCCTGACATCAGAGTACAGGCAAAAGCGAATTTTTTAACATTTCATTTGTGAAAATTACTGCATTTGATTCATCAGTGTTCGCCACCTTATACCTTCTTCTAGTTTCTGAAAGTTTATTTCCACTTGATGTTTTGAAAACACATTTTATCTTAATTTTGTGCAGATTGTTGGTACTGAACAGAATTATGTGCAAGCCCCAGTAGCTCTGTAAGTCAGGGTTCATAATCACCTTTGGAAATGACCTGCTAAGTTTCTAATAAGTCATTTGTATGCACAGTTACTGAGGCTACTTGCTCTGTTGCAATAATTACGGAAAAGATAATGGATGGGAACTCATTTCAGGACAGTTATTCTTGTTAACTGTTTAGTATTTCATCCAAGTACTGCTGTTTTTTCATTTTTTAGTTTTACTTTCATAATTTTGGAGTTTGCTGGGGATAGTTGTTGCAGTTAAGCAGTTCTTCATTTCTTCGTATCCAAGCAGTTTAAAGCCTACCAAACAACTACTGATGTATTTCACATCTTCTGTTCCAAGGGAAGACCATAAAGAAACATGTTCTCACAGGAGATCCCAGTGCAGTCACTATCTCTCTATGCTTTCTGAATTGTCTCTGCCCTTGGAATTTAGCTTTCTTAACACATATGTGCGTGCTGGAAGGATGTTTATAAAGATCTATGTGAGCCGCCCTAGTATTTTTTTTTTTTATTTCTTCCTTGCTTGCCATTTGATATCTCTGACTGATTATACATGTGAAGAAAATAGCAGGGTTTGTTTGGTTCTCAGTGTTTTAGTGCAAAAAAGAAATGGTGTTAAATTTTGGCAGGATATTTTCAAGTTCATACATCATTACGTGGCTATAGCTGTGAGAACATAATCCAGTTTCCTATGACTGGATAGTGTGCAGTTGTAGGCATGACACTGCCTGTTGTGCTGCCTACTGCAATTCCACTTTCTCCAAAACAGAGTTAGGTGTGGGGGGAGGCATAAATTGGGGAGGAGTGGGGAACATCTAACTTGTTTGGCTGGGGTAGGGAGGTGATGTTAGGAGGCACTGAAAAAGGTCTTCTGTTGCAACCAGTGCTGCCTATTTGCTCTTTTGAGAAAGAAATGGTTATAGCTGAATTTTAGAGAGAAATACTTAATGCTGTGTTTGGCATTGTGGGGATAGAGTAGTCCATACTGACGTGTACGTACACATGCGGTATCACAGGTTTTCCTTCCTATATCGCGTGGCTACAGATATTGGGAAGAACTTTTCTTAAAGCCTCTCTTCTTGGCTTTCTGAGTACCTTGCCATTTATTTTGAATTTTCCGTCTGGGAAGGGAGTTTTTCCCTGTGCCGCCGCACAGTGTCGGCTCCCTCTAGTGGTCGCCCGTGCTCACCTGTGGCCGTTCCCGGGCGGCGCCGTCCCTGCCCGGGGACCCGGCGCTCCAGCGGCGCATCCCGGGGCCGCCGCGGGCACAGGGTTAAGTGCATCCACACTAAACATTCGGAGTCCAAATGCATCAGTCTTCTTTACTTTGTCGATATTTCTCTTGCAGTCACAGCATTGAGTGGTTTCTCTCTGGTGTCTGACTTCTCGCCCTGCAGTTTCCCCTCCATTTAACATTCCCTTCAGTGTAATTGAAGGTTCTTTCCCTCTTACAGTTTTCTAAATCTGAATGTTTAAAAAAAAAAAAATCGCATTAAGTATTTTTATATACAAAACCAAGTAAGTAAAACTTGATCACATATGTGTGTAAGTGCATGTTTACATACACACACATGCATATACAGAAGTAATCCATGGAAGCTGCACTGATCCACAAAGGTTAATATTAAATTGCCATGTTAGAGTAATGATTTAGCTGGCTTGATGAATAAAGGTTCTATAAATATAAAAACCTTTTTAATGTATTTATTGGGGAAACACCCCAAAACATTTAATTTGAATCTGCTGGGCTTGAAATGAAGCATGTTTTGTGCAAGTGTCAAGCATGTCAAGCATGGCAATGCTATGATACCTGAAATTGTTTTAAAATTTTACTTTTATTTTCTGTGGGTTGTGTAATAATTGCTGACTTTTCTTTCAATTTAGGCTTCAGCTGGGTGATTTTTTTTTTTGGTGGTCTGATATTTAAAATTCGAAGGATAGGGAATATACTTCAAAAGAAGGAAGTTATAATCTTTACTGTGCAAGACTAAGACTACTGTGATGCTTTAAGGCCTAGAAAGTGCTTTGTGTAACTGTATGCCCTGTGAGTGGTCTCATTAGTTTACCTACAGCTGGTTTCAGTGTCTGTAGTTAAGCACATATTCCTGAGTGTTTCTGGGGCTAGAGTCTCCCTGCAAGGCTAACCCAGCATGTCTCTTCTTGGGTGAGATCACCTGATATCTGTGCCAATGTGACTTTGTGTGAATTTGCCAGCTTTGGAAGGGGGTTTAATCTGGTTTTGCTTTTGTTAGTCTTTCATGACATACACAAGTTCCTTCCTTTCCCTCTTCCTTTCCATGCTTATATGATTTCATATTCACATTTAAGTATGCATGTGATATATTAGGCCAGATGATTCGAAATACTCTTTTGGTTTTGCTTGTGGTAGCATTTGTTTTGCTTATGAGCTTATTTGTCAATGAGTAGTATTACCTCACCTAAGAAGGTATTTGGGTCTTAATTTCTTGTGAAGTTTCTGAGAATCTCTCCCTCTTTTCACATCCTTACTGCTGCATTCAGGTGTGAGCCAGTGCCCAAAATAAAAGACAGTTGCTGTGACATGCGGCATCCAGAAGGAGCTGACTCGTAACTAATAATGAGTATTTTCTCACTCTCTGTCTAGACAGTCAGTCATGTAAATACAAGATGTCTTTAATGGCATCATCTGATGATGTGCAATGATAGTCTTCCAAAGTGTGTATGTCAGTGGGTAATACTGAGGTGGGGGAAAGCCTATAGTTCCACTTTTGTGTTGCTGGTAATGGCACTAGGTAACAGTGCCACCATCTGAGCAAGTATTTCTGGGGGAAATACACTTCATTGTATATTTTCATTGGTGGATAATACCTGGCTGAATAGAAACATATGAGTTATTATGCCTGGTGACTGAGGACCGGAATTCTACTACGTGCACTCTGCAAAAGCAGTCTGAATGCCTCTGGTTCTCATGAGACAAAGAACCTAGATCTGTAGAGGAATATTTATACTGTGTGATTTAGCAGCCTTATGGATTAAAAAATTAGAAGTTCTAATTCTTTACTGAAAGTCTTGTGCACTAATTTAGCTGTCTGTGTTAGATGACAGAAATTAGCAGATTTCCTCACAGTGTACTGGTACTTGTGCAAAAGGGATTTAGCTGGCCCTGCTTTTGGTCTTAGGGTAAGGTCTTGCTCCCCAGACCTGCACATTGGCCTAATGGAACACACTTCCTGTTGTTTGAAATATCACTGGGAGGAAATTCGGTTCTTGGATGGGTAAAATGGCGCAGTCTGGTAGAGCAGTGATTTGGGACCTTGATCCACAAGGTGAGGAGCAACCTGCCCTAAGCTGGCCAACACCACTTCACACTTTACAGGATCTTGACTTGTCCATGACAAATTCCACAGTTTAAAACCAAGCAAAGCCACATGTATATCCATTACCTTCTTGGTAGTCCCTATGTCATCTTTTCAATTGTATAACTATGGAAAATACCACCACCTACACACGTTTGATTCTTTTTGAGCCTAAAGAACCTCTGGCATGTTATATAAATATAAACATAAACAATGCCTTTTAAAAATACCACCATAATAACTTTTTTTGCTGGCAGAGTAATTTAATATCTAAAGTTTCCCTGAATCTAAATAAGTTACCTTAGATTATTATCTAGTCTATATTTGAGACTTCAGTTCTAGTTAAATCTAATTAAATACTGGTATCAGTATTCTTCTAGGACTTTTCTAAAGTGAGCACATCTATGCACCTTATATAGGTGCATTACAAGTAAAAGAGTTCATGATTATTTTGTTTCAGACTTTTAGCTGTGTATAACAAACTGATTTCAAACTGAAAGAGAGTAGGTTTAGATTAGATATTTGGAAAAAGTTCCTTACTGTTAGGGTGGTGAGGCACTGGAACAGGTTGCCCAAATAAGTTGCGGATGCCCCATTCCTGGAAGTGTTCAAGGCCAAGTTGGATGGGGAACAACCTGGTCTAGGGAAAAGTGTCCCTCTCCACAGCAGAGAGGTTGGAACTAGATGATCTTTAAAGTCCCATCCAACCCAGGCCATTCTATGGTTATATGATTTACTGTTAATTTAGACCTGTACAAACTTTGGATTTAAAACATAAATATGCCCCTGGAGACCAAGTTAGGAAACTCCAGTTTGTGTTGGGAGAGAAAATCTCTCTTCCGGTGGGAAGGATGTGTGCTGTGTGTGGTTGAGTATAGGAGAGCATACAAACAGTATCAATTTCATGCTGATGACATTTGCATTTCTTTGATATCGGTCTACCTTCATCTGTAGTTTTCCAAGTAACATGTATTCTTGACGAGGGTAGGTCCAGAGAAGATGGTACAGAAAGGAAATGAATTACTGGTCAGGGAGCCTTTGGGAAACTACATCTGAAAGCATGCTAGTGGTTTTCTCTAAGTGAAGGGAGTGATTGCTAATGTAGAGAGGTGGTCACATGTAGCTTGTAGGGCAGGCTGGGGGGTGGGTTTGGCGAGCAATTGCTCTGGTTGTTCTTCAGGTTGCTGGAGGCGGTTAGCACCACTTTGTCACTTCACTTGGGCCTCAGCCCTCAGTGAGCTGGTTTTGGAATGGCAGTAATAGTTCCTGTGATGTGAAACACAAGACAACCACTCAAAACACGCCGTTCTTAGTTTAGTAGCTTGTCAAAAAAAGAAAGATCCAAGAAACAATGTAAACTGGAAAAGAGTATTTTATTACTGATTATGGGACTGTTTCCTTATTAACTACAGAAGTTATCCATACATAGAGGCATTTTCTTGATGCTTGATGGGATATTTAGACTAAATCCACATTGTCTTCACCTTCGTTACAGGCCACTTGGTGTGTATTCAGCCATAATGAGGGAACTTGTAGACTTTGTTTTCTGGGGGCTTATGGAACCTTAGGGCAGTTGCCGGAATTTGGCCCTTATTTTGCTTGTCTTCTTCCCTATGTTCCTGCATTCAAGCAATTTTACATGGTAAAATCTGCAAAGCCAGGGAGAGTGAATGAGAAAAAAGGCTTTTGAAAAAAGGTGCAATTCTGACAGGAGTCAGTTTTTACTGAATAACTGAAAGTGAATTTATGATAGTTTTGAAACTGTCAAAATACGGCAGATTGGTAAATGAGAGGGAAAAGTTATTTTTCTATTCCCCCTCCACTTTTAAAATGAAATTATGTGGTAAGATGAGTTTGTTTCTTTCAGGAGAAAACTATAAGTCCAAGCAAAGCAAGCTTATTATTTTTGTCTTAACTCTGAGATCGAGCTCATGCGTTGGTTATGTTACAATATGAGTAATTATCTGACCTTCAGCTGCTAGTCTGAGTGTGGGACCAAGTGTTTTTTTGCTAGTCATAACCTCACATCCTAGAGAGCTGAAATGAAGGAGAATGCTTCTGTGTTTTGGTACATTATCATAATGGTAGAACCAGCTGAGGTACCATTATGGACAAAGCATTCAGCTACTTTACGTCATCCATAAGCTCTACCAAAACTGAGAGACATTAGCACAAAAATCCCTTTCAGCTTTTGGGAGACAGAGGAGATTACATTATTCTCAAGGCTTTTTTTAGCACATCTGAAGAAAACTCTGATAACTTGGCCTGAGAGAACTTCAGTGAACTCCCAGGATACAGAATTTCTTCTAGCAATTGCATATTAAATGAGTAGAAATGGGTAAACTGAGTGTACTTTCATTTATTCTGAAGAATAGCTGGTGATATGAATTGTTAACTATCTGAGCAGAGGAGAACCAAGATAAGCCAAATTGTGATATTGCTCTTGCAAAAGGGTCATCTTCAGCATGTGAGCTTCATACCCAGTGCACTAAGGAGCAGTGAACTGTTGTGTCATCTGAAAACTTTACTGTGCATGTCCATCAGTCACTCCACACAGATTCTCATTCCTGGTGGATAAGCCTTGCAGGGGTAACATTCTGTGACAAAAGATGGAGTCTGAGTGTCTGAACTGCTTTCTCATACTGCATTTCTGTAAATCATCCAGAGAGTAAAAGTTCTCTACTGGGGAACTGGAAACCTGGTGATATTTCCTTTCTAGGGCAGTAACGTGACTGCATCTGGTGCTGCCAGAAAGTTATGTCTATATTATGCCTGCTTCAGATAAGTTGTTTCTAGCACAAAAACATCCATTGTGTTTAGGTCCTCATTTATTCATTAAGAAAACATCCAAAGGGCCAAGAGGTGAACGGAATGAAGACTGTACCAGTCTCAAACAGGGTCTGCAGTGGTGTTGTCCAAATGTCATGTTTTATGGCTGCATTGTATGACTTGCAGGCTTTTCCAGGGGTTCAGTGCATGGAGAAGGTAGACTTTACCATATATATCAGGCTTATTCCAGGCATTCCTAAACAAGTCCTTTTCAACCAAGGCAACCTGGTAATACTGTTCTGCTCTGCGTAGCAGCAGGTCTGTGAGTCAGGAGCTGTGGGTCTCCACAAACACTGCTTTGTTAATGGTTCTGCATGGCTTGGCCACATCTGAAAGAGGAAAGGTTTGATACTGACTGCAGCATGATAGCATTATGGATGGAAGAGCTATGGAATTTGTCCTCTTAAATGGACTTGTGGTCGTCTGTCTCCCAGTTCATAACCACTGAAACTCATAAGCTGTGGTTACCTGCTGGCAAATTCTATGCTATCCCCCTCAAATTAATCAAAATTAGTCCAGTGCTTCTAGATAACCATCAGGTAACCGTTAAGATTTACGTCTCGATTCGTATAGTTTGGGTGGTGGAGGCAGGTTTTAATCCCTTGTGTCATGTGTGGGGTTTGCTCTTTCTGTGAGTTTAGAGAAAAAAAAGACAGTGGACTCTTTTAATTTAGCAAGTTTTATTTTTATTTTTAACATGTTGGCACCAAAGTAGAAAGTACTGTACAATCAATATAGAGCATCTTTTAAGACCCTTTCATGCCTGAGTATACATCTGGAACTGTTTTCACTAACTAAAAGTAAAATAAATGCCACAGCATATTATACCACAATTTTTTTCATTTAAAAAAGGAAATTGAAAACACACCACCCCTAGAAATGCTTGACATTGAATTGGCTATTGAAATGGTATCAGTAAAGTATTTATATATTCCATATTTTGTTCCATGCATCAGCTTTCCTTGATGCGTTAGACTTGGAAGTGTGCCATGTGAGCTGAAATGTTGCCATTTATGAAAGGCCGCCTTGTTTTAGAAATGGACTAAATCTTTTAGGGTACAGGAAGTAAAGTAAATCAGTTTGAATACAGGCACATCTCTCTTCGCCCCTTCTCCTGCATGTTTTGCTTTGTCTCTTCCTTGTTTGCTTCAGAAGCTGACTGTGCTTACTGTAAATATCAGTGTTCACCTAGCAGCTAAATACAGGGATAAAAATAACCTCTACCATAAAAACTGAATGAATGACAAGAACAGTACAGTTTCATGAAACAAGAAATCCACAGAAGAAATATCGTAATTTAAAGTTGGTTTTACAACATTCTTTAACTTTAAATGGAGCAAAATACTTCTGTGGTTAAATCACAGTTCTTCATTCTGTGCTGTAGAGGAGATTCAAGAATGTACATTTCAAAATGTTTTGCCTTTTTTTTTTTAAATAAAAAATATAATCCAAAGCAAATGCACTAGATCTCTGCATACTTGAAACATATTTTCTGAATTTATTCTAAGTCTTTCACTGCACCAGAGGCTTGTGTGTATGGATTAGGACTAGACCATTATTTCACCATCTTTCTCCATCCTGAACTGATTGCAGTGAACACTACAGAATGAGTTCCAGATGTCTCCTTTTCCTTCCAGTTTGGAGGACCTCTGGTTTCAGCCCCATTTGATCCGAACTGGGCTAAGGAGTGCAAGTCTGTTACTGTTTACAGGGATTCAGTGGAAAAAAATCTGTGCACCTGAAAGAAGTTACTTCCTCTATGTACACAATCTGAAATGTGTGTTGCTGTGGGATACTGCCTGTATGAAACTTTCTGGTGTGTCCCTGCTAATTCAGGATTATTGTTTGAAATGTCAGGGTCCATCAGAAAAAAAAGATAGAAATAGCTTTGCAAATGGGAGAGTGGTTTGAATTAAGAGCATGAAAATGCATTTGAATTCAAGAAATTGGGCAATTTTAAGACATGGTGAAAGTTCTTCCAACTTTCAAGCAAAATTCAATGTGTATGTCCCTGTATTATAAAACTGGAGCAAATGTACATGAAAACTTACCCAGGCAGGTTTTCACATGTAAAAATTACAGTTTTTCCTCTTAAGGGATTCTTTCTTGTCCTCCCAAACCCTTATCACCTCTGAATGTATTAATAGCAGAATATCCACTGAGAGTGTGTATAAAAAATGTCCATACATAAAAAGCTTCATGGAATGACATAGCTTAAAGTAAACTTGGCTTGTGAATATGATTTAAATACCATTTTGTCTTTAGCTTTCATATCATCAGGCTATTTTTCAACCATTACAGTAAAAAGTCTTGCTTGTTTTGTTTATTTTTTTAATTAAAAATAAATAATGATTTGTAGAAGCTGGAGTTCCAGGCTGGAGTTCCAAGTATCAGATGCCACAAGCTTTAGGAGTTCAGATAGCAAGAAGTGTTAACGCTTTTATCTGTGGTCACTTCGTTCTGTGCTCCATCACTGCTGCATCCCCTGAACGATCTACATCTTAAAGAGCTGCTGAGGTTCTCTGGACATATGGGTGGTGGGGCAGTGGTGGGTGCAGAGCTGCTGTAGAGAGGCGCTCCCAGTCCCATCACTCCCTTGGAGGTCAGGGAGCCGTATGGAAAGGCAAGAAGCAGGTAAACAGTAGCAGTAGGAGCAGAATGGCTCCCACGGGGGTTTTGCTATTAAAGGGGAAAAGAGGGATGCAAAGGCTCTTCTCCTGGGTGGTGTGGTGGTGTCTTCCAAGCATGTGGAAAAGTTTTGTGTTTTGCATTGTACTTCTTCAAAAGCCCCTTTTCCCCGCCCCCGAGGAGAGTCTCTGCTCTGACAAGATAATCTTGCACTCTGGTAAGAAGTGTTTTGAGGTGTGCTTGAAAGGAGCCTTGTTTATATCTCCTTGCAGAAGGCATGGCTAGGGAACTTATGGACAATCAGAGATAAATCCGTCTGCCTGCAATCATACACTAGGAGAGTGGCGCTTAGGTCTTTGTAAGGGAGAGAGAGAGGTTAAGGAAAGGTAAGTGGTCTGTAAAGGGTATTTGTGTTTACCCCTAAGACATCCAGAGAAAGGTAATTAGGAAAAATCAAGCCTAATGTTATTAGATTTAGAAGAGAAGTGCAGAGGTCTGTGGATAAGTTCAGCAGTCTGCAAACTGGGTGGTAGACACTATTCGAGGTAGTAGAAACCATTTGCATCACGGTAGAGTGGGAACCTGAAATTGGAGGGCAAAACCAAAACACTGTTTCTCACTACCATGTTCAATTTAAGTAACAAAACATTGCCAGCTTTTTGGGAAAGTCTCCCCCTTCCAGTCTGAATGCATTTCTGATCAAACCTGAACTTTGAAGTGCAGTGGGGAGGGAGCAGGAGCCATGCGGTTGGTTACAGCTCAGGATCGCTTTTAGTTATCACCAGCTGAATTGAAGGATACAGGCTGTGCCTGCTTGCTGAGAGCAGCAGTCTGTTAGAGGAGCTCGATTTCTCTCACTCCTTCTTCCACCCACCTCCATCTCTGTGCCTGTGTCTGCGCTCCCACATGCTTCAAATCTGTGTACCTGGACTGCCTTCCTTAACAGTTCAATGTGAGTGTTAGCAGAATGAAAACCAGATGGACCAGCAGTTCCCACTGTTATCTCCCCACCAGCTCTGGCAAGCCTCCCTTTCTCTCTCCTTTCTTGGCATGGCAGAAATATTTGCCTTTATTTAGGAGGGCTGGGGCTCACTGCTGTGCCTCTTTCCCTCTGTTGCAACATGAGCTGAAAGCTATTTATTCCCTTGTTGCTGAGGTTGGTTGAGGTGAGTGCAAGATGAATTCGGCTATTAAGGAAGCAATTAACATTTCAAGATGAGTTTTCATAGTTCTTTATATTAAATTAATGGCTTGTTGGAGGTATAGATTTAACTGTTTTAGTATAGTGATATGGAAAGGAAATGTGTATAGAATATGTTTAGAAACTTGCTTTTGTTTTCCAGCATGTAATAATTTGCTGTTGCTTGATTTGCAAATCAAACCTCACTTACCTGTGTAGCAGCCTTAATATTTAAGCTAATCATATAAGCTCTTCCCTCCACATCTGAGTTGGAAGGATCTATCCTTTGATCAACACCACAGATCCTATAAAATTGTATCTATATTCCCCTTATCCTATTCTGGAGGTGTTTTACTGTTCATCTTCCCCAAACTCGTCTCTATATGATATTACTCTCTTTCCCTGAGAACTGAAACACTGCCTGTAAGCATTCCTACAAAGGGCGAAGATGGCTTATTTAATTGCAGTACCTGACAGACTGCACCTCTGGGACTTACTTCCTAATTTTCCTGAGTTTCAGGCAGCTAAAGATTGGTATCTGTTATGTGTTGTTAATTTTTTTTTTGGGGTGGGTTTTCCCCACTCTTTTCGCTCCCCCCCCACCCCCCCCTTTTGGGTAATTTTCTCATATTTAAGTTTTCTGGTAACTAAGTGTTTTGAGGCTTTTTTAAACATACACTTCGTTTTTTAAATGTCTGCATTGTATTTAATTTGTTATTGGGACGAATTTACTTGTCTCTTGGGGGAAAATTTCCAGTATTATTTTGTCATTGAAGTTTGTATCTTGCTAGTAAGAACAAGGATAACACGTTGAAAAGTGGAGTGACAGAATTTATAGAACATGATGGGCTTTGCTATTGTCTTGAATTAAAACCACGGACTTACATGCTTGTCCATTAGCAGCAACACTTACTTGCTTTACAAAATAGTTTCATGAAGCTCAGGAAGACTTGTGTAGGGCAGCGTATAAATAAATAAATAACTGTGACTGCCCAAGGAAGAGATGGGAAGAATTTAACTTAGGCCCATTAAAACCTAAACTTGATTGTACTCATCTTTTCTCAGGATGGCTCGCTAAATTCCTGGCATGAGTGAGGAAGCCTTAATTTTGCTTTCAATTGGTAAATGTTGCCAAGTTTGCCCATTCTTAATAAATGAAACATAAGGGCTTGCATGGTTTTTCAAAAATTTTAACATAAAGGTGTTCAAAAACATGTTGGAAGAAAGATTACACTTCCGTAGCTTCTATATCAAATATCTTACATTTTTAGATCTTGAGTTGCAAGAAAAGTGTTAAGTTTTCTGCCTGGTTTTGCCTTTTGTTTGTTTTGTTTTCTTGGGTAGGTATATTCCTTCTTATCTTGCAAGTTTTGAATTAAAGTTTTTCTTATTGTGAGATGGTGCAAACTTACATGCTTATTTAAAAACAATGGTATGTATATGAGATGCTTGACTTAGCATTTTGGCATGTTGTGTTTATTTTTCTGGTGAATGTGGGAATATTCAGTGGCATTGTGGTAAAGTTATCCAGGAGGTGTGTGGTATTTACCTTAAGCATCTCTCCATGATTACAAGGAGAAGGGATGGAGAGGGCAGCAGGTGACACAGAGAAGAGACACGAAGAGAGCTGGCTTCAGCCAATATACTACCCAATATCTCACCTGTACTAAAGAGCTTCAGGTTTTAGTTCTGGAAGAGCTGCCATAAGGGGATTTATTACCTTTCTGTGTCTTCATCTATTTTTTCCTCCTGACTGACATCAGAGCCTTGAAGGGAGGTGGCATTATTACAGTTCAGGAGTGTTTGGGAGGTAGCATCTGTACATGCTAGAAAAAACCCTGGAAGATAATGCAGCACCGCTACAAGTGAGGTCTTACCATCTGCATTACACCTTTATAAGTAAGGTTTAGGTGTTGTAATTTGGGAAGAGCATACTGGAGTAGATAATCAGGTGTAATCTTTCACAGCAGATGCTGAAATGGCTTGCTTCTTGCATTAGCTTTTAAGTTTTTGTCAGAGGGGGTGTGCTTGGGGAAATAAACCAGTGTGTTCCTGTGGTGTGTGTTGCAGATCGCACTGAGAAGCATTCCACAATGCCAGACTCACCTGTGGATGTGAAGACACAATCCAGGCTGACGCCTCCAACCATGCCACCTCCTCCCACTACTCAAGGAGCTCCAAGAACCAGTTCATTCACGCCCACAACGTGTAATTGTCTTATTTTCTTCCTTTTCTTCCATCTTCTTTCTATTCTGTGTGTAAGGAACCAAAATATGTGAAAGGAAACGTGCATGATGTGTTGGGAGCAGCATTTGGTTGTACTGCAATAAAGTAATTATGCAAAACTAAGCCCACAACAGATTAATAATCTCTAAGGTATTAAGATGGTCAGCTCGGAGTTGTGTTGTTATTTCATTGACAGCTTGGCCGCAGTGTCAAACAATAGCAAGCAGTGGTTTCCCGTGTACTTAATGCTCAGATCAGTCCTCTTGTCAGAAGTACAGGAAACCTTCTCATACATGCCCTTATGTTGTTTAAAAGTTCCTGTTCTCTTTTGTATAGAAACTTCAGGGAGTTGTTTGTTTGTTTTTAAAGTGGAGATAATTCATAGTGAAAAAAATACTTGTCTTCCTCCCACTTACATTTCAATGAAGAATTCTGATTTAAGTGCTATATAATATTTAGTTCATATTGATATAAAACCAAAATTAAAGCCTTTTCATTATTTTTGTCTAGAGGTTTCCAGTCTGTGAGCATTTCACTTCTCTAAATCACTTGGGGATGCATTTCTGTCTCAGTGTATCGATATAAACACATAAAAAACTCTACTAGTCTTGATGGAATTACTCTGCATTTGTATCAGTGACTGAGATTTCAATCTGGCATGCTGTCTGGACTATTCTTTTCACAGCCATGGAATGATCTGCATTTCTCTTACTAAGATTTAGCTGCAAAGTTTTTGGTCTCTTTTATACTGCCTTGTAATAGTATAAACATGAGAATGTGTTTACATTTCACATTTTAAATAAAACATTTTTAGAACAGTAGAATACATATGCCTAAACAGAATGAAGGCAGCATCTTCTATTTGTCTTGCCTATGTCTGTTTAGTCCCTTTCTGTCTGTTAGATACCTTATTTAAAATTCACCTCTATGCAGAAGGCCAGCTCGAGGCCTTTGTACTACTTATCCCAGGGAACCCTGTCCTGACAATTTACATTGAACTTAAACAGTGAGGAGGGTTTGTGCCAGCTATTCACATAAACTCAGATTTAACCCAGTGACCCTGATCTTGCAAAGATTTGTCTGTTTTGCTTAACTCCAGCACCTGAATCATCCTGGGTGGAGCTTCAGACTGGAGCCGCTCCAGTCTGAAATTAAATTGTTTCTAGGTTTTTGCAGGATTGGGCTCCTGCAGATTAAGCTTTGCAGTGTGATGCCCTTGCCACAGTTCAGGATAATGTTTGGCACTCATAAAAGGAATATGACAATGTTCTTTAATCACACAGTCCTTAGTGTACTCAAAAGATTTTTGGATGTTCGTTTGTATGATTGAGTTCAGCAGTTTGGAAGGTGTTTAAACCACAGCTGGATATTTGGAGCTCTCTATTTGAAGACTAAAAGTCTAAAAAAATCTGATTTTAATTGCTTTTTACCCTGTCAGATTTTGGATTTTGGCCTTAGCAGTTCCAGCTTGTATAGTAAACAGCCACTTCTGTCACAGTGTCTGTTAAATTTATTATTACTACAGTGGGAATGCCTGCAGGCCAGAAAGATCAGACTTGTTTTCTGGTCTAGAATATCCTTGTTTTCTTTGGTTCAGATGATTAAAAATTCTTAACGTGTCTTATTTTGGAATTTTAAATGCTAAATTCTTTTGTATTAATAACATGGTTTTGTTTTAGAAATTATGTAGATCTTTGCCAATTGGCAAATTGAAATATTATAAGGAAAGAGCTGAAATCATGGGACTATTTCTGTATGCCTTTGGAGAAATCTTTACCTGCCTTTCTGTGCTTTTGTGGCTGCAGCCCCAGGACCCTCTGCCTGTAGCAGCTCCTTACTGGTGACAGTTGTTGGGTAGTATCAGGCTAGATCAGGGCATGTTGCTGTTCTTCCCAGTCCTCATTTACTAAGTTCGTGGTATGATGACTTTTGGCTATGCAAGTTTCACAACGTATTTGTTTACTCAGATATCTCTCTCTGTAGCACTCAGAGCATGGCTTGGAGTCACACGTGGAGCTGAATTTGCAGAGGCCAACTTCTTTTTATTTCTGCTTTTTCCAATTCTTGTTCTACCGAGCCCATGCAGCCAGAATAGGCAGTCAAAACTAGGATAAAACACAAGCAGAAACTAACATAGCTTCTTCTGTAGTGCCTCCACAAGGCAGTCACTAGAGCAACAAAAGCTCCTTCAAAGGTTTGGGGTAGTGATTTATATGTAGTAATAGGTGTCCACCCTCAAAAAGGACTTCCAGGCTAAAAATAAGGATGACTGATGAAGAAAATGACACAAAAATGGGATGTTTGGCTTAAGAAAGGCTGGTCATTGAAAAATATTGACAGTCCCTAAAGTTGCTGGGTTGCCTCGGCTGTGCTTTTATAGAGAAAGCAATTTATACTAATACTCCTATGCATTTTGGAAAGTAGGCAAGTTCCTGAGGTTTTTTTTGTATGGGTTCTGACTGATCCCTAAAAAGAAATCAGCGGATTTCTCTGGGGCAATGGCCAGCTGAGCACAGCTGCTGCACACATGCTGTGTGCCCACACCTGCCAGTGTGCTGGTGCACTTCTATTCCTAGGGAGCCATCCTTTTTCTTGCCATTTGCTGTCATTTTACCGAATCAGACTCAAACAATCTCAATGGCATGTGTTTGAGTGTTGCTGTTCCAACTAACCTGGGTTGAAAAGGATGTCCTCAGTTTGATTCTGTGCTCTCTTCTGTAGTGTGGATAAGAAGAATCAAACTGAAATCACTGCCAGAAACTGTGTTGTCTTCAGTATGTCTGCATGAGTCTTGTCGTTATAAATTCTGTACATTGAGTACTTCAGATAGTTATTCTCACAGCAGCCTTGCAACAGGAGGGAAATGCTTTCTTTCTTTTTCAGAGATATGGTGTTGGCACATGAAAGCAGAGAGATTTGCTTGTGGTCTCTCAGAAGTCTTCTGAAGTCTAGCTCCATGCCGTTGCTGTAAGGCTTCAGGCCACAGGGAGCATGGCAGCGTGTGTACCTGCACAGACAACTCTGTGTGCTTCATATGTTAGCAGCTAGGAAATCTGTACTGGAAAAAATAACCTTCTCATTGGGTGGTGTGAGGTTAAAACGTGAAAGTCCTGTTTTATAAACACAGCTGTCAGTTGTGTGTACAAAACAGAAGTAAAAATATTCAGAGATAAACTGAGGCTTCATGAAATATGTCTGCACATTTTTTTCTATCCCAAAGAGCAATTTTTTGGGGTCTTCAATCATACATGCACTCATGCCTTTTCTTTTTCTGTTTCCCTCTCTCTCTTTTTAAAATCATCTGAGACAAAAGGGTAGTATTCAAATGATGCTTTTCAGGTCCAGGAGCATTTTGAAGGAGATGTGTGAGAGGCAGCTGCTGTTACTTCCAGTCTGTACACCGTTCAGTACCAGCTACTGGGAAATAAATTGCAGACTGTTGCTCTGTCAAAAGGCTAATTGTCTTTGATTGTGCAACTTAATTAATTTTGAGGTCAAGCACAAAAAATATAAGCTGAGGGATTTTCCCCTCTGTCTCCTTTTTCTCTATATCTCTCCCCCACCCCAATCTTTATTTTATCCTGCTGTCTCTTTTTCTTTCAGTAACCAATGGCACTAGCCATTCACCAACAGCGTTAAATGGAGCTCCATCTCCTCCTAATGGCTTTAGCAATGGGCCATCCTCTTCCTCTTCCTCTTCTCTGGCTAACCAGCAGTTACCGCCAGCTTGTGGAGCTAGGCAGCTCAGCAAACTGAAGAGATTTCTTACAACCTTACAGCAGTTTGGCAATGACATTTCACCAGAGATTGGGGAGAGAGTGCGTACCCTTGTGCTAGGACTTGTGGTAAGCAAAAAAACTCATGTTTTTTTCTGTCCTTTTCCCTCTTCCTTGCTAGATGTGTTTATTAAATAAACCTGTTGGTCAGATACACTGCATACATTGTATTTTGAGGATGCCAAACATGCAAGAGTGAAGTGGGGCTCTTGCTGCCAGAGCTAATGTGTAGCTTGACTAGCTTCCTACAAGTGGCAGCTATTCCTCACCAGGTATAGCCTTGACTCTTTTTGCCAGTACAGTATTATGCTGTAATGTTGTGATGGAGTTTTCATTCTATACTGGCAGTACTTCTAATGTGGACATACCTTAAATTATGTGATGTAGTAAAGTGGTTTGACTTGCGTAGTTTAATTGGATGGGGAAAGGAGAGTGCCCTACATATATAGTGCCAGAATACTGGTTAAAAGGATGAGCAGTTTAAGGATTGCAGTTAAAAGGACTGCAGTTATGCAATGCAAACCCTTTTCTCAGTTACACTGACCCCAAGATTATGAGCTTGATTAGGCACTGCTGCTACTTCAGTCACCTTATTGATAAGGTTATCTTTATGTGATGGTATAGCTGAATGAAAATCTCATCACTTTCTTACCTACATTTGTCAAGTAGGGCTGCCCTTTTAGATGCACACTGTTGTGAATCTGGCCCGGGATTCTTTTTATTCCCAGTAAAGTCCTCTCTCTGCCAGACATCATTGTCTCCCATGTATCTTCTTCAGTAATAATTAGATATACTGGGAAAAATGCTATTGTGGTGCTCTAATTTACATCTGTTCTGAGCAGCTGCAGTTGCCACTGACTTCACTTGGAGCAGAGACTGACAGCATTGTTTAGTACTAGGGCTGAGGGGTCCTCTGCTTGTATCTTCACAAAACCCTACCTGACAGTAGTGCGTGCCCCTTCACTTGAGTCTGTGTCAAAAGGAAGTCTAATGTAGGCAGTGTAACATCACGAAGTCCTGCTATCCATTTGCTTATGTATTCAAAATACGTGTTCAATGGAGTTTTGCTTGTCACATGGTTCTCTCTGTGAAGGAAAACTAGTAAAGAAGGTAAAGGTGGCTTTGGTAACATCCACCTTCTGTTGATTTTCAGATCAAAACTGCTTCCCCACTGTTAATTATAGTTGATTTCTGCCTTCATTTGAGATCTAAAGAGCAAATTAGGATCCCTTGGGAAAATCCACATCACACTATTCCCTTGGTCAGCCCTGTCAGTATGTGGTCTTCATGATTGTGACCTCAGCTGTAATGACTTCCCTACATAGTCTAGAATATAGTAAACAGTTCTCTTTATAAGTACAAGAGGCAGTCTTCCTCCTCAACAAAAATGAATGTGCCTTTAAGAAGTGGGATTTTTTTGTCTGTGCATGTTAATTATAACTTTTGTACCGGGAACAAAATTGCAAGTCACCAGTAGGAAATACAATAATAGAAGAAAATAGTAGAAAAATATGAAATTTAGAAAAAAGGAATTTGAAAAAAGCAGTTTTAACTGATGTTTGAAATATGAAAGTATTTGCATGCTTTGCACCTGAGAGCTTAAACTGTACTCTAAGCAACAGACACTGAATGTCTTCGATGCTGGTTGTTTCCTTTGCGTAATTTAATAAGGTAGTAATTTAATATGCAGCATGCTTTTCTTTATTCTCTTATCAATATCAAGAACAAGTTATTAAGCAGTTTCAGAGTCCTTTGGTTACCGTTTCTCTTGCTGAATGTTTCCATTATTTTGTCACCGAGACAGAATTTTTTTTCTCAACAGAATTCTACTTTGACAATTGAAGAATTTCATTCCAAACTGCAAGAAGCTACTAACTTCCCACTGCGACCTTTTGTCATCCCATTTTTAAAGGTATTGCACAGTTCAGTGATCTGGAAAGTATTTCAAACCATTTTGTTGCTAGGTCACAGATGTGTGTTGCAGTTTTTTTAAGAGAGTCAGGAAAATGAATAACGTTTAAGGGCTACTTTCCATAGCTTAGTGCATGTAACCACATCTGAGTGTATGGTCAGGGGATCATTTCTAGCTGTTCCCAGGAACTGTTGGTTCCCTAATTCTGTAATCTCTGTTGTTTGATTATATTTTTCATTTGTAGGTATATAAGCTTTTACGAACAAAGTCTTGAGACTTGGTTATAAATATAATAATATCACATCCTTGCAACAAAGTGGATTTTTGCAAACTTTGCATGATTCAGAGTAAAGAAATGTCAGGAATTCCTGCTACCAGCCCATTTCTGAAGTGCTGCTAATCATTAGTACACTATGAGATTGTGATGCTCTGCCACCCAAGCAAAAGACTTATTCTGATTCCAGCCACTAGTGTAAGCATGGTGTCTTAAGAATGCTGATGACTATATCCACTGGTTTATTCTTGTGCACCTTTTATTAGAATGAAAGATAAAATCTCATCCAAAAGCTGATTAATAAAATACTATACATGATGTTCAAAATGTGAAGCAGGAAAGCAAAATCTTTTTTGAAGTTAGGAAGTTATTCTGCCTCTCACCTGCCAGTAACTGCATCCTCTGAACTGCTGTGATCTCTGGGCAGTCAGTGTTGCCTTCTCAGATCGTGTTGTATTCTGTATTCTGGTTTTGCTGTGGAGATGCATTTTCCCAGAGATAAGGTATTTATTGTTCCCATATGTTTTTTTTTCCATTGTCACTTTGTGGGTGGATATTCTACATTATTTTAGTCCATGTGTATAAGTGTTCCTAGCTATTCTGTTGTCCTGAAGCACTACTATCCTCAGTGGGTTTGCTTTCATGTATTCCCCCTCCTTGGCTGGCTGTGTCATATGGGCTCTATGCAGAGAACATAGCTGTTACCTTGGTATCCTGCCAGATGCTTTCTTTTTGGAGTTGACTATGCTCTTCCACTCGTCGTTGTATCAACTCTGATATTCCTGCTTAAATCATTCTGCTTTATTTTCATGGCATCTAGTTTGTTTTCCTTTTAAAGGCCACTTCAGAATTAATAGACGTTGGTGCCAGGAGCTTGTTAGAAGCTGGCACTAAAGAGTTTATCAGTCAGCCTGTAAGCCCTCTGACCAGGGGAGTGCTGTGTGGTATGGACTCACATTCTCACCCTTCTAAATATGAGTCCCATACATCTGACAAGGGTAGAGCTGCATATCAAGTCATTATTCATACTGTTTGTTTTCTTCTTTTTTTCCATCCCATTTGACTATAC